>CM045762.1:130788283-131184589 GCA_025200525.1 Camellia lanceoleosa | reverse complement strand
AAAGGATGAGCACAATTGCTCAAAGAGAAATCTCATAGTTCTAAAAACAATAACTATCTTATAGAAAGAAATGATCATGCATGCAAGATAATACCACATAGTAAGGTAACGCTTTTGTAATTTCAAAATATCATAATGAGTACCTTTTTCTCAAAATTTATTTGAGCATTTAAGGAAACCCTTCACCATAAAAAATTATCCCTTATCATCGTAAAAACCATAAATCTTTTTTGAAACAAATATGTTTAGGAACACCATCATTTTAAATTTATTAACCAATTCCAAAATATTCCTTATTTAATTTCCATTTTAATATTCTCTTTTATTTCCATTTTTCCTTTTACTAATTACATTTGTTATAACTCCATAACCTCAAGTTCAAGTTCCTTTAATACTCAAAAACAACCTCATACACTCCATTCCCACCTATCTATTTATATTTGTTGTAACTTCAATGTAGAAATCTAAATCTTCTTTATATTTAATAACAATTCTCCTACATCAAATCCTACTTGCCTAATCCATCACATCACATCCACACTTACATTATCAATTATAATTCATCATATCACAAGGATAATAAACTCTTTTAATTCAATTTCTCCATTAATTACAAAACAAAAGTCTTAATCTTTCCTTATAGTTACAAACAACCCGTGAATTCAAGTATCACCAACCCCATATCCAATTACTATTTCATTATCCATTCTTTTCAAATAATTTCTATATGCATTCCTTCCATGCCAAATTACACATCAAATTATAATTTCATAAGTTCATCTCAATTCACATATATCATCATTGATTCAACCCATTTCACAACACATTCCACCTTTTTGTCGATTTGATACGTATGGATAAAGGTGCACCCAACTCATAACACCTTCCACCTTTTCACGACTATTATAATGCATTTAGAAGTGAACTCCCAAGAATCATTTTCTAAAAAATCATATTTTTCCAAAAATCACGTTTTTCACATTTACCGATTGTCATAGAATAAGACGTGGACCCCAAAAAACATTTTCAACTTTAAAATCATCCCCACATTTGCTTGCGCTATTATACAGAAGTGGGCACCCAAAAAACATTTTCAAAACCATCCATTTTTTCACTTTGCTAGCTACAATATGGCGTGACTTTGTGGACACCCAAAACATTTTTCTCACATTCATCCAAGGATAAGCCTAGACAAGGCATTTGGGCAACTTGAATTCAAAAACCACCCTCACATTTACCAAGATTTATACAGCATCTAACGTGGGCACCGAAAGACATTTTTTCTTTTTCTTTTTGACTCTCCGTGGTACCAATTACAACACAACCCAACACCACTCAACACAACTCAACTCAACTCAACACAACTTAACACATTTCAACATAACTCAATGCAATTCAACATAACACACAACAAAATTCAACACAACCCAATTCAACACTATTCAATACAATCTCGCATAATTCAATACAAACTCTAAACCTCTACATCATCATTTCATCACAAAGCTTATATCATCATCCATACCATTAGTAATTTCTTTCCCCAAGTTTGGTTTCATATTATAACATAATTTAAAATATCAACCTTGAGTGTTCAATCACAACTTTTATATAAATTTTCAAACTCTTATAATTTCAATTAAACTTGTACATGTGTAATTTGACGCTCAATTTTATGATACTACTTTCAATTTAAGTAAAAACCATCATCTATCATCATGGACCAAACTAGGTTTTTAAGAGGAATTAAAGCTTTTCACAAAACACATTTTATTCTAACCCTTTTATTACTTTTTACAACCAAACTCATGACCCAAGATCATAACCCAACAAGTAAACCCCAACTCTTCAAACCCTAACCTCCAATCTCATGATTAACCACATTATGCATAAAAATATAACCTTTGTATTTATATATAGAAAATGCCACAAATCTATCTATAAATGAGGGTATTGAAGGAGATCTAAAATCCCTACCTCTTGAAACAAAGAGATAACAACCCAAAAATCACCCCACACAAAACCACAAAACTCTTGGATCAAAAGGAAGCCCTTGAGAAATCTACAATCTTTCTCAAAGGACCAAGGTGAAAAGATCACTCTAGGTGAGTAGATCTAGAGATCTAAGTGAAAAAGTTTGAGTTTAGAGAGAGGGAAGAGAACTCACGGTGAAGAGAGAGAGACAGAGAGACAGAGAGAAAAGAAGAGGAAAACTAAAATGAACAAGTGTTAAGAGCCTATTTATAGTGGCTAGGCACTAAAAGAATAATAGCCCCAAACGCAAGTGAAAAGGACAAGTCAAAACCCCAAAAGTATGGCCCAAACCCACCTAAAAATCTAAAAATTACACACTGTGGGCTTAACCTTCAAGAAGAAAAGTGAGACACTAATGTGTGTAGAGGACAAAGTGTCGACACCTCTCAGATCGGGTGTCGACACTAAATTTTAGCAAGCAAACCCCAGATTAGAAGAGACAAAGGCTCCACACCTCCTGCATGGTGTTAACCCCAGAGGCCAACAAAAGGGCAAATGTCAACACCACTAAGGGTCGGTGTCGACACTAAATTTCAGAAATGATCTAAGAACACAACAACAAGATAATGTCGACACCTCCAAGGTCGGTGTCGATCCTTGCAGCAGTAAGAAGGCAAGAAATAGAAGGTAGTGTCGACCCTAGAACATAATTTCCAAATTTCCAAAGAACTTTCAACGAAACAAGCATGAACGAACAATCCCAACATGTTTAAATCGTTGTACTCCTCCAAAACCAAGATACAACAACCCAAAGACTCCCAAAAAAATAAAAGAATTAAATATACCCTCCAATAAATTAATGGATACAAGTGTTACATGCCTCCAAAGTAGTAGCTTGGGATCATTGGACCAAAGACTTCATTTTGTTTACTCGATAACATCTTGTACAAGCCTAAAGCTTTATATGTATTGTAATTAAATCCATCTTGATGTAACCAAGTATAGTCTTGGAAAGTTATAGCCTTCGTGGCATTTCTATTATTTGTTTAATTTATATTTATATTTGTTGTTGACACATGCTATAAATTCAGGATTAGGACTTATGAATGTATATTCGATGTGCCACCTTTTTTGAAAAATTGAGTTTTGTGTAATGAAAGGGTAATGAAAGGATATTATACTGACTCGCTGTTATTTGTTTATCGTAATGGATGGTTTATTGTATTTATTCCGAACGTTACATCTACGGTTGTCATCGCTGCCGCCGCCATCGCTGTCAAGTTCATCCAAGTCATCTAGTTTTGACTAGTCATCTTCTTACGAGATTGTCTCCGATGCTTCTAGGCTCTAACCTTGGTTCCGCTTTCACACCCAAATCTCTCATCTTGTACCGCAGAAGACATAATCCGTGTGGAATCATGAATCAAATCAAAGAAAATAACAAGAAGAAATCAATGTAAAACATATTAATTTTTGGAAATCATTCAAGGCAACTGAAAGTTAAGAGTTGAAGTTAAACAAGTTGTAAAAACTTGGGACTTCTCCAAAGGCAAATTTATGACAAGGTTCAAAATAACAGTTTTGAGAAGCAAAACTTTGTGAAGAGCAAAACTTTGTGAATCATCAAATCTATTTTTGAAATCTATGTATAGAGAGAGAGAGAGAGATGGAGAGAGAGAGAGAGATTTGACAAAAATATGCACACATATCTAAGGAACTTCAAATTTGTATAATGTAAAACATGTTCCCAAAGTTTGACAAAGATATTCACACAGATCTGACCATATAATGTAATCGAGACAACGGCGGCATAAAGCTTGGTGATAACGACGACGACACTGCTAGTCAAGGAACACACGAGAGAGAGAGAGAGAGAGAGAGAGAGAAAGAGAGAGAGATGATGATGATGGAGAGAGAACACGCGATAAAGAGATGAGTGGATGTGTCATGACCACCATTGAAGACTAGTAGGAGGTTCAGGAAAGAAGGAGGAGATGGAGGACGGTGCCGTGGAGGACGGAGGTACGACAGTGACGGCAATGGGAGAGGAGGCAATATCGGATTCGAAGAGGATGCAATGACAACAGTGGCGGAGATGAGGCAATTTGCACAAGCTAGGGTTTAGATGAGAGAGAGAGAGAGAGAGAGAGAAGATATACATATATATATATACTAGAGATGAGCCTCAAGGCACCGCCAACAATTTTTGGTATCACGTATACGAAAAGTCAATGGTAATAAATCAATTCAAAATGGTAATGTCACTCCGACTTAAAACTTCACATATAAGAAATTGAAATTGTTTCTACACATTGAATTAAAAAGTATTTATAAATTTCAAAATTAAAGTCCAAAAATGAATTATATATTTGAATGTAGCATATGCAAAGAATCTAGAAATAAATAAATAAAGTCCAAATAGCAAATTTTAGATTTTTATCCACGCCAAAATGACACATCTATACACTATAGCAAGTTAGAATGGGATAACCTTTAATAAAAGAATGTTATTGAATTAGTATCATAACTAGTAACCCTTTTGCTTTATCAGTTTAAATTCTTCAAATAAAGGTCAATGAACATTATGATACAAAAAGCATCATCCTAGCTAACCCACAAATAAATAAATAAATAATTTAACATAAGAGAGCCAACCAACAACACACCGTAGAAACAACGAACCCAATGTTTCTAATATGGATCAATGACCGCAACAAAATCACTCGCTAAATTCGCTTCAAAAACCAATAGCTATGAAAATTCACATCAAAATGCATATGAGAAATCTAAGAAATTGTAATGAAGAATAATTGTATCAAAAGAAATCAGAATATAAAAAATCGCATCAAAATACATATGAGAAATAGGAAAATCAATAGTTATGAATTAAGAAGAATTGAACATAACTATTATGGTCAATTGAATTATGTCATTCAATGGTGAAGTGAGAATAGACATGTGTATGCATTACTAAAGCAAACAAATGAATAGAAAAGCAAATAATAGTATAGATGGATCAGTTGAGAATGCCGATAAATCATACAAACCTCCAAATAGAATTTAACTTAAATTTTGTACGAGGACCTAATAATTTTCTTTATTAAGACTAAGAGAGTCTTATTATAAGGAAGAAGAATTTTTGAAGGTCAGAAACCAAACAAAATTAAAATTTTAAACAATTAAAGCTTACCTTGTGTGAAGTATCCATTTTGGATGATCATGCTCCTTTGAATTTCCATCCTCGATAATGCATGACTTATTTTCTAGTAGGCAACAAAAAAGAATCAAACTTGAAATTAATGTTAATGGGCAAATCTAACTAAAATTAAACCCAAGGTTCATTACATAAAATTAATCAGATTATTTTTTTAAACAAAGATTACAACCAAATACTTGTGCCGGTTCATTTGTCATTTTAATATTGTTGAATCAAAACCATTCGTAAACACGCTTAAATCTAACCCATTTTAAAAAAATCATTACATGAAGATGGGTTTCTAAAATCTAAACCATTTCAAAAAATTATTACACGAAATTCAATTTTCTCACCTCATACCCAACACCACATTTGCCTAAACCAATCAATTGACCTACCTACTAAAAAAATAAATAAATAAATTAAAAGGATTACATACTTTTGACTTTCTAGGTGATTGATAACATGTTGTATACTCCAAATCAATCACAAAGAATTCGCCCATAACATTTAAGAGAGCACTTCAGCAACATTAAGGGTTGAAAGTGAAACCACCTTCTTCTTCACTTATGAGGTACCATTATGCATAATCATCCAATTAAAAGTATAATGTTTAAACTACTTCAAGCATGAAGTAAGTTTATGCCATCACTCATTAATCCAGGATGACTAACTAATAACATAGATAGACTAATAACATAGATAGTCAATTAATTTAGTTCCAAAACCAAATATTTGAAGAAAAAGAAACAACCAATTGGCTTAAAATCGTTAATCTAGACCTCTTTACTATTTTTCTTTTTACAAATTCTTTTCTAGACCTTATTGAGCCAATCTCAAAGATTGTTTATAGAGTCTTACAAAATAATCGCAAAGAAAAGTATAATTTTTTGGATAATTATAATATACTCCCCGAGGTTTGCTTAAAATACGACTATCCTCGTGGTTTGGAAAATTACAAATACCTCCCCGTAAATTTTTTATTTAACAAAAATAATTGAAAAGTGAAATTTCTAACTGCTCACCTATACAATAATAAAATTATCTCAATTATTAATTGAAATAAAATTTTAACATTATTAAAAATTATTAATTAACTTGATGATTTATTAATAAAATTGTTATGAAATTAGAAATCTTAGGGCATAATGTAATTTCTAGAACCACAAGGTAATTTGTAATTTAAGTAAACCTCAAGGGTGTGTTTGTAATTTACCCCTTTTTTTATCAAAACTTACAATCCTCACTCAAAGTAAAATAAAAATGAGAGGAGGAGAAGAAGAAAAAAGAAAGAAAGAAAGAAAGAAAGAAAGAAAGAAAAGAAAGAAAAAAAAAGAAAGAACAAAGCGCAATTCTTGTACAAAATAACAGAGATGATTTTCACCCAAGAAAACTAAAATATATTGAGTTAAGAGTTACAGGAGTAAAGGAAGAAGAAGAAAAAATTCACTCTAACCCATCCAATCAAAATTTTAATTTATTATATTCATATTTGTTTGTCACATCTATTTTAAAATGAATATAAAATTGTGCCTAAAGGTTTAAATTTTAAAATGAAAATTTTAATTGATTATACGTGACCGTAGAGTTATAGGTTGTCAAAAAGTAGTAGGCAAAGTTATTCTATTGATCAACCCGATCTAAATTTCTTCCACCCCAAAATCACCTATATCATTCTCAAAAATTACAATAAAAAGAAACTCAATAAATAAACTTCTAGTTCCCACACAAAGAGAAAATTGTAAAGAAAAAAAAAGGCTTACTTGTTTAATGGGTCATAAAGTTTCCATTTCTTGAAAAATTCACTAATAGACCCACACAACACTTCCATTTATTATATGTTGAATTTTCAAGTCTAATCAAAACAAAGCAAAATCAAACATAAAGGCATTCTAAACCATGCTAATTTTCAAAATTATGTAAAAAATTATCACAATGATTATCATCAAAATTGTATGAAATTCAAAATTAAAATAGAAGACCCAAATTATCACGATAAAAAATCAAGTACTCACTCTTCTTGGTTCTAAACCTAGCTAATAATCCGTAAGATAGCCAACATGTAAATGAAACCTATCTAATAAAATTTAAGATTCTTAATTTTCACAATGTGTAAAATGAAGCCAAGTTGAACAATAGATTAGTAACAAATTATTGACAAATCCATCAATGGAAGGCGCACTAATTACCTAATCAACCATTATGCAAACAAAGTCACAACAACTTTTTATGAGCTAATCAAACACTCCTTCAAGCCAAGGCATATGTACCTAAAATAAAAAGAAGAATAGAAAATATAAGCAAGCAAGCTCCATTATCCAAAATCAACTCCTTAAAATTTCCCATTGTTTGTTAGGACACCAGACACGAGGAATTAAGAATAACCTCTCAAGAGAATTCATAATCTCATAATAGAAGACAGAGAAGTTGAGAGCAAGGCCAAGACGTAATTGGGTGTGTTGAAGGGAGATTTGTATTTGCAATGGTAGAAGCAACCTAAAAAGAAAAAGAATAGCATCAAGAAGACACATCAAGTGAAGGTTAAAACAAAACTATGTCAATGTGCAACAATTCACTATGCATATCTCTAGTATAGGATGTCAAGACAATTGATCAACATGCCTCATAACCCTTCAATGATTGTTCAAGAACCTCTTTTCTTTCCCGGGTCAATCTTAAACTCAACAAGATACCGGTAGTAGTCACCTTCCGAATTAATCTAACACGAGAAGATAAACTTACTTCCAAAGAAATGACGCCAGATAAACTTCTTTCCAAAGAAATGACACCAGACACGAGGAATTAAGAATAACCTCTGGCTTAATTCATAATCTCATAATAGAAGACAGAGAAGTTGAGAGCAAGGCCAAGACAAATTGGGTGTGTTAAAGGAGATCTCAGATTTAAAGGGTAGAAGCAACCTAAATAAAGAAAAAGAAAAAGAAAAGAAAAAAAACAAGATCAACAAGACACATCAAGTGAAGGTTAAAAACAAAACTATGACAATATGCAAGAATTCACTATGCATATCTCTAGTATAGGATGTCAAGACAATTGATCAACATGCCTCATAACCCTTCAAAGGATTGTTCAAAGAACTTTTCTTTCCTAGTCAATCTTAAACTCACGAGATAATGTAATAGTCACATTTCCTAATTAATCGTAACACGAGAAGATAAACTTACTTCCAATTTGGAAAGGAAAGAAAAATATGAGAAAAATAAAAGTCTCATTCAAGGGAGGCCCCAAACCAAATTGTATTAGTATTAGAAGTATCAACTGATAAAACCAAACGACACTAACTAATGTACTTCAAAAAAATAAAAATAAAAGAAGCACACCAACTAATAGAAAGAAAAAAAAAATCTAAATCAACAACCAACATAAACAATTATTACAAAACCAACTCTAATTGACAACAAATTGAGCTCATCTTGGTAATGAAAAAAAGAAAAGAAGCAGAGAATAACATTTCCATATTAGAAAGTAACAAAGACTAACACTTAATGGTGTTCTACACAAAATTTGAAACCAATATGATGAATGTAGACAAACCAATATGATAGTGGTGTTCATACACTATCACCACAACCATATATGTATTAAGCATACTACACTGTAAGTATACAAACCAGTTTTCTAATCGTTAAACCCATACCTACTATTTTCAATATGTTTGACGGAGGTTAGTTTAGTATAGGATGTTAAGACAATATATATCAACAACCAACGTAAACAATTATTACAAAACCAACTTTCTATGCACAGTAGCTTTCCCTAAACTTTCGCTTCAATTTTTAATATATATCATTAGTTTTTAACTTAATTGGTCTGTAAGTGAGTTACTCAAGCTTAAACTTGAGTGAAAAAGATGCGTTATGATGGCATGACTTTAAGAACATGTGAGCATTGTATTTTCCTATACAAGCCAAATAATGTTTTATGTAATAATTGCAGTCAGAGTAATTAGTAAATGTTTTCATAGTAGCAGAAACAAAACCAAGGAAGATCTACAGAGTTAATTTTCATAGTTTGATGCTCATATAATTTTCGGTGCCTAACATGAACAACACGGATCAAACAAATTTGATGCTCAACAATTGTGAGTACCCACAAAAATTATAGATGGGATAATGAAAGTACCCTCACAAAAATCAGACACCTAAATTACAAAACCAAAAATTACTATCAAACAACAAAACAACAAATCCAAACAACTCCTTCAGGATTCAGAATTCAAACAATAAATCAAAATTATCTAAGAGCAGAGAAAGTGAAAACACAACATAATCAAAAACAACGATCGGGAAGGCAAACAACGAAGAGTGAATAAATCTTACCTAAGAGCAAAGAAAGGAAAAACACAACATAATCAACAAAACGATCGGGAAAAATACTATACAATGAAGTTCAAGTCTTACCTTGCGAAAAGCGAGTGCAAGTTCAAGGAGCCGAAGTTCAAGGAGCCGAGCCGAGTCCAAGTTTCGCTTATAAACTGTGTTCTTGAATTCTCACTTCTTCCCATATATGCCCTTTTTAAAAGAGAAAGTAGATTACTACTTACTTTAGGAATTCAAAATTCAAATGTATAAAGAAACAAATTAGTTGGCAATAACCCTCAATGCATTGGCACTAGACCTCCACTTTCAAATATGATAGCATGATAACAAAGAACACCCACAATGATAATCTAAGTCAAATCACACAATGAATTCCAATAAAATTGCAGAATACATATTCAAATGTTACACTAGTACAAAAATCAAACAGCCATTTTGGTGTGAATTTTTAATGTAGTAACACGAAATCCATCAATCCTCATATAGAAAAGACACAATACACAAAATAACTACCATCAGTATAACAATATAGTACCAAACCAACAACCATAATATAAACAGAAAATTATTAAATAATGAATTAATTAAATAAACCAAAGAAATAAAAAATGAAATAAAAATATAGTACCAAACCAAAGAATGATTTTATGGTCCTAATTCAAATCATATTAAATAAACCTCCAACTAAGCTTAATAATTAAATAATGAATTTACCTTTATAACTATAACTCATGCCTCAATTTGGAAGTGCTCACACTGGTAAATAAAAATTACAAACTTCAATCAATGTGAATTTTTCCAAAGAAAATGAGCATATCCAACCAACAAAGGGTTGAGTATTTAGCATGAATAAGGAAGAAGATTAAAAAAGCAAAATTACTTTAGAACATGACATATTTCAAAAAATTACTTAATAACATAAAGTCTAGATAGAAGTATTTAGGAACATCACATATTTTTATTGGAAAAAAGTAGAAAATTTAAAATTTACTTAGCAAAAGTGTCACCCTTCAAAAATATATAAAAACAACACCCAAATAGTAAACATTAAAATTCATTTAAACTACTAAGACAACTATGGCACTTAGAATGCTATTTAGATAAAATGAAAGAGAAATGTACTTTCAGACATTATCATATTGAAAATCTAGAAACCTCCTAGATGTTGATTTGTGATTATGTATCAATTTTAAGGCATATAAAAATCCCAATCAAACAATCAAGAGAAAGAGACACAAAGATTTTTTGGAAAAAACCACAATTGGACACCTTCCAATTGTGATCAAAACCACGGGCCACTACCACCGTAACAATCCACTAAGAAGATATAAAGGAATTACACAGTATCACTCTCAATTATCTAGCTTAATCCACAACGCCTAATTGAACCAACCTCTATGTGCCTCTTCCAACCCCATCTTCACCACGGAATTGTCTTTCCGATGAGCCACCCGATTCCACCACCAAGCTTGCATCAATTCTTAATCCACAACCGAAGAACAACTCTCTTTTGTGTAACAAACAAAACCTTTGATGTAGCCTTTCAGATCATGAGTTGAATACTCAATAAGACATCAAAGAAAATAAAATATCCCCAGATATAAACCTTTAAGGACCAAAAAGAAGATCCGAGGAATAATTAATGAGTAGTCTAGTTTTGGGAGAAAACCAACTACTTATAAAGAACCAAAATAATCCTTGTCTTGAAGAAATCCAACTTCTTGTAGAACACCAAAAGAAATCCTGCTTCGTAAGAAAACCAACTCTTTGAAAAAATCCTGATTTCGAGGCTCGCCGAGCGAGGCTTCTGCTCGAGCGAGGAGAGTAAATTTCGTGATTTCTACTAGTGCCTTCGCCGAGCGACGGATCCTGGCTCGAGCGACCAATCACTTTCTTCGTTTTTGTATGGACGCAATCTAACTTGGCTCGAGCATTCCTTGGCTCGAAGGAAAGCCGTAGCTCGAGCGAGCACTCCTGGCTCGAAGAGCAACCTACGACATGCAATTTTGAATGCAAATTTGAATTTTGTTTGCCATGAAATGACCGGCAAATGAATTCGTAATAATCAAGTGGCAATCTTGAAAGCATTAACATCACAAACTTCTGCATGGCTCGATTCGGTTGGATTCGCATCTAAAAAACTCATAGCCTCAGAAATAAAAGTAAAATAAATACATCCGAAAGGAGTTTTGTCAAACGGGGTTGCCAAGAATAAAACCTAACACATATCTTTTCAAACAAATTGAACAAAGTATGCACAATTTGTTGCTCACTCGAGATTGCCACTCTTTCAATATTTTAGACAAAGTATGCACAAAGTGCACGCTTAGTTTAGACATCTCTAGCACTATTTTAACTCTCACAACAATAAATACAAAATCTTTAGAAAGATAAGAAAAAACTTAAAATAATGTAGACCGTAAAAAGGAAGTCGATATTACAATTTGCTTCTAATCTTCATCCACCAGAAATATACGTAAAATATATGAAAATTAAAAGAGACTACCCAATTCAAAACAAATACACGCATTGTCACACTAATAAAAGGTTTTTCATAGACCATCCAATTCAAACTAAACACAAACATTGTTGCACAATAATAATAGGTTACCCAATGCAAACACTACCAACAAACACAACACATTGTTAACACAGATATAAATTAATGCCTCATAAAAACATTAATTTACAAAAATCAATCCATATTTTTCTTGGGTTTTATTTTTTTCAAGTCTTTCTTCTTGGAACTCTAAACCCATTTATTATATCAGTTTAGTCCCATCAGTTTTGTGTATGTAACACTCCATCATCTTCTTCAATCTTCACCTACACCCATTCAGATTCATTTTGCTTCCAACCTTAAATAAATTTGGAATATTTGTTAAGCAATATATGACCATAAGCAAAATATCAAATCAACCCCCTTTTGAATCCATTTATTGTTGGAAATATAAGTTCTTTAAGAAGAATAATATTTCTATATCAAAGGACAAAGTTGATATGGAGCCATGTGAAATGTAATGGCATTAAATAAGTTCTTAAGTAAAGGACATAATATGTATAAGTTGCTAAAATTGTTGCTATATCAAAGGAGCCATGAATAAGTTGTTGCTATATCAAAGGACAAATTGTTGCAACAGAAATTGTAGATATCAATAGATAGCAACAATTTGTCCTTTGATATAGCAACATAAGTTGTAGCAACAATTTTAGCAACAAAATGGCATTAAATAAGTTGATATGGAGCCATGAATAAATTGATATGGAGCCATGTGATATTTTAGCAACAATTTCTATAACAATTATAACAATTTGAATCCATTTAAGCAAAATATGGAGCCATGTGAAACAGAGGTAAATATAGAATGGCATTAAATAAAATAAAAGGACAAAGTTTCAATTCTAATTGCAATGAAAAGAAGGGATAAAGATGTGGGGTTGGAAATAGCTAGGGAGGGTTGTTGTTTTATATATCAAATCAGTGATTGTTACATTACAGCTTTTGAAAGTTGGAGTAGTCATACTGAAGCTAAAATAGACAAAATGCAAATAGTAGATATCAGTAGAGGAAGTTTCAAAGGACCTTGTTTAAAGCCAAGAACAAAGTCAATAAATTCAAGCTCTTTTCATCTCCTTGAGATATCCATATTTAAGACTAAGAGACACCCCTCCTGAATGGATGATTGGGGTTAATGTGTTACACTTAAAAAAGAAGCTGGTATTTCTTTCTTCATAAGTATGATTTATTTAGAAAAATATTCAGAATTTAAATAAAGTTGATTTTGTCTCTGGTCCACTATAACAATTAAGAACATCAACACTTGTTCTTGAATACAAAACCCAATAAAAAAAATTAATTTGGATAAAAATACAATCATACAAACCTTTCAATCAGACCCAGAATGACAGTAACCAAAATTTCATTTTCTCTACTTCTGCCGCCACTTTCTCGGCAACCAAACAGGAAGAAAGAAAAAATAAATAAAACCCAAATAGAAAGGGGGGAAAGTGAGAGAAAAACTTCTGGAACTTTAGTTATGAATTAAATATAAAATCTTTACATTCTTTACATTCATTCTTTACACCTTGGTTGTTTTTCCTCCCTGTTGTTTTTCTTTCTTTCTTTTTCCCCCTCTTCAAATGGAACACATAATAGACTTCTCAAAATGGGGGCAAAAGGTGCTTCTTTTGCAAATTAATCACTAACCATAAACAAAACCTAGCATTTACATACCCAATTCTAGAATTCATTAGGGTTAATCACTAAAACAACATCATAATTCCACCCCTATTTTCAAAACTCAAACCACATATATATATATATAGAGAGAGAGAGAGAGAGAGAGAGAGAGAGCAAACCCAAATAGAAGGGGGAGAAATAGAAGAAGATATTGAGGCAGATGGAGCAATATTCCAGAAATAGAAGAGGGGGGAAACCCTAGATTCTTACACCACCTAAAAAAACAACAAAAAACAACTAAAAGGATAGCTTTCTACCTTGGAGCTGTATAGAGAGAGAGGAGACTGAGATTGAGGCAGATGGAGCTATATTCCGGATATCACCGTCAGAGCTAATCACCACCGAAGAGAGAAAGCTTGGTGGAAAGAGGAAGAGGTGTGAGAGAGTCTCAAATTTTGAAATCAAAATGAGAGAGAGAGAGAGAGAGAGAGAAGATGTCTGTGTAAATATGTAAGAATCTAGAAGCCAAATGGAAAACTGATCTCAACCATTGATATTCACCCAAAAAATTTGAACCATTGAAATGTCCAAGTGAGAGAAACATTTTCAACCATGGGATTGAACCAATCTAACGGTTCATACTTTGACAGATAAACAAAAGTCCCATCAAACATTCAAAAACCTTCTTTCCTTATTATAGATATATATATATATATATAGAGAGAGAGAGAGAGAGAGAGAGAGAGAGAGAGAGAAAAGAGGGGACGGTTTCATTTAAGAAATGTAGGATTTGGAGAGAATGTAAAAATAGTCCACGGCCAGGGGTGGGCCAGACCTGATTAGGCCTAGTTATACCTGGGCCATCATTTTGAAGCCTGGCCCAATCCGTGGGCTTGGCCTGAGGCCCCATCCGCCCAAGGCCCAGTGTCATTTTTGGTGAAAAAAAATAAAATTTTGGTGAAAAAAATAAAAAAATAATAATAATAATAATAAAAATGTTCAAGCCTGGCCCGACCCGGCCCACCAAGACCCGAATACCCCCTAGGCCTAGGCCTAATTTTCTGGCCTGCCTGGGCCGGGCCAGGCCGAGCAAAATTTTGGCGAGAGTCCACGAGGATGCAATTTCTAGAATTACAAAAGGTAATTCATATTTTAATCAAATTTCAGAGAGTATATTTATAATTTACCTAAAAATAATCTACTATACTTAAAAAAAAGTCTGAACTGCCTAGGTTTTTTTTACTTTTTTTTCTATTCCCAAAATTCCCTTTTTCATAACTGAAATCCACTATCAGATGCTGAAATTTACTGCCACGTGAATTTGAATGAAACGGCATATATGAACCACTTCTTGCATTGGACCAACACAAATATATCCATCAATCTATCTATTACTATAAAAAATTGTGAATGCACTTGCACTCGACGCAAACATAATTTTGATATTACCTTAAAAATTCTAAACAACCTGGGTTGTTGTTTATGTTTTGTCTTTAAAAATAAAAATAAAAATAATCGGGTAAAAGTTGTAACGATTAAATGATCTTGTCACAGTTGAAATGAAATTATCACGAAGGTCATTCGTGTTAGTTGTATTTGTAAAATTAAACGATTATTATCGCATTTGAAATGACTAATTGCCAGGTCTCGTTTCGATTATTCAAACCGTAAAAAATCATGTTGATTGAATATCGTAGCCCCTTGATTGAAACACATTTTTATCAATGGTAAATATGATTTTGAAAATAAATTATCAACAAAAATGTGTTCCGATCAAGGGACTACCGATATCTGATCAGTGTGATTGTTTGCAAACATAAAGTACTCAATAAATTTTATACATTGAAAGGTTCAAATTATCAAAATAAAACTCATACTAAGCCCCACAAATCTAACAGTACATTTCAGTTTACTATGTGAACTGCAAAAAAGCTATCTCCATGATGTGATATATCACTATGCAATTTAAAAGAGTTAAAGATAATCTACGTATTATATTGTGTGGGCAAAATACACAACTGTCTTTCTACTGTGACTTGTGAGAGCAAAATTATCCCACAATAACCATACAAGAATATTGTGGATATGTAATTGTTAAAAAGTTTTAATAATATACTTGTATGGTTTTAAAAATATACACCGGTATGGTTTTAATAATATTTAGAGTAACTCTTTTTAACAATTACATACTCAATAAAAGATTCCTTTATTTTTGGGGGGTTAATTAATTATTAAAATCACATTTCTAGCAACATTATGAAATGACCCACTAAATCAAAAGATACTAGAAAATAGACCCTTCTTTAAAATATAAGATAAATTATAAATATTTCTTGAAATTTACTTTAAACACAAATTACTCTATATAGTTCTAAAAATTATATCCCAGCTCTCGAAATTTCTAATTTCATAACAAATGACCCCTTTTAATAATAGATCATTAAAGCAATTAATAATTTTTAATAATATCATAAATTTATTTCCATTAATAATTTAAATAATTTTATTAGTGTATGAGAGAGTAGTTAGAAAATTCATTTTTTCAATTGATAATAGGATATTTGTTACCAGAGAAATCTATATTTTAAATAAATCTCAGGAGACAGTATTTGTAATTTACCCAAAAATATAAAAATAACATTTGTTTAAAAGTGCGATTGGGAACAAATGGGTCATATAGGCTCCAGGATTAAACTAACAATTCAGTAAGGAGTTGCTTGAGATGTCCTAAATAAATATACTTTTTGACTTTTTGGACTAAAAAGTTGAAGAAAAAAAAATGATTGTTTGAGATAACTTTTAACTTTTTGTGAAAAAATGTGTAATAAAAAATTATATAAATTAGTGTATAGGAGAAGTTTTTAGCGAGTAGGCAATACAGTGGCAGCATTGTGCAGAATAGTATATAAGAGATGCTTGCCTCCTTTTCGGGCATTAAATTGAACAGTGTTGTTCAGCCTATGGGGGCCCACCATGGGTCTCGTTTTGCTAATCCGAACCGTTCAATGTGTAGAACTCATCGAGTACTATATATTTGTAAAAAATTACGTTGATCGGATATCGATAGCTATGTTATCGGATTAGTTTTTTTTATCAACCGTAAACTATAACACCATCCATTTTTTTATACAAAACTGATTTGATCATGTAGTTAACGATATCCGATCAACGTGATTGTTTACAAACATATAGTACTCGATGAGTTCTACACATTAAACGATTCAGATTATCAAAACAAGATCCGTTATGGGTCCCCACGCATCAACAAAGACGGTCTTGTTTGTGCACCACTGTTCCTTTGTCCAACTAAAGTCAACTAAAGTACAACTCACGTGAGAAGTGAGATGTACTCTTTTTTTTTTTGATATAAAATTAATTTTTTTATACTTTTTTTGATAAATAGTGATAACTTTTTAACTTTTTGAGTAATTTTTTAATTTTTTGAAGGATGCCAAACCAACCCCAAATTTCACAAAAATCATATTTGTTTTGGAACAATGTTATAGGACTAACAACCCCATGGAATTACCCCTCCAAGGAGGTATTAGCGATCCCGATCCCAATCCCAATCCCAATTACATGGTATTGGAGTTGAAAATACCATTATACTTGCACTTTATAAAAATAACAAAATTCAATTTATATATTGAGAACTTTTATATAAATTTATAAAATTAATTCCAACTTACTACATAAATAAAAACAATTTATATTATATCTCCAACTTTATACTATTATACCATAATCTCCTCACTAAATTCAACTTAATTTGGCCAACAAGACCATATGCCCCAATAGAACCACCTTATCAATCATACAAGCATACTCTCATACATGCATTCATCATTCTTAAAAAATAAATAAATAATAAATCTACCATTAGCTAATTTACATACCCAAATGTAAACCAAATTGGAGTTATACAATCTCACAATGTTAATTAAGTCAACCTAGGAACAAGAATAATACATGCCCATACCATGGAGTTCATAATCTGTACAACAAAATTTGTGCCCTATAGCACAAATTATACTACTTGTTTTTATTAAGAGTGTGTTTGGATCATGGATTTTGCATAGGAATTTAGGAAGAGAAAGAGAAAACACAAGTGAAACATCAATAAAATATACCTACATTTCACATATATTTCACCCACCTTTTTTTCTTTATAAATTGCTACCTAAATCTATAGTCTAAGGCCAAGTTTGGCATGATTGAAAAAGATAAAAGTTAAAAAGTCACTATCTTATTTAAATCACATCATCTTATTTAAGTCACATCACCTCTAACACATCACTTCAAACCCAATCCAAATCCAATTCATATTTCATAAAAAATCAAAAATGCACTTATTTAGTCTTCCCAAACTAGGCCTTAGTTACTGCCTAAAAAGAAGTTACAAGGTTACCTCATTCAAAAGCTCTCCAAAAGGTGAGCTTCAATCAACTAGCACAATAGAAAACTGATAAGACTCTCAAATATTACTATAGTGACATGAGCGAGTGTACATGGATATAAACCATATAGTTTAAACAAACTTTTATATAACAAGATGGGGTTACTAATTACATTATCAGCACCCAACCACAATGTTTTAAAGGTAAGTTGTTTCTTTCATTTTCACAAATTTGATTCAAAACCAAGACTCGTATCAAACCACCTAATCGCCCACAGAACACACACACGCCTGGGATTTGCATGCCTTCCTGCACTTTACCCTAGCACAGATCGAGTGGTTCTGGCTTTACCGGTTACTAACAATGACATCACTTTCATATGACGAAACATTCTTCTAAACCCCCATTACTCTTAATAGAAATTCTTTGGTTTAAAACATAGCTGATTAGCTCTTCTTCCTTTACTATTTTTCTTTATAAAAGCAATTTATTATCATAGAAATAGCAAAGAATATCGCCCTGCTCTGTTACTGTCAGAAGAAAGAAATAAAAGCTAGTATAAGATTAACAGAATCACACGGGAAAAAAATTATCAAATACTAATTCTAGGATGACAATACTATAGATGGACTGGTACGGCAAGAAAATGGAGTCTAAAATCCCCAGCCCAACAACAACATTACATTGCGAAGAAATGAAGCTATTTCTAATTAAAGAATGAACATCTGAGTTCTGAATGATGCAACAAGGAATCTCACAAGGTTGGGATGGTGATTTTTCATTTCAAACATCCAATAACCACCTCAATGGTTAAATCATCAAACCGTATGCATCAAATTTCTTTCTAAATTCACAATTTATAAATGTGCACCACAAAGCTATGAACCATAAACAGCATATTTAAGAAGTAAGAATTCATTTTACTCATGACAAACAACTACAGCTATCTTACCAGCAGCTAAATTATTCAAACAATGGTAAAATCCAAGTTTATCTTGTGAAACTAAGTCCACTAACAAATACTTGATTTTCTTTGATAAACTGCATTGCAACAGCAAGTCGACATTAAAAACAAATCAAATCAGTTTCCTTCACATCCCATAGGCAAGTAATCACCATCAAACTACACATCTTATAAAAAGTAAATTTCCTCCCAATAACTTTCAAGAAGCATACAGCAAAATTCCCTGCCCCTGACTGCACTAATACTAACAGCAGCAAGACTAATACTGATAATAATAATACCAATGCTAATGTGGATGATGAAGTTTAACTAAAAGGACATGGCAAAAAATGAAAACCCTCAGCTACCTTTTTCTACCTGTTGCAACAATAAATTCACATATGATAACCGCATAAGAAGCACCCAAGCCAAAAAAGTAAGATTGTGTTCAGTAATGTTAGTAACATATTTGGTGATGTCACCAAATATAGTAAAAAGTTACATGTTGCTTTTGTTACACATATGTTTTCAAAACACATGAACAAAAACAATACATGTATGGTGAGTTGCCATGTAGGGAGGTAGGAGGGGAGGTGGCTGAAGGGTGGAGGGTGACCTGACGGAGGTGGGAATCAAAACTTGTTTTCAAAACTAGTTAAAAACACTTTTTTCTATTTCCTCAATACAAGAACAATGCCTGGTGGTGGACAAAGAGTATGGACAAACAAAAAGTACTTTTTTTTTTTTTAATTGGCACTAGGGTGTCCGAATCAAAGCCCGACTAATCCCCAGGGGTGCACAGGCTCTCGTCAACGAGTTTCCCGCAACTGCACCACGGTTAATTCAAAGGTCTTCTCAATCCGATAGTCCCAAGGAATTGTTAACACCTACGAGGTGCTAACAAACAAAAAGTACATTACTTCAGATTATGCTAAATCATACTTCTTCCGCTTGAAGAAAGATCATTTCTTGTAGATAGAGTTCAACATGATCATAGTGCACGATCAACCTCATATAAGGAAACCCCAATGAAATGAACTACTTTAGCACCTACATAAGTCTCCATTGGGAAAGTCTTTTGTTCTTTTAGTTTTTGTGGTGGACTCCTTGTCCTCTTGATTGTACCTTTTTTATCCTCTTAATAAAATTTCTTTTGTCACTGATCAAAAAATATATATACATATATTAAAAAATAAAAACCTTGAATAAAATAAATTGGAATCCAATTATTAAATGAAAAAAATGTAAAATTATACATATTCTCTTCTTTTAAACTTTGGAAATTAGTGTTACATTACATTTTGTTATCATTTTTTAATTAAATATTCATTTACATGACATAATAATTGTTTACCCTTATATATGACATATAATAAATATATAAACTATATTTTTTTCATGTCTACTACTTGTGTCATGTTCTACATTTTTTAAAATTTTCATGTCAATGTTCCCATATCATATCACATGTCTATGTGTGGGCTTTAGGTGGAAAGTGAACGTGCCATTTAATTCCTTAAATTGTAAGCACAACCCAAAAACTAAACAAAAAAATATCAACAACAAAAAAACAAAAACTATCATTCTTTACTTGATTTTAACAAAACTGCTCAATGAACTTTTCCATTTTATTTCTTCTTCTTCAAGCAATATAAGAAGGGAGGCAAAGTAAAGAAAACTAAACAAAAAAATTGAACCATGAAGTTGTAGCATATTTAGAAAATAGTGAATTTATATTCAAGAATAGTTACATAAAAAATTGAAACACGGAAATCTACATCCCTTATTCACTAAAATGAAAACTATTGGACCAAAAAAATAAAACTAAAGCAAAAACTCAAACTACACAGACTGATATAATAATACCTAATTGAAAGTAAACAGTAAAACACGTAACAAATCTCTGACCTTTACACTTCTTCTCACCACCACATTCCTGCATGCTACTTTCAATTTGAACCAGCTGAGAGGAAATTAGTGATGGAGAGTGATATTATCCATCAACAATGAATTGATCATCTTGATTGTCACCCTCAACTCTTGTGTCGCCATGGACAATGCCATTCACATGGTGCAAGTTCTGCATCATTTGTGACAAATAATGATTGCTAGCTCCAGTGTGATCAGTAAGCCCAGTTGGATGACCAGTCCACTGTGAAACAATCCCAAGGAACTGATTGGTAAGGTTCTGTTGTTCATGAAGGATTCGAGTCTGAATTTGACCCATTTCTGCTCGATGCTGGCCCAACATCTCATCGATCCTCTTCTTCCATTCTGATCTCCTCCGTTCATCCTTTCCTCCCAGTCCCTCTCATAAATCAATTCTTCCTCTCTTCTTCTTCTTTCCCTCTCTGCACTTTCCTCCTCGATAGCTTCCCACTCCGAACCCTCTGCCTCCTCAACTTCTCCCTACCCTTGTCCCTCTCTTCCCTCTCCTTTTCTTTCTTCCCATTTCTTTTCACGCTCCTGCTCCATCTCTATTCGACATGCTCCTCCTTTGCCTCTCCCGCCTCTCTCCACATCCCGATGCTCAAATCGAGTTTCCAATTCCTCAACTGCCCTAACTGATTTGCAAGAAACCCCACCCCTCTTCCCCATCCCTTCAAAACTTTCCTCTTCTTCCTCAGATCAGACCCACTCGGCTCAACATCTTCATACACAAATCCATCATCTCCATCCACCTTTGAATGATTATTATTATTATTAATATTATTATTATGGGTATCATCTCCTTCCTCCCCATCATACTCAAAGTCCAAACCCATAACCCCATTATCACCCCCATCGAAACCCACTCCAAAATCACCATCCCCTCCATGACCCAGATGCCCAAATTGCACAATCTCCATTCCATGACCACTCCCATCAAACCCCTCACCATTTTCATTGTTCTCTCCCGCAACCACCATTGAATCATTACCATTAAAAACAAGTGCCACATCCCCAAAAACCTCCTTATACCTCAAAAAATTTGACCAATGCGTTAACCCCTCAACCCAATCAAACTCTTCCACCGCCGAATCACCCACAAATTCATGCTTCTTGATCTTTTGCTTGACCAATGAATATTGGTGCCTCATGTTCTGCACTTTGGTAGACACATCCTTCCAAGTCCATTGCCACGGGTAGGTGATCGGGTCGCGAACGTAGTGCATAGAATTGACATACAAAGCAATGGGTTTGAACTTTTTCTCTCTGGTTTTCATTTTCCCTAACGTCCCATCACAAACCATCTCACCATACTTGTCTATTAGGGTTCTCTCTTCTGCCTCCGTCCATTTCTTTCTTCTTGGAGGAGGCATCATCAAAATTTTCTACAGAATCTATAGTCATTCAATGGCTAACAATCACACCAAGGTGAGCGATTTATCGACAAACCCAGAACAAAACCAAATATCAGAATTAAAGACATACAGATTATTAATATACATATAGAAAGAGAGAGAGAGAACACTGAGTACTGACCTTAAGAGCCGAGGATTTGTGAAGCGTCGATGGATTGAGTAGGGCTTGGGAAGGGGGTGTGAGGATGGTTTGGAGAGAATTTTCTCGGGAAATTGAGAGAGAAAGACAGTGGGAAAGTGAGCTTCGTCGGGACTTCAGAAGTGAAAGTGAATGTTTGAGACAAATGTATGGAATAGTTTTGTGAGGAGCTCTAAGCCTGCAAATAAATAAATAAATAAATAAATTTTTTTTTTTTTTTTTTGTGGAAATGATAATGTGAAGAGACCAAAATTACATTTTTAATAATGATTTATAAATGATAATTGATATTTCCTAATCTTTAACATCCCATTTGTGAACCGTTAAAATTTTCAAAATTAAATTCAAGCCTTTATAAGTATTTTATAGATATTTTATAGGTATTTTTTATCAAAGGTTTTTTTATTTATAAATTTCATTTAGAAGTGTTATAAACTAATAAATCCACCAAGAAAAATTATAACTTAGTTAGTCGATGCATTTATATTTTTATTCTATGAGGTCCTTCTTTCTTGATTTATATTGTTTGTTAGATTATTATATTCTTATGTCTATTGTTGATATATATTTCACAGAAAAATAATATATACATTTCTTTTTTTGTTACTACCTCTATTTTGGTAGTTACCATTATTCATATTTTTTTTTTTTTTTTTGATCAGTTTCATTCACATTTGTAGTATTGTTTCATTGGGCTAGGGTTTCGAAACTCTCTATTTGGTAGGGTTTAGAAACTTTAGTTTACACATGGTAGTGAAATAATATTATGTACCTCCATTGTCGTGGTGAAGCTTTGTGTTTCTCCGTTATTACTTTGTGTTCGAAGTTCTGTGTTTATCCATTGTTGCTCTGTATTCGAAACTCTATATTTCTCCATTGTTGCAAGTCGAAGGTCTGTTTATATCCAGTCAATTTTGTTACAAACATATTCTTCAAATATGGATTTGGTTTGATTTGAATTGGTGAAATGGTGAAATTTTATAGATTATTAATGATAGTGATAATGATAAAGATGAGGATGTGGGTGATATTTTTATTTTTAGAGTTATTGAGTTTTGTTTGGATTTCTAATTTTATGGTTTATTGTTTCTATTTTTTGTCAATCAAGATGAATGTTCATATTTCACATTGTTTGAAAGTCTGAAAAGTAAGTGTTGGAATATAAATATGAACATAATTATATATTTTACAATATGTGAATGTTCACATATCAATGGTTATTTGTTACTATACTTGTTGTTTGAACAATCATTTTTTGTTACTATTAAACAATTGAATTTTTTTTTTTCTTTCATGTTGCAGTATGAATGTTCACATTGATATGAATTTAGTTTTTCTAAGGTTAGTTGTATGTTAATTGTAAATTGTGAACATTCACAATGTATTTTGATATGAGTTTTTTTTTTTTTTTAAATTTCGAAAGTTAATTGTATTTTGTTATTTTTTTTACTATGCTTCTTAGTTAAACAATCATTTTTGTTACTATTGAACAATCAAAATAGTTGATTTTCACTTTTTTCAATTTTATTTTATATTTTCACGTTGCAGTATAAATGTTCACATTAGTATGAGTTTTTTTTTTTTTTTTTTTAAAAATGAGTTGTATATTAATTGTAAATTATGAACATTCACATTATATTTTGGTATAAGTTTTATTTTTTCGAAAGTTAATTGTATGTTTGTTGTTTTTGTTACTATGCTTGTTAGTTGAACTATCATTTTTGTTACCATTGAACAATTGAAATAGCCGATTTTTACTTTTTCAATTTTATTTTATATTTTTACGTTGCAATATAAATGTTTACATTGGTATAAGTTATTTTTTTTAAGGCTAGTTGTATGTTAATTATAAATTGTGAACATTCACATTATATTTTAGTATGAATTTTATTTTTTCAAAAGTTAATTAGTTGTATGTTTATTGTTTCTTGTAAACATTCACATTGTACTTTAGTACGTGTTTTATTTTTTGAAGAGTTAGTTGTATGTTTGTTATTTACTGTGAATATTCACATTGTGTTTTGATTTTCATTCAGATTTTTTGTTGCGTTATTATAAAAAGGATCAAAATTGATAATTTCATATTTTCTCCATAAAATGCAGAAGAGATTTTCTCTTTAGAATAAGGGAAAAATTTTCTCCACGGAATAAGGAAAAGTTTTCTTTTTACAATGAGGGAGAGATTTTCTCCATAAAATAAGGGACTATTATTATGTATTGGAATTCATTGGGCTTTTTGGCTCCATTTTAATTTCACATTTTAGAATACATCAAGTAGAACATACCTGTAAAATTATTTATCGATATCGTTTACCCATTCATCCACACACATTTGTATCTACAAAAATAAATAACAATTGTAATTTAAAGTATTAAAATGAATACAAATGTGAGTGGATGAATGAGTAAACGATATCCGATTAACTTGATTTTTTACAGGTATGTTCTACTTGATGTATTCTAAAATGTGAACGGTTCGGATTATCAAAATGGGCCCCGAAAAGGGCCCAATTAGCTGCACAACAGTGGCTGCTGTGCAGCCCCGCACAGCAACCACCCCAATTCCTTATATATTAGTTTCAAAATAGAAACATGTGTAAAAAATTAGAAATGATGATTTGATCATATTTTATCAAACAAGACTTAATAGAATAGTCAAAAAGAATATAGGTTAGATAGAATAAAACATTTAGAAATAGAATTTATCAAAAAAAATGACCCAAAGTTTATATATAGGTGTTTTTTTTTTTTTTAAGAACAGCAAAAAGTTTACTATCTTTTAAACTCTTCTAATTTGGTAGAACTATAAGAAAGTGATTATAGATTATAATTTAACAAATTATAGCTACAATTGTGAACATAAGTTGGTAACTTGTTTGGTGCAAATTGTGGGATTATAGATTTAAGCAAAGAAAGTAGTGTTTGGTAAATAAGTCAGAAAATAATTTTTGTCAGATAATTGTCATTGTTGCCCTTATGAACATAAAAATTGTAATTTTTTCATTTTCTTCACTTTAAATTTTGAAAAAGTTGTTTCATTAATGGAAGTTGATATAATTAGTACCTAATTTGGTACATTTTTCCATTACCTCAAATTTTTTTATTTTTTTATTTTTTAATATTGAGTTCACAAGGGAACAAAAAAATGTCATTGAAATAAAAATACAATAAATTACTATTAAGGCAATGAATATAAAACTTCCTAGATATTTAAAGAACTCCTAATTTCGTCTACAAATTGACATACAAATATTATGTCACCTTAGTTTCATCTCATTGTCATGACATGCAACATGATTTCCATGATGACTTATTGAGATGAAGATCATTCCTCTTCATTAGGCACATAATCCATGAATCTATCATAAGAGTCAAAAGCAATATCACGGAACTCACTTCGTCGGATGAAATTATGAATTGCCATTGTTGCACAAATAAGTTTGACTTGGGTCGGCCACTTGTAGTTTGGTGGGATATCCTTTATCATCGACCATCTTGCTTTCCAAACCCTAAACGATCTTTCTATTACACTTCTAAGTGATGAATGTGCTTGGTTGAATTTTTCTTGTACATTGAGGGGGTTGACCATGTTCAAATTGAGTTACATGGTATCTCTCTCCTTTGTAAGGTGCAAGATATCCTTTCGTGTTTGGATACCCAACATCCACCAAGTAAAACTCATCTATTTTAAAATTCCAAAATGAAATTAAGTAAGCAATTATAAAATATAAAAATAAATATGAAGATGTGAGTGTGGTGCATCTACTGTAACAATCAAATATAAAATAGTTACCTCCTTGTGTTTTTGGAAATTATAACTAGGATTCCTAATTGTATCTAAGAAGATCCGAGTATCGTATGTACTTCCTTCCCATCCTGGTAAGCAAAATGTGAAACATATATCAAAGTCACATGCAGCCATTATGCTTTGACTCACATACCCCTTTCTACCTATTAAACGAGATCGCTTATCTAGAGATATATACGATTTGATATGTATTCTGTCAATTGCTCCAATACAATCCTCTGTGAGTGATTTTCAACCACACTACCAACTCAGTATTCAGCTGGAGAGCACTGGCTAAATAGATGGCACCGGTGACCAGAATAGAAGAGAAGATTCCGACGGGTTCATCCACCTGTGGGTACTCTAACGATCAAATCAGTATATCTCTCATAGATAATCAATAGCTAAACTCATAAGCTTGAGCATAAAAGTATACCTTAGACCCATGAGGATGCCTCTCTTTTATAGCCAATACAATCATAGTCCCAATAAGAGTCTAGCCCTAATGGACTTAGGATTACTGCTAATCTGGGACTCTAAGTGGGATTAGGATAAACTCTCTAAGAGTCTTATCTTTACCCAAACTGAAGTCTTCTCCCAATCTAGGACTCTTGTCCCATATTCGCTTATCTCATTCCTAGATCCTCTCGAGATAACCTCGCCTAGCTAAGATAACCTCGACATCATGACCAGACACGCGGCACCTACCGTACGCGTCACCTTGGCCACATGTTAGTGCTCAGAAAATATATCCCCACAACTGCCCCTTAGGTTCTATTACCTCGGCATTCTGAGGTGATGGAACTTATATCGGTACTTTCCAAGACGCTTACTTAAAGTATCGCAATGAGATCATCGTTAAGGTACATATGTCTCTTTAAAGAACAAGAATTCCAAGAACCTGCTCACGCCAGATGAGTCATATACATAATCTCGGTTTAACTTTAACTTGTAAACTTTTCTCAAGTTTCAACAAATGTTAAACAATGATCTCGGTTTAACTTCAACTTGTAAATTGCTACAAATTTCAACAAGTTTAAACAATAATCTCGATTTAACTTCAACTTGTAAATTGCCACAAATTTCAACAAGTGCTAAACATCATCTCGATTTAACTTCAATTTGTAAATTGCTACAAATTTCAACAAGTGTTAAACATAACATCGGTTTAACTTCAACTTGTAAATTGCTACAAATTTCAACAAGTGTTAAACATCATCTCGCTTAACTTCAACTTGTAAATTGCTACAAATTTCAACAAGTGTTAAACATCATTTATAACTCGCCTCTAATGTGGACTTATGTTTACATTAATCTTGTGCATGTGATCTTGTTCACGAAGTTGGTTTCAAGCCAAGGTTGTTAGCCTTGATTTCTTTGTTGATCTTACTTGGTTTCAACCGAGTTTGATTCTCGACATGGCAAGCCTATGTTACTCCAACTTAGTTCAACTCCATTATATGCAAGATTCGACTCTGCCATATAATGAGTCTAAGTTTTTCATTATTACCTCGGTCTTGCATCGGCGAGCCGTTTTTCTTCTCAGACTAAGTGCCGAGATCTTGTCTTCTGGAATCTTGGATCCGCCACCAAAGTTGAGCTCTTTCTTCTCGCACCTATTCATCCAAGCCGAGATCATGTCTTCCGAATCTTGGATCCGCCACCAAAGTTGAGCTTTTCTCTTCTCAGACCTATTTATTTAGGTCGAGATCTTGTCTTTCGGGATCTGGGGTCTGGGGCCTAAAATCCAGGATCTGCTCACTTAGGCTGAGCTCTTCTATACTTGAATGTCATCTCCTTGGGAGCGCTCATACCCCTGCCTTGGCCCCTTCTGGAAGGGTTTTCATTCCGTTTATGTTAACAGACTCTCCATCTTCGCTAAACTCATCGTTTTCAACACGTTGATCTTGTACGATGATGGCCATCTATTCTCCTTTCTTTCCCACAGACGGCGCCAAATTGTGTGAGTGATTTTCGACCACACTGCCAACTCAAGATTCACCGAGAGCAATCGCGTAATAGATAGCACCGGTGACCAGAATGTAAAGAGAAGATTCCGGCGGTGGTTCATCCACCCGGGGGTACTCCGACGATCAAGTCAGTATATCTCTCATAGATAATCAATAGCTAAACTCATAAGCTTGAGCATAAAAGCATACCTTAGACCCATGGGGGTGCCTCTCTTTTATAGCCAATACAATCCTAGTCCCAATAGAGCCTAGCCCTAATGGACTTAGGATTATCGCTAACTGGGACTCCCAAAGGATTAGGATAAACTCTCTAAGAGTCCTATCTTTACGAATCAAGTCTTCTCCCAATCTAGGACTCTTGTCCCATATTCGCTTATCTCGGATTCCCAGATCCTCTCGTATAACCTCGCCTAGTTGAGATAACCTCGACATCATGACCAGACACGTGGCACCCTACCGACACGCCGACGCCACCTTGGCCACGTGTTGGTGCTCGTAAAATAAATCCCCATATTACAAAATAGTTAATAAAAGTATTTTGAGCCACGATTATTAGAAATATCCCATCAACATTAATTATGGCAATCGCTTGGAAAAGAGGTTTTTGGTTTTTTTTTTTTTTCACTAAAAGACAAATTGGTTACAAAATCAAAAAACAAATCCAAACAAAATATCACATCAAACCCCATAATCATTTCATTTTTTCTTTCACAAACATCACATCCAACAACAAAAAAATCTAATTATTTTCCCAAACAAAAAAAAAAATTATCCAATAATATCCTACAACTGAAAAAAACTACAAAAAACCTACTTCCCAAACACCCACTATATGTAACACCTAAGTTCCACTTGTAATTCATTATTTACCTTGAAATGAGGATAATATTTGTGGTTGCTTCGAATATATGGATGCACACCATTTCTCGGTTGGGGCCTTACCCAATCAATAGACATCATTGTCACAACTTTTAACACCTTCTTGAAGTATTTTGAAATAGTCTCACGGAATATTAGGCCTTGTTTGGGTACTCCCAAATAATCCGAAAAGCCAAAAAGTTAAAAGTTAACACTATTCACCAAAAGTCAACAATTACGGCTACACAACTCCCAATTCAAATTTTCTTCTAAAAACTAATTTTCACAATTTTATATTACACATTTTTCCATAAAAAGTCAAAAGTTAACCCAAACATCCATATTTTCAACCTTAATTTTTAGTCAAAAAGACAAAAAGTGCACTTATTTAGTCTTCCCAAACTTGGCCTTAAAATCTTTCTTGGACATTGCTATTTCAATGTCGCCACTAATAATATACAAAAAATACTACAACTTGCTCCTAAACCAAGACTTTTCGCCGGTTCAAGGTCAGACTTTGTTTGTAACAAATCACACGATTGATAAAATACCTTTCTATCCATTCTAAAATTTTTAAATATTTTTGTCCGATTCCTTCTTGTAATTCTACCATCCACTTCTACCGTTAAACTAGATGTCCTACATGGTTCTTTTTATCAAATAATTTGTCGATATGTCATCGCAACTATTGTCACCGTAGCTAAGAGCATATTATTATTTCGTTGGAATTGCAATGTTCGCCTTTTGATCTTCAACATCTTTATTATCGTGATCATCATTCCATTCATCGTCATCATCGATACTCATCTCCAAAATACCTACTCATTTAAAGGCTTAGTTACTATTACAAGAATGATTCATGATACCATTAAATTATCAACCCCCATGGCATTGTGTTTTCACCACTGTCATGAGTGTTTTTATGTATTTATATTTTAATTATTTTTTAAATCGTAATCCCTTTAACAAAAGGAAAACTATTTTGAATGTCAGAAAAATCCCAATGGTTTAACATGCATGTGGACAACAAAAGATGCAACCCAAGAATAAAATCTACATAATAAATACACACGTGTTTCCAGTAATGGATGCACCATGACTCATGAACCAGAATTGGGTTGCCCATTAAAATTAGCAATCTTTAAATTAATATTATTAACTGTTTAATGTAATAAAGAAATTAATTCAACAATCAAGTTGTCTATATTAAATTCTTCTACGAGAAAGATAAGCTTCGATGGTCTACTGTTATAAGAATTTGAGTATTTATTTCATAACCCAATTAGCTCTACTACAAGCCTCACAAAAAATTTGACATTGAATTTACCATTATTGAAACGATTTCTACTTTTAATTGCTCAAAATAAGAAAGTCCAAACATTTGGTTCCAAGATAATTAAACCCACTCCATTCAAATGCTTGCTCAAATTCATGCAACACCAACAAAAGCTCTTCAAAGAATTAACGTTTGAATCAAAGAATTAACATTTTCATTAGTAAAACCACAAAGTTGAATAAAAAAAATACCAAAATACCTAGGAGCCCAAATTAGAAGAAAAACCTCAACTATTGTCTCAGCAAAAGACCTGCTTCAAGAGAGCAGAAATATCCTAATTTGTCTCAACAAAAGACCAACACATCTACATATATATAAAAGTCTTAACAAAGTCCACCTACCCACCAACCATTGAACCATTCGACTAACAAAGTCCAACATAATAAAAGTCCAACAGAATATTAATAAAAGTCCAAATAATGAGTCCAACATACTCATACATAATATGAATAAAGAAAAAAAATAATGAGCCCAACATAATAGTCCACAATTAATAATAAAAGTCTTAATGAAGGTCTTAAACATGAAATAATTAGGAAATTCAAAATCATCCAACTTCATAAACAATTAGCCGCGATAACCTATGGTGGACTTCTCCATCTCAATCTCCAACTTCAAAAACCGTAGCCGAAATTTATCCGTAGGAAGTGGCATGAAGCACTCACGGACTTGCTTTAAGAACAACTGGTTTCTATACATGCAAATTTCATCAATTGGGCACACACTAGGGACGCTTTCCAACTTCGCCAAACATTCTGTAATTGAAGGATATATTGACGAGGTTTGTGTTGAAGTTGCTGAAGATGACTTAACCACATTGACTATACGATCAAGTGTCTTCTTGTTAAGTAGAACTGCATCAGAAAATTTCTTCTTTGTCTTGCTCTTGTTTGATGATCCATCAGTGTTTGATTGATGTTTTTTGTTTAACTCAGAAGGATGAACCTCCAAATCAACATCATCATGAAATTCAGCATCATGTGGGGTATGAAATTCCTCCAGAGTCTCATCAATGTGAGGCATAACCCCTAAGCTAGGGGTATATGCCCATTCTCCTATAGCAACTGCATCTGAGAAGAGTATGTCTAAGTCTTCAGTGAATTGCAATGGCATATGCCGAAATTTAGCAGCATCAAGATACCTCTGCAACAATTACAAAGGAAAAATTAACAATTTCAAGTAATAAAATTTAGTCTATTTAAACAAAAACAAAAAAAAAAAACAAACAGAATATGTACATTAAGCAATTCACTAACCTCTAATTTATTGGTCCACCACTCATCAAATGCAGATATAACTTCAATCAATGTATCACGACCTAAGCTTGTCTCGCCCCTTCACAGATTATTCCACAAAATCCAATCTTTTTTCAACACATCCCAATGGTTTTTCATTTGTATTCGTTGGTATGTTTTTCCAATCATAGTTTTAAACTTAGTTATCACATTTTCCCACCTGATTCTATCTAAGTGTGTACCATGTTTGTGTCCAGCCTTCACTTGCTCAACCCAAAGCTTAATAAAAATTTCATTTGATTTTGCATCTTAATGAGCCTTAACGGATGGTACTTGAGAGGATTTTTCCTTATTCTTCCTATTTTCAGATTGTGTTTCCTCTTGGGTACTTATTCTATGAAAGAAAAAAATTCTTTAACACATACTCATTCATCATTGCTTGTATTAAAACATAAGATTAGTACAAAATAACCATACATGGCAACTAGGCTAAACATATCAACATTCATTGGGTACACAGCTTAGCACAAAAACACCTTATCTAAAAGCCACCTATAATCATTTAAAAAGTAATGCAACTGACAGAACAATACAAATTGTGAGCAAACCCACAACAAGCTGCTTCATGAATGTTAAGGATTGCTCAAGCATTTGGTTCTTGACTTATAGTCCTACAGTTTCGATGTTTTGATTTTGATAAAGATTTGTCTCGTTCCTCTGCCTCTCTAACATCGTCACAGATTTTGGGGTACACCACCTCCAAAATTGATAATTTCTTTTCTCATAAATGATATACAGTCTCCCTTTTGATGGCTTGTCAGACTCGGTAACCCTTATGGTAGCTCTTACACCACAATCACATTTCAAAGCCTCATACCTCAAGTCCAAGGTCTCAGAACTGGAAGAATAGGTACTAGAGGATGACATGCCTCTGCATTAATTAGGAAGACTTGAATCCAAATCCTCTAAAATTGATTGGGAAGTTAATTGTTTAATACAATTCATTTGGTCATTTTCTCATTCAACTTTTATGAGATTATTGAGATATACTTCTCACACAACTGTAAGCACACACCTCGCAGCATCTCATGAACTAAACATTAATTCATTATCATACCTAAACATTAAATCATTATCATACCAAATTTGTTCAAAATATCACTACAATCAACATATAAACATTAATTGAAAATATAAACTAAAGCCCATAGTTTGAAATGAGATAGGAATTCGTATCACCAATAAACTAACTAAAGTCCATAATCATCATAGCGTAACAAACAAAGATAGTTTGAATGAAACAAAATAAAAACATTAATTCATATCACCAATGAACTAACTAAAGTCCACAGTTTGAAATAAGACAGAGGAATTCAATAAAAATACAGAAATAATCAATAACTAGCATATATTGAAGTGTTCTGTTTCAACAAATTCAATGGTGAAACCCAACATTTCCCCTTTTATTTTCTACATTTATTGGGTTACAAACATACTGCTTCAATTTTGTTTTCTATTTATTTATTGAATTTATTAAGTACCTGATCACTGTTATTCATAATCAAACTCTTTTTCATTGTTTGTTCCCGGCCTTTTGCTTTTGCTTTTCTTCATATAACCCAATTAAGCAATTTTACAAGCATGTAACATGCAAAACCATAAGAACCCAATTCTGCAATTTTATAAAATACATGACCATTGTCTTTAATTCTTGACACTATTGTGCACTTTGGTCTTAAATTCCCATCAAGACAATCAAACAAACAACATAACTAGCATATGGTGTGAATAACCAGTTTAGTTGCAAAGACAATCAAACAAAAACAAAGAACCCCAATTTTACTCAGAGAAATGAAATTAAAGAAGCAAAATTTCTGGTAATTAACTTCTCATCAGAACAAAATTTCTTAGTTACTGAAAAAAATCAAGAAGCAAAATTTCTTAGGTACTGAAAAATTAAGACAATTGCAATGCAAAATTGTCAAGATTTCCTTCAAATTCTCGCCAACCAAATAGAAATTAAACAAAACAGAGCCCTACGCAAGCCTTGTTTGACACCATTTCACAGTAATCAAAGAGAGAGGTGGGGAGAGAGAACGAGAAGAGAATGCTTAGTAACAACTCGCACACACAGAGCAACCAAAAACAAAAACCCTAACTTGATGCGTATATATAAATATCTATATATAACAAACAATGGGCATGAAATCTTACCTTGTAGGTGCAGATCAACGGCAAACAGGGAGGAAAGGAGTTCGATCGGCTACGATCTTTGAAATATGGAGGACTTATCGTCGTCGGTCGCCAGAGAGGAAAGCAGAAGAGAAGAGGAAAGTGTGAGAGGAGAGAAGCATCCTAGGGCAACAAAAAAGGGTTTATATAATGGCAATTCCATAATTTTTGAAGTTTTAGAGGGGCATTTAAGTCATTTTAGCCCCCTCCCCCCCACCCAACTATGCGCATAAGTTGTTTCAAATAAGCACCCCCCGAGCTGCTTTGGGCCTGAAGCTAAAAATAGCTTTAAATAAGTTATAATCTGATAATTTAAGTTGCACCAAACACATATTTATAGCTTAAATTAAGTTAAAAGTTGAAATAAGCAGCTTATAAGTTGTGCCAATCAGGCACAATATCATGTTTCTTTTGTAAAAGACATAAATTTTATTTTCACATTTTTTTATGGATAATTTTGTACTTCCATATATATATATATATATAGCAATGTTTTAATTGAGAGATCCATTACAGTATCCTCTAAAAATGTTTTTGACTATCTCTTTCTCTCTGTTCTCCCTTATAATGGAGATTGTCGACAACTAACTCATCGATTTTATCATTCTCTGACAATCTCTTCTCTCACACTCTCTTTATTGTGGAGATCGCTACAACATCCTTATTGACTTTACCACCATTTCTTATTGTCAGCTCTATTACCATTTACCCTCTCTAGATCTACCATCATTTCCCACCAAAGCGTCTCACCATCTTTAGATATGTCATCGACAATCTCAAATCTATCCAAATCTATCATAATGAACACAATCATTGATCACCAATGCATTTTGGACGTCGAGCTGCTTAATAAAGTGATCCATGAAATATTCGTTGGACTATGGAATTGTGGAAAGGATATTAGTATGCATGCACATGCACAATAAGAATGGTTTTTCTCACCACATACATGCATGCATAGCGTGGGCAGCAAGCTACATAGCATACTTTGTACTTAGTACCAACGTATCAGCACAAGGTGCTTGTTATGAAAGCGTTTATGTCCATGATATGGCATGATGTAAATCCAATGTAGCAGTAGTGACATGGAGTACAGTCAACTTCAAATAATAGTGATACAGCACATCGATTGGTGAGTCAACCAACCAATCGAATAGTTGTGTATCTGATTTGGAATGGCGCGATCGCAGCCATTAAACTAGTATACATGCAATCAGACAGATCAGATCGCACTCGATTGTCATTAGGTGCATCCAATCATACACCCATTTGGTGTAATGTACAATTCGTACCGTATACATTCCAATCTAGTAGTCAACTTTTGATCTAAGTTAAATTGGAGCGATCAAGGGTCATAAGCCATTTGATTAAGTGCATCTAGGCCTATAAATGTTAGAATTTATTCCACATCCCACCAAACACAAATGACAACACACCTACACACACACACTAAAGAAAAAATAGAATCACACAAAGATTTACGTTGTTTGACCTGAAATTGCCTATATTCTCAGGAGAGAGAATTTGTACATGTGAGATGGTAAAAATATTCAAAAAACTTACGTCACTATCTGAACCCTATACTCAAGGATAGTTAAGTCCTTGCTCACCGCGGTGTCCTCAAGTTATTTTTTCTTTTCTCTCACCCTTTACATCTCTATTTTCTTCTCACTACTCTCAACGTCATCAGAACCTGTAGCCCCATGGCTATTTATTATAGTCTTGAGAATTATAGTTTCATTCAATTAAGTAATCAAATCTTACCCATTAAATTTTTCAATATATTTCAAATTCTACTAAACTAACCAAAATACATGTATAAACCAACTTAAATTATATAAGAACCACATATCACACGGTTAGACTAATCCTAACAATCATCCCCTCCACTTACGTGGGATAAATGTTATATGCACCCTTAAATCTTGATGTCCTAATTTGTGTAACAATAAATAGTTTGCAAATCCAACCATTTCATTCCGTCCAAAACTCACATTACATTCAATAATTCTCTCTCTCTAAATTTTGATTTTTTGATTTAAGAGCATTCTAAAGCAAGTTTTTTTTTTTTTTTTGTTTTTCTTGTTTTTTATATAATCATTTTTCACCAACTTGATTATCAATTGTCTTGGTTTTCTTAATTATATCAAGTGCATTCTAGTATGTTGTTGTCTGTGTAGATGCCAGTAGACAAATCTTTAGATCAGGCTTTATTGCATCATAAAGGTGAATTTATGGTAAATCCAGTACACACTGTTTGGTGGGACAAACACATATTGTCTTAGGAAAGCGACGTTGTAACATGATTTGAAAGTAGTAATTTTGCAATCATTCATTCCATTGGAGATTCTTGAAGACACCAGAGTTGATCGCCATAATTAAAGATATAAAATATTTTTAACATAAAAGAGGAAAAATTGAAAGTGTAATAAATTAGAAGTGAAATGTAAATTTTACAAAATTATTTGAGAAAATACAATTAAAATTAACAAATCACAATAAATACAATTAAAATTAACAAATTAGACCCATTAGTTTTTGAAATCACTACTTAAAATAACAAATTTGAGTGAAATTGCATCTTAAACTGTACATGTAGATTGAAGTGGACACAGCCAAGTTGACCAATGCATCCACAATGGACAGTAGCGACGGGACGACGTTGACAGGAAGGGCGGGCTTCAAGCAGATCTTACTTTCTAGACCATATCTTTAAGCAGATCAATAGTTTTCTCTGGATCGTAACTTCTTCTTCTTTCTTTTTTTTTCTTTTTTTTTTTTTTTTTTTTTTGCGGATTTGTTTTTTGTTATTTGGTTGGGATGGCCCTTTGGCGTCTTGTTTATGTACAGTTGTTATTTTATTAATATAATATTTCTCATATTCTCAAAAAACAATGACAACCTTAAAACTCACGTAGTTCAACCCATCAGATCATAAATCATTTTGACCCATCGAAATCTTTTTTATTTGTCGCCTCTACTTGTAATTATTTAGATGAAATCATACGATAACTGTCACTGTCTGAATATTCAAAAACTATTTTTTCTCATAGCTTTTTGTATTAAAATCCAATAGAAGATGAAGGGGACAAACAACAAATACAATCTATTCTATAGTGAAGCATCTGCAGCATAACTGCACACTCGTATTATCTTTTGCCGAAAGAGAGGAACATTCAGTGGAACTGGTGAACTACACTTGCTTTTGGTCAATCATTATCAAAAGTTGTAGATATATGGACCTGCAAAGTGCTGAATATTTCAGAGATAGGAAAGAATCAATGGTGACGCCTCTCACTTTGTTGCATAAAGCTAAATGTTCCTTCTTAAAAGCTCTAAAACTGAAGGAAATTGTAGACAACTAAAAGTGAATGGGATAGCTTTGCTTTCACAAATCCTAACATTGAATGCAACTGTTGAGAAATTTTCAATCAATATTGATATGGAGTCAGAAATCCACCATGAGGTTGATTGAACAAGATTGTTAAAGATGCCAACATTCCCTTCCAACTTACATAGAATACTTGTATAGATTTCTTCATTCACATCCGTAGTTTCTTTCAAAAGAAATCCCCCCATAACATTTACTGATCAATTTGCAAGATATTCACACTATAAAATGTATTAACGAAAAGACCAAAAAATTAAAAAACCCATTGCTAGGTGAGGCAACAGAACCTACATTTTCAACACAAATCATATCCCCATACTTATTATCAGAATCCATGAAATTATTTTCTTTTTCTTTTTTACATTTTGACCCAACTCGTATCATCGAGAACACAGTTTCTCCTCTTACATTGTGACGAGCTTCTTTGGATTTTCAAATTTTCCCCTTTCTAAGACAACGATACGTCAAGATCATTGTTTAAACATTTCAAATTTGCGTATGTCTTGAATTTGAGTCTGCATTCCCGTTCATGTTCACACTCGGAACTGTGTGAAATACAGGGCTTGCCATGGCTATTTGACTTGGACTTCCTCCTCCCATATCCTTGGTTTTGTGAAGAAGAAATGTCCCACAGAGAATAGTGAAAAAACCACATAGTTCAGTTGCTATCTGTGTTGCATTTTGAGCGTCCCATTCCTGAATACATAACCACGAAAGGTAGAAAACTAACCGTAAGCTTAAGATAAAATCCACTAACCATGAAAAAAATGAAAGAAGTGAGAAGTGCGAATGCTACACAATCACAATATATATATATATTTATTTATGTTTGTCCTTGATAAATTAGTTCGACACAGAGAAGAAAAACATAGAAAACATGATTTTATGAGTAAGTACTTTGGAAATACTATGCAAGAGAATATATACAATTTACAGTCATTTATAAAAGGGTAAATTACTAATACAATCCAAAGATTTAGGAAAAATACATTTGACTCGCTCATGTTCTGAAAAATAGATCCCACCTCCTGAGATTTTAAATTGCGTCAGACTTTCCCAACTCCGTTAGTCCACCACCGTTAATTGACCTAACCGAATGTAGTGATGGCATCAACAAATTTTTTCAAAATTCCAAAATTAACCCTATGACCCCATCTGTCTCTCTCTCTTCGCCCTTTATTCTCACTCTCCCCCTCTTCCTCTCTCTGTCACCCATCATTTGTGCCAAAGTATTGAAAGCTATAAACTTCTCTAATCTCCATGTTAACAAAGCTTATTGTGCATCAGGTGTGCTAAACAAAACCTGATCTTCATTATATGAGCTTATGAGCTCATGTTCAAATAGTAGAAGGTAACTCTCTCTCACTGGACTTAGATTGCACCAGCACCCCACCATTGCACAATCCACCCCCAACACCCACAACAACCTCCTCTTCAACACTTCTCTCCACCACAACTTCTTTGCACTGTTCCTGGTAATGACAATCAACCACCACTACTGGTAAACCCACCCACCCACACCATCAACCCACCTTTGTATGGGTTATTATGAGGATGGTTGTGTGTTAGTGGTGGATGGTGAGTTCACTGTCAATTAGGTGGTGGGGCCGAGGCTTGGATTGGTTTGTGAGTTTTGATAGGTTTCAGGAGATAGATGAAAAGTAGGTATTTTGATGAAGATCAAGCTCTGAGTCCCGGTGATGTACAAGGGTGTAGGGAAGACAGAAGAGAGAGAACACACAAATTGGCCATAGCCTAAACACTCACAATATTATTAATCAAAATCTGAATAATTTTTATAGTTATCCAAAAAAAACTGAATAATTTTTATCCAGACACTCATAATATTACAAAGCCTAATTTTTATAGGCCAAATAACCAAAAACGTATTAGGATACCAAATCCTAATTCTATTTGAAAACATAATAAAGAATAACTAAACTATTTGTTATTTAACTTCTAACTAAATAATAGTAAAATAATAAAATTACCAATTACATTTGTTGGCCTATAAATTTTAGGCTTTGTATTAAAACTTTTGAGGGTTTGATTAATAATATTGTTAGTGTTTAGAATGTGGCCAATTTGTGGGTTCTCTCTTTTCCCCACTGCTCTACATTAACGGGTTTAGGAGAAATGTACAAGAATGATATGGAGAGAGAAGGGCAAGATTGGAGGAGTAAGGTTATTTGAGAGAAGGGAGAAAAGTGGTGGTGGAATATAAATAGTAGAGTGTGAAGCTGTCCGTTATCAATCGCAAAGACAGAGAAAGAGTGGAGAGAAAAAACACTTGTACAGTGATTTAGGTTTTGATTAAACATTTGCAAGGCACAGAATATGATATTGTAAGTTGGTTATATGGTAAATTGGTAATAGAATGTGAAAAATGGCTGGGGACTTGAATTTGGGGATCTTGGCATACTTCCTTTGAGGGATTTTTACACAGAATATGTGGTGCGTGATGATGGGATAGAAATGGCTCGTTGATATGGTGGCGGTGGTAGCCACAGACAATGGGTGGGGGATTGGGGGAGGAATGAGATGAGGGTAATAGGGTACCTTTCTTTTGCTATTAAAGGGCACCGTTGCATTTTCTGGTAGTTATGTTAAGACAGACTCTGATGAGGAACTATTTGTCATTTTTCAAACTTGAGGGAATAATTTGCATTTTTCATAAACCTCAGGGGGGTGTATTTGTAATTTACCCTTTATAAAATTCAGTGAACTAAGATGGAAACTTAAGCAACCAAATATGAAAAAGTTTCAAGAAGCTTTAGTTCCACTGGTATCCAGGGGTGTTAATCCTAAAAAGGAGTTGGAATTTTAGTTCCTGACAAAGGCAACTATTTAGGTTGTGTCTGATCAAAGGTTTGAGTAAAGATTTGTGGAGGGAAAAGAAAAAAGTATTTAAGTGCAGTTACAATCAAGGTCGAAACTCAATGATAATTTTTTTGGAGAAAAGCAAAGTTTTCCGGTTAAATAGAATAGAAGAAGAGAAAAAAGAAAAAGAAAAAAAAGTATGTGCATATGATGATGATAATATATTGTAAAGAAATGCAAAGTTTCATGTCAACAAACAAAACCTCAGCAAGTGTGACCATATAAAATCCCCCTATTTAAGATTAACGATATTGATAAAACATGGGAAAAAGGAAAAGCTATTCAAAGAAACCAGAAACATATGGGTTGAATCACCTTAAACATGATCATGCTGGCTATGATGGTGAGGGTTGTGAACATGACATAGTAGACAGGAGAAACAACAGCAGTATTAAATGTATCTAGTGCCTGCAAAGATGAAAAATAAATAAAAAAAGATTACACATTTGCCAAAATATATAATTGAATAAACTACCTTTTAGGCTAAATTGATAAGAGAACATTCAATAATAGAATTCTTTGCAGGACATTGCAACTATTTGAATTTGTGAGAAAGCAAGTTACATTGAAGAGGAGGGCTAACAATCCCAACAAAATACAACGGGGCGAACACACAAACTCACAAGTTACATTAAAGAGGAGGGCAAACATACAATGAGAAAGCAAGTTACATCAAGTTACTTTGTGGAACTAACCTACTCTTGAGAGGAGGTGATGAGTGGTGATATATCTTAGTTTATTTTTGATAGAAATTCTTTGGAACTTAAACTCATGCTATGTTCTTCGAATAATAAATGTTTTATCACTTAAAAATATCATATATTTGCCAAGTTCAATGTATAAAGATGCCATCTCCAATTTTGGTCCCAAATACTATTAGGGGATGTAAAAATATATTAACAGTTTTGTTGTGAAGAGCTCTTACCACTTATGGTGGTTTTGACATAGCTGGAGTCAACCCAGTTAAGTTTAGTATTCTCTAGATGGACATGATCATTGTTTTGAGAATGAAAATGCCTATGACATGTTATCTATCCGATACAAGTTAACCTTCCATAAGCTTCTCCTTAATTATGATAAATTGCTTAGGGATATCCTTGTTTATTCCAAATGGCTTTGATATATCACTATTCATTGGGGGGTTTTAGCTCAACCCTTTTCTATATATGTATGTAATAGTGGTGAGGCTTGATGACCGGGATTCCATGGTACGTGCATAAGTATATAAATGTGGTGACTTGTATGCCTAGTTGTAGGATAGAAGAAGTTTGAAAACTTGTACATATTCAGTTTTGGAAAAAACAAGTTGTTCTTCTCCATGTAAAATTATGCACTCTTTTTGTGTTTGAGCCTTGAAGGTACAATAAAGAACACTAAATGTTTCATTTCATTTATTTAAGCACTTGCTCTGAATAGATGGTTGTGAGATAATTAGGTTAAGGAAATTGAATGTTTCAGCTATTTAAATAGATTATACCCCAAATATTATAGGAATTGGTTTTGGTTAGGCCTCGGTAGTCTAAGACTACTGGCCGGTCACTATCTTTATTAGGGTGGGATAGGGCCATGCAACTTCAGCTGTAGGGTACAAGCAATCATCTTTTTTCAAGACAAGGATTTGTATACACGAATGACAAAGTGCACTTCATGAAGGTTATGTTGGGTGGAACAACTCATTAGTGGTGGAATGGATCTGCTTTGAGAAGGAACAAACTTACCAACTAAGCCAAAATTTGGCAGATTGGACAATATGAAACTGAGACAGAATTGTCATCCAATTACATGATGATCTGTATCATCAGTTTCAAGGTTAAAACAATAAATCTTGACTGTGGAGTTCTTTAATTTTAAAGATAGCTAATTTTTGTTGACCTCCATGAAATAAAAGCAGCCTGTGACCTGTATCTTTCATGTTTCTCTTTAAAATGAGATCATGACATATAGCTCAAGAAGAAGTTTTATCTACTTCAAATGAGATAATGACTGCATGGATCACATATCTGCGAAATGCAAGAGATCGAAGGGCATGATTACACCTTTAAAAGTCTGGAGTTCTTGATAGCTTATTTGATGATCAAAGGGCTCAACAAAGTACAGAAAGCAGTTACCATAATAACCTGATCTGGGTAAGAAAGCATCAGTGGACTCAACCGAGGATATCAGGAGTCAACAAAAGTTGGCCGTCTACTTCAACTATCTCACTAGCAGCAAAAGAGGAAATGTTACTAACCAATGGAGAGAGATTTGTGGTTAGGAAAATCGAGACACACCAAAATTCACTAACATTTTATATGAAATTAAAATATATAAGGAGAATGACAAACAAGCCCACTTTTTAGATGCATAGTCCCAATGATGTGTACGTGATATGATTGGTTGATGATTGAGAAGATATGAGAGAGAGTGTTACCTTAGATATCCTAATTGATTGAGCTTGAAAATTGGGTCTAATTTTTTGGACTTGTATAGCAATGCTCAATATATAAATTGGTAATGAAGTTCAATGCCTAGTGCACTTTCGGAAAGAACTATGATGAAATGCAGGGTCAAGTTTTCCCATTGAATATTCAATACTAATCAGAATGTCGTGATTGCTTAATCATGACATAGTCCACCTCAATAAGGACAAAGAGTTGGTGACCTCCATAAATTATCCAACTAATATTTTTAACAAGCTGAAGAGAAGAAACAAGAAACAATTATGAAATATATCCTGGTGGTAGAAGCATGGTGAATGACCATAAGAAGAGGATTCTAATATTTGAAAAGAAGTTAAGCAACAGTAAGTGGATTTCCAAGAATTGATACCTAAAGAGTTACCAACAGTGTTTCCCACCTTCATGCACTGCAAGCAGTTCTACCAAATATCAAATCAGGTAGAATTTGGGTAAGGTATACGGAAACCTAATTGAACATAAACCCAACCCATTCAATATGGCTAAGTTAAATATGGTTGTTGTGAAGCGAAGTCCCACATCGCCTTGAGTATTCAAATAATATTAAGCCTACAAGCATGAGGGCACCCTCACCTTAATAACTAGCTTTATAGGTGAGTTCTACCTAAGACCGTGTAACATGGTATTAGAGCCGGAGTACTAAAGGATGGGTAGGGTGCATGTCCCTGGCCTACAAGCCGCAGGTGCTGCCGAGTGAGCACGTTGGATGTGGGGGGTTGTGAAGCGAACTCCCACATCGCCTGAGTACTAAAGTAATATTAAACACATAAGCGTGAGGGCACCGCCACCTTAATAGTTAGCTTTTGGGGTGAGTTCTACCCAAGACTCTGTAACAATATGATGATGAAATCTTTTGGGAGGAAGTTATCAAAGCTTACAAAACCAAATTAATTTTGCCAATATGACCTCACTCAATTATCTTCCATCCCTTCAGTTCCCTCTTCCTAATAATATTCTTCCACTTCTCTCAATCTCTTTCCAACCCGATTCAAGCAAAAGTTGTAATATCCTCCATTCAAGATTCTATAGCATATCAAACTCAAAAATGGGCAGTCCTTCCAATCCATCTTTTCCTCATTCCTTCAAGTTTTAAGGCTTTCAAATTGGATCTCTGTCCATGTGTGTGCGCAAGCATGCACACATGCATGCATGATATTAGTCAACACTACAACATTGACTTTACATTATATACTTCAAAGCAATATCATAATTTACCATAGTATAAGCTTTTCAGTGAGTGTCAATTACCTTGTTCAAATAGTTCACCCAAGTAAATACCACAAAGAATCAGAAATAAAGTGAAAAACCATGTTTCGAAGTAGATAAATTGGTTTGATCCTGAAAATGAGAGCTTCAAAGCAATTCCCACAGCTTTCACACTCATAACCTACATAAAAGAAGAAAAAAACTAGTGTACAAGAACTACTGAGGGCAGAACTATGGTCTAGATGCATAAAAGATTATAAATATAGTGTGCGAACCATAAGAGAGCCTGTAACCGAGCAAATTCCAATGTAAACGATCATATGGGTTCGCCCATAACGTGGCACATATAGGAAAATGAGGACAAGAACGACAACAAAAACTATGCCAGCGTAGACAAGGAAACCTGTTGATACCAAAAAACAAAAACTGTCTGTCAGTCAAACAATTTCATCTTTAGATATAAGATGTAAGGATGGTGTAAACAAGAAGGTATGAATAGTTCCATTAAGTGAGGCTAACATTTCAGATTGACGTACTCCACATGTCCTATGATGCCCTAATTTTGGTTCATATGTATCTGAGACATATTAGAGATAATACAATGATAGTGTACTGTAAATCTGTTAAGAATCATCTAGTTGAGTTGTTTAATAGCACCATCATATCTACCATTTATGCATTAGTCTCAGAGCTATTATCTTTTTTCCAATGGCATATGCGCTATTTCAGTTTAATTTACAAATCTGAAACAAATGTTTTAGTCAAAGTATTATAGATATATAAATATTACTATTTGGGGGTTTAAATAAAGGGTTCATTAAACTAGAAGAGAAAGCTATAGCTTCTGGGTACTTGATCCCCTAGGCATCAGCCTTGATTTGATCTAGAACATATAGATAAGCAGTAGTAAAGGAACTAAAGTTCACGATAGAGTTATGCCTGTGCATATTTTAATGAGTACAAAACATAACTTTAAGATCTGGAATATATATACATACATACAAAAATATTAATGTTGACAACTTTATGCAAATTATAAAGACCAAGTTTCTTAAAACCTACATCAAAGAGTATGGATTACAAAGTAGAATGTAAAGATATATACCAGGCAATTAAGTAAGGGAAAAATATCAATAAATGGAAACTCTACAAACTAATTTCAACTTGATGGAGACAAAATAATAACATCAATGGAGATGGATTTGGCAAAATAATATCAAAAACATTGTGCCTTGTTTGGCAAAATTAATTTATTTGCCATCTCTCTCTTCCTCTCCTCTTTCAAACCCTAACCACCATTATCACCACCACCAAGCAAACCCAACCACCATCGCCGCCACCACCAAGCACCCTAACCACCATCGTCACCACACCCAGTCACAACCCCCCCCGGCCACCTGCCCTAGCCACACCATTACCACCCCAAAACCAACCCAAACCACAGACACCCATCACCACGCCAGCCCCTCGCCCTTCACCTGTCTCCAAACCCATCAGCACCGGCCCCCTCTTCACCAACCCATCACCACTCCAGTCTCTCTCCTTCCACTATAACACTGGCATGATTAACAAAATCGATCAACGAAACCACCATTATGCGATCGAAACAACCACAAATAATCTGATATAGATCTGCGAGTTTGGGTGGCGTGGAGGTGGGTAGTTGATAGTGGTGGCGATGGATATGGGTTGTGATTGGTCATGGGGTCACGGTGGTTCAAGAGGGTAGTGGTTGCTAGCGGCTAGCGAATGGTGGTGGCAGCGATTGGTGGTGATGTTAATGGTGGTTAGGGTTCGGAAGAATAGGGAGAGAGAGAGAGAGAGAGAGAGAGCAAACAAAAAATAATCTTTTTGATATTTTTTCTACATTTTCATCTATACATATATATATATATATAATACCATGGTCTTGATATCTGTCTTTATAAGAACATTTTTTTGATATTTTCCCATTGAGGCAACTACATTGTCATTTCTTAGATACCTGGCTCGGTGGCTAGGCGCCACACTTCCTTAACAGAATTTATTTTTCTCTCCTGAGGAGCATGTAAAACAATAGTGGTAGAGCCCACTAAACAGAGAACACATCCAACCATACCGAAGATGTGCAACTTCTCCTCCAAAATGAAATGGGCTAGCACTGCACTGCATAGAAAGTTGTATAGATTAAAAATATTATTTCTGCTGTATGCAACAAAAGGATTCTCTTTGGATCTTCTATTTTAATTCTATCTGATGACATACCTGACGATAATACTTAAAGCTCCCAAAGGAGTTACGAGAATTGCCGGAGCAAATGCATAAGCAGCAAAATTAGCTATCTCCCCGGTAATCACTACAAGTCATAAAAACTCAGTATTAATGTAAAACAGATACAATATTAGAAAAGTGGATTTTCATACAATGCTAGAAAGATGAAAACTGGAAGCAAAGGGAGAAAATTCATCACTGCTTGCTTAAAATAACATAAGATTAGACCAAAAGAATTCTGTCGTAGTACAGACAACGCCAAAATAGTTTTCATAATTAAGGATATAACAGTAACCAAGAAGGATAATTAATCATGATATGACATAAAACTCCATTATAAATGACTCTCAAAAAGAAGAGAGCCAAACAACCTCATTCAGATATTCAAAATGAGAATCACTGCAGTTATATTTACAGAAGCAAACCAACTACCCTGGTATCTAACTGAAACTTAGAAAACATAATTAGTGAAACATATGACTACAGTGGGTACACACAAGGCAAAACTAAATCCTAACCACGTAAATGAATTTCATATTGGGGATATCAGCATTATCCCAAAAACTATCAACAAAGTCCCAACAAACCTTCCAAATCATTACCTAACAAAACTGTGCCCTTAAACATCTGGTTGTGCAAAAATAAATGGGAAAAGCCGGAAGACTCGTCCTATGCCAAGGTAAGGTGTGAGGAAGGCATGCAAATCCTGGGTGGGTGTGAATAGTGTGATTGAGTATGGTGGTTTTAATATGAACTTGTATTGAATTGAGTTTGGGGAAAATGAGGAAGTTAATTTATTTCTTTAAAATAGTGGTCGGGTTTCAAAGATAGCAAGTGGTAATTTTATCTTTTCTATATAAAATGTTGTTTTGAACCATATAATTGAACTTTTTGCCCATGCTCACTCACACATGCCAACCATAGGAATACATAGGATTGTTAGACATTTCCTACAGAACCAGTATATTAGTGCTCACCCCTTTATTACTAAACGTTCCAGCTGTACCACATGGACCACAAATGATGTAGGATACAAGAGAGCTCCTTTTTGTGAAAATTTTGAATGTATTCGTGCCATGGGGAATTATATCATTATAGGATTATAAACCCTTTTGTATGGGCATGTATTGGCTCCTTCCTTTTAAATTTACTTATATAACCTTGTGGGATTGTATTAATTTAATTTGATATATATATGTAGGCATGTAATATCTTGGAGATTTGTATAATTATCCTCAGTGAGTTTTAATTAATTATCATTATGAATACTTGGATGTGGGAGTGATTGTATGCTGCTGACAGGCATATATATACACGTTGGGCCAATATGATTGAAGGTCTAATTTACTACGGGCGTGCCACTGAAATTTCTTTAAACCCTTGACTTGATTTTGACCAAAATCCTAAGAAGCATGGACACAGGCACGCGACATGACACAGACACGCCGACACGTTAATTTTCAAAAAATGCAAAACATGACAAATGAGGGACACGCGTGAAATATATACTTTTATATATTTATTATATGATATATATATATATATATATGAATACATCATTCAAAGATAATTTAAAAAAGCAATATGACACTAATTCCTATAAATTTATATGATTTTTGTTTTATTATTGTATTTTAAGTTATTTTATTCAAACTTATAATTAATTTCACATATGTCTAATCGATAGACACGTGTGTTTAAGAGATACACACGGTGTTCTCCAAGTGTCCAAATAGTGTCTAGGTCTTTTAAAAATATTAAAAATAGGATACGTTTTGAAGAGTGTCGAACACGCTTTTGAAGAGTGTTGAACACGTTTTGAAGAGTGTCGGACACGTGTCGGAGAAGTGTCCAAAGAGTGTCGGTGTCCGATATGGATACGCCACATTCTTATAAGTGTCCGTACTTCTTAGCCAAAATCACATTTTCCATTCACGTGTCCTTTTTTAAATAAATGGGCGCCATTCATTCAATATAATTTTTATACCAAATATTGAATTTGACTTTTCAACACTTTTGGAGTAAATTTGACTATTCAACACTTTTCTAATAGCCTACGTGGCCAGGCCAAACAATTGTATATATTTAAATCATTACTCCAAAACCTGGGCATTACACTTGGAGTCCAAATCAAGTATGCTCAATTAGCTGATTTTGCCACACTTTCATAAGACTTTCAAAGTGGTTTTTAAGGTGTGCTAACTTTTCCACATTTTTCTGTAAATTTGTGAGTTGTTCTTACAAGTCTTAATTTAGTATTTCATAAATAAAATAAACTTCATAAGGTAAAATGGTGAACAGGAGCACATCACGCTAAAGCCATGTTAAAGCCACGTTAAAGTTATAAATTACTTGTTAGTTCCCATTAAGAATTGGTCATTACTTTTAGTTTGAAAATAACATACAAGCACTGTCTATTTTTAGAGCATCTCTATTGGTGTGCTAAAATATTTGCTAATATAAAAATTGGTAAGATTTCTACAAAATTAAAATTAAAATAAAATAAAAAAACTATTTTCAATCGTCTATCATTTCTTTTGTCAAATTATAGCATAGCTAAAATTTGGAAAATCTTTTCTATACCACTTCCATGATGGGACCCACAAAATATAATTTTCATTATAGAGTAAATGACATTTTCACCATTGAACAGGATGGCCTAACTAAATCATTCAGCACTGTAACATGCCAAAATTACTTTAGGTTAGGATTACCATTTTGAGACCAATCATTGAGGACGCTATTAAAACAATTGCTATACATTTAGCTATCCCACTCTCTATCATCTTCATCTTCGGCAAGTACGGTTCATTCCGCCCTTGAACACGAAAGCTATTTATCATCCTTTCCACCATTAAAGACAAGCTTTTTAAATTACTTTCTCAGGCCTCTAGTCCTTGAAACATTAGGAACCCAAACAACTCTATTTTACTGTTCACAGGTATTGTAGGAACAAACCCAAAATAGTCCCTAAATTCTTGTCGCTTTTATTCTCAAACCCTACTCTTCTAGTTGTTACATAAAAACCCTAAAATCCTCGGTATTGTTTCCATCTTTCAGACACAAAAATCAGTTAAATTCAGCCTCAAAAGTCCAATTTTTCTGCTGCCTGATATTAGTCTTGGGCTTGCTACTAGTGGGGAAGTAAATCCATAGTTGTCAATGTGTTGTCCTAAGCTTGCTCAAAGTTGTACAACAGCCAGTTAAAAACAAAGATGGAGTAAAAACAACGCCCAATTAGTACACATTAATGTGTTTGGGAGGGAAAAGATTGGCTACACACCTAACATTTGGTATAGTGCACAAAGTGGTCACCCGTGACTTACAAGTGTGTGAGACTCCCATCATTGCAAATCTAGGAGGGTCAGGTGTACACAACCTTGTATGTGCAGAGAGACTATTTTTGTGGTTTGAACCCATGACGCCCAAGTCGCTATGGATTAACCTTACCTATTAGAACGAAGGGACCATTTTGTTCAAAAGTTATATAAAAGGTGAAGAAGAAGAAGAAGAAAAAGAAAAATATTATTAAATTGGCCTTCATCAAGAGATGAACAATATTGTCAATGCAATCAAAAGTTTGGACAAATGTAAAGTAAGATTTACATTGTTCACAATGTAAGAGATAACGTTCATATCTTCTATCTTCTAGAAGGAAAAGACCAAATTTATTCGAATCCAAATAGTGCAATCTTTCGATGATCATTCAATATTCAAAAAATTCACTTGAATTGAAAACAATTACGCAAAGGATCTTTCAAAAAAACATTGAACAATTTATTAGTACTTACTGCTTATAAGCCCAGCCCACCACAAAGGTTCCCACAAGTATGAGTGTCCTCCTGAACCTGAACGAAAAGATGACACAGTTACAACAACAAAACAGTTTTACCGATTGTAAAGATTCATTCTAATGGTACAGCCACTGCTACATGTTTAAAGGTCAACCCAAATTAGGTATCCAATCTCAAATAAGCACAAAATAATAAATGGACATAGAGGATATGAACCAACATAAGGCCAAGTGAGCTCCGCCCACCCCTCCCCAAAACCCCCTAAAGAAAAATTTGGTCTTCATGGATTTCCAAAAATAAGTACTCTAATTGACTTTAACTAATAGAATGCCCCTTAAGAATAGAGAAGGAGTTTTGTATATTTCCAACATAACAGAGATTGAAAAAGAAAGAGTCATGCTAAGCTAACAAAAATCATGCTGTCCTTAGGGTGGGGACAATGCCAAAATAGTTAAAAACTCACATATTTCTATACATTTTCACACATTTCTCTGAATTTTTTCCCCAAAACTTTTAGCATTTCCTGGGAGAAAAAAATTACAGGAAAAACCAAAGAGTTGGTATAGGTAGTTGTCCTAAACATCAAAAAGTTTTTAAAAAAAAGATATAGTTTGCTACTTCTATTGAGCTTTAGGAGCTTTGTTTTCATTGGGCTTCCCTAAATTCTATTATTTACTTCCTTGTTTTTGCCACATTATATTCTAATAACATTGTAAACCAAACAAGTATAAAACTATTTGTACCAAAACCCTTATTGTGTATACATAAATGTTGAATATGATAATCCTATCTCAATGTGTGCATCTTTCTTGATCGTCATTTGCCCACTAAAAATTTAAAGGGAAAAAAATGCATGATCTTAGAGAAGCAATTGCAGCCAACTCTATAGCGGTTGCTACCAGCCCAAGCACTACTACTTGTCAATCTCCGCTTTACCACTTCCGAAGGCCCCTTAACATATACAAACACACACATGTTGGGGTAGTGTTGATCCTAAAAATCACTGATCACTCACCACTCAGCCCGACCCAACCCGGCCCGAATTTTGAAGTAAGGATATTTTGATGTTTCTGCACTTGTGTATTGTTGCCCTAAATTCTATGTATTTATAGTTGAGGGGGAGACACCTATCTTTGTATCTTATAACTTTTTGATCATAGCAAAAACCACAAAATGTGTAGGCATAGCCTAACTTTGGAGTGAACCACATAAAACTTTGTCTTCTTCGTGTGGGCCTGATTTTTTGTTTCTTATTATCATTTCTATTTGTGTTTCATATCTCAACAACCCTGGTTAGGTGTATCCGTTCCTAACAACACATACATGCACAAATATGAATATTGGTTTTACACACACAATTTGATGTATGCATGTTCAATAACACAGTAACAAGCACATCTGCACACACATGTTTCTGTATCTACTTTTAAGTTTTTAATTTGGCGTGTGAATACACAGAAGCCTATAGATATGTAAATGTATATACAAATCCATGTATTTAAATTCGAAACAAACAAAAGAATAACAGGAATAAGATAAAAGAAATTGTACTTGCTCTGGTTCCAGTTTCCCCAGATTTTTTAAGACCTTTCTTCTTGATAATAAAGCTAGACCCAATGAAAATGCTGGAGGAGATAGCCAAAACAAGCCCATGAATATTTTCAGAAGATAATCCCTCCATTTTAGGAAAAAATGGAGAGAAAATTTATCAAATCCTGCAGAGCCAATTTTCCCAAATCTAAATTCCTGCATCCAAATCCAAACCACAGAAACAAGAAGAAAAAAAAAATTAGAAAACAACCCATTTCAAAGAAACACAAAATAGATATGAATCAAGAAATGCCTTTAATGGGTATTTGGCTATAGATTTGCCTTTGTCATATTAAAATTGACAGATTTGAGATGTGTGTTGATGATGCTAATGCTTAAAGATTGATTATGATTATGATTATGATGATGATGATATGGGTATTGGGATTTTCTCTGTGTCTCAACCTCTTTCTCTTCTCTCTTGAATTCAGTATCTGGAATTGGGAAAGAGGGAGAGAAAGGAAGAGATTGCGCACACAGAGAGAGAGAGAGAGAGAGAGAGAAGGGGGTTGTGTCCGTTACAGAGCCACAATTAAATATTGGCTCCGCATCCCGCGTTAGTCTTTAAATTGGCAGCTCATTTGCTTCTCAACATCCCCATTTCATTTGTTTGGATAATTATTATTCGACCATTGCATTTGCATTCACATTTATGTATTTCCTTTTCAAATTTTAGAAATAAAATTAATTTATAACCAAAACAAAATTATGTCCATTAGTGCACAAACATATATTATAATATTATTATTTTAAAATTATGCAACCCACCCATTATATAAACTAAAGACTCAAAATCTTTTAAATTATATCACATCATTCGTTAGTCCACTAATTAATATATAAGTTGGTACGTATAACTTTATTCAGATTATATACCTAAAACATATTCACAATAATGTAGAAGGGGCAATCTTGTAATTTTGTGTATGAAATGAAAATATTCTATTCGCATACCCCCAATAAATCTTACCATTTGCATCGTTTAGATATAAATTTTTAAACAAAAGTGAAATGCTCAGAACAAAAATGAATTGTTGAAATATTTATTCTATTCAACTATTTATATTCGAACAACTACCTTTCGTTCACAAATTTGTATTTGAATATTTGATTTTTATTCAAAAATTTATATTTAAACGATATAAATGATATGCACTGAGATTATTATGTGGTATACAAATAAAATTATTAAGCATATGTCATTCTGTATAAAAATTCTAGATAAAAATTTGAGCAAATTACACTAACGGTCCTTATAATTTAGGGTTTGTATCACTTTGATCCCTAACTTTTTAATTGTAACACATTTGACCCTTAATTTTGAATCTTGTTTCAAATAAAGACAATTAAGAATCCATTACTCAATTTCAAGGACAAAGTGGTTAATTTGATCAAATATAAACTAATTTGATAAAAATAAATATCAAAAAATTAATTTTTAATTTTTAAAAATTATTTATACCCACTAAAGATAAAATTATATCAAATTGATAAATTTTTACATATTTATTTATTTATTTTTAAAAAATTAATTTTTAATATATGTTTGGATGATGATCATATAATGGGTGATTGTTTTTATCTTCATTAAATTAGTTTCTATTTTTTCAAAAGTCAAATATGACGATAACTTTGAAATCATTATTAAACCAATCCATTAAATTAAAAAATCCAAAACTGAAAATATTTCATATGTTTAATATATCGATTACGCATTAAAAGCCTAATAATCATTCAAAAATATCTATTAACAACAAATACAACCCCATCAATTACATGATAACCATAAAAAAGCATTAAAAAAAAAACAACTATTACATGATCATTATCCAAACACATAATAAAAGTTAATTTGATAAAAATAAATAAATAAATAAATAAATATGTAAAAAATTTATCTATTTTACATAATTATCTTTGATGGGTAGAAATAATTTTTAAGAATCCAAAAAAAAATTTTGACATTTATTTTTATCAAATTAGTTTATATTTTATCAAATTGACGACTTTACTCTTGAAATTGAGTAATGGTATCTTCAATTGTCCTTATTTGGAACAAGATTAAAAATTCATGATCAAATTTGTTATAATTAAAAAGCCAATGATCAAAATGACACGAGTCGCATACTATAAGGACGGTTAGTGTAATTCGCCCTAAAAATTTTGCTTCTACATCTTTATTCAAAACTTTGATATAAAAGTTATTAAACTTATAATTTATATCAATAATTATTAATTTGAGGCATTTATTTGAATTTGCTACCAAAGTATTGAATATTTCTCCATCTAAATGAAACATAGGGATGCTATTAATGTTTATATATATATATGGAGTATTTGAAATAGTTTATGCTTAAAATTTATGAGGAAAAAAAATTAAAAGTGACTATTAAAAAGATGATAATGCAATGCTTTTAAATTTTATATTTAAATTATTACTAGAAAAGGAAAAAGAAAAAAAAAAACATACCATGCACAGATAAATTTATACAAATGTAGGTAACGTAAAACACAATATCATTTAAAAAAATAATTCTACTACTATTCACTATTATTCATTTAAGTGTAACACAAATTATTTATCTCTATCTTAACATATGCCGTTCGTTGACATTTCTACACACATTATTACGTACTAGAAATTATGGTATATGCAATATGTATACATAGAATTGTTTTCTTTTGACGAATAAGCTTGTGAAGAATCTAATTGAATTTAAAATTTAAAAATTAAAATAAATTGAAAAGTGAAACATTTTTTAAGTTGCGTAGAGAAATTTCAGTTTCCATGCTTGCTTACAAAATTTGTGAAACTGAATCCGTTGTTTGTGAGAAAAAAAATAGTAGCAAAAATAATGTGACGCGATTTACACCAACTTGAGTGCTCATTATATAGCAAAATAAATATTATAAACTATGGTTTATATTAATTTATACATTTGATTTCATAAAATACATATACAAAAAATAAAAATAAAAATAAAAATAAAAATAAATAAATAATCAAACATGGAAATACAGGTAATACAAACAAACTATAATATAACCATTGGTTTTTAAGTAATACAGGTATAGAATCAATCTGTGTTTTGTTTTTAATTAAATTGACAGCCAAAAAGAGTATAATATTAGTCATAGCCACAAAGGCCATTACATGAGCAATAGTCACAAAGTCTAATAACTTCAACCATGGTCTAAGTTCCTTGACATCTCAAGTTAAACACTAAAATATAAGATCTTATTTTAGGGGTACTTACCAATTAGTCCTATTCACTAGACTTATTTACGTACAGGTCCTAATTAATAAATTTAACACCATAAAAATAAGAGAGTGATAAATTTATCACTAAAAAATTATTCATAAAAAAAGAGACTGATAAATTTATCACTATAAAATTATTCATAAAAAAAAAAAAGACTGATAAAATTTGTCTTTATCACTTAATAAATTATATCAAATAGGACTTAATGGGTAATAAGTCTCAAAGTAGGACCTATTGGGTAATAAGTCTCTCAAGTAAGACCTATTGGTAGTTTACCCTTATTTTTATTGGTTATTCAAGAAATTATGACCTTTACCAATAAAAAACTAAAACTAAAACTAAAAATTAAAAATGGGAGCTTTAGATAATAAATTAAGGGACCTAATCACATAACGATTGAGCCACCAATTATTCAGGCCTTGCTTGGTAATATTAGATTTAATCAAAAAAATCGTTATAAATTATCAAATTATTCTCTTATTTTTATATACGTTTTTTTTTTTTATAAAAAGTTAAAAAGTCATTAAAAAAAATCAATTAAGCCTTCAGGAAGTGTTTGCCATGTTGACTTTTTTTGTTAAAATAATCAAAAATATCAAAATACTCAATTACATTATTTTTTTTATTTTTTTACACATTTTTATATAAAAAATCAATTAAAACAGTAAAAATATACATGTGATACATAGTGACTCACCTTTAATAAGCTAAAATACAAATGATTGAAAGTTGTGAATTTTTATTTATCGATGCACTACGTACATAGTACCATAAGATTCTCTTCCTTGTGGCCAAACATTGAAAAAGCTCCCACATCATTCCATGGTGTTTTAAAAAGTTAGTAAAAAATTAAAGTCTTATTTGATTTGGCTTTGAAAAAAAGATTTTGGAAATTTTTTTTGAAAATTTTGCTTAGTTTGTAATTTTTTTTAAAAAAATTTCAAAATCACTTCTTCTCTCCTACACATCAATTAATCACTTTTTATCTTTCCTCTCTTCTTTTTAATTACTTTTTCTCCCACATACATCTGCTCAATTGTAACAAAATATCAAATCATCCCAAACTCCTAAACTCCAAAATTATTTTTAAAATATACAACCAAACAAACTACAAAAATTTCTAAAATCTCTTTCAAAAATATTTTTTGAAAACTTATCCCCCAAAGTCAAACCAAACTAGGCCTAATTTTTTGATTTTTTTTAGTTTATTTTGTCTTTTTATAAATAAAAAATGTGAAAAGTGACATAACTCAAAATGAGTAAAAAACTAAAAACTAACCTCTTTTTTTTTCTTCGGATTTTTTTTTTTTTTTTTCTTTTTTCAAAAGACCCCTCCATCTTGAAATCGAAATCAACACCAACCATTATCCAATCAACATAGAAGTTGGAGGCATAGCAGAACCACCAACATCAGCACTTATGCTAATTGTGTTTGTTTTGTTGCTGACAGGGAACACCGATTGAAATCCTAAAGTAAATGCGAAACACCCAAAAGAAATCTTAAAACTGGCCTTTTTGGTAGAGAAAGTGAGAAAGAGAAGTGTAAAGGATGTTTTTTTTTCTTTTTTTTCTTTTGTAGAGTGGAAGCAATGGAGACGTGTGAGAGAGGTTCTTCTTAGGCCAGATATAAGGGTTAGATATGAGTATGCGACTAGATATAATATGAATATGTTTTTTTTGTCTTCTTATATTCTGTATTTAGTTGCTCAGGATATGGAAAGTTTGGATAGTATATGAGGTAAAAAGAGGGATATGTAATACCATTTTTATGGTATTGTATATTCTTACCGTCGGATATAACTCATCTTTCATCTAAAAGTTAAAAATAATTACTGTCCTCTTATCCCATCATATATTATATTTTAATCAAATATAATATAAGTGACCTACAGTATATATAATCTATTTCATATCTTACAATATATTATATCTCATTTTTATTCTTAGGTATTATATATTTTTCTAAAAACCTTCTATCTAATCCGGATAATCAGATAGAGATATTTCTATGTGTGAATTTTTTATTTTTTGAGCAAATCCCAGGAAGAGACAGAGAGGTATTAAGTGCTATTTTGGGAAGGAAGAAAAACGCCAGGTTGGCGTTTTTGGAGCAAAATGCAGGTTGCGTTTTTTTGTTCATTTGGGGAGTGCCAAAATTAGATTGAAAAATTACGTAATTGCCCTCAAATTTTATATTTTGTATAAATGGCTAAAATGTAATTTTTTAAGTTGAGTGAGGGTATTTTAGTCATTTTAGTGTGATGTGACACCATAAATAAATAGTAATACAAAAAAAAAGCAACTTTTTACCAACTTCCCAAATTATTCTAAAAAATCTTAGTTAAAAGCAAAAAAGCTGATTTTTACCACCTTTCCAAAATAGCCCTAAGTAGCTTTATATTTTGGTAAGGAATATCCTAAATTATAGGTGTATATTCTGTAATTGCTTTGTCTAGTAAAATTTTATAAGTTTTAGGGATATTTATATGGAGAACCATAAATTATTAAGAAATATAATTTTGACCTTTTAAATTATAAAAGTATATAAATAAATCTCTTAAATTATTAAGAAGTATTTTTTTGTCTTCTAAATTATAAAATTGTATAAATGAATTCCATAAACTATTGATTTGTTTTACTTTGATCCCTTTTGTTAGGCGTCCAATTGGTACACTTTCATAATTTAGAGAGTCTATTTGTATGCCTTTATAGTTTGAGGACAAAAATACTTAAGAATATCCACTTATGATATAAAATTTAGAATTATTTACACAATAACTTCTAAGTTATTAAGAAGTATCACTTTCATCCCTTAAATTATAAAAGTGTAAAAATATATTTCCTAATACCTCTCTTTGAGCAAAATGACATTTTTGCCCCTATTTTTGTAGGCCTTGTTTGGAAATTCTAACTATTTTGTAGGGATATTTTTGTCATTTAGTATCTCAACATCATTTCAAATACATTACCCAAGACAAAGGTGTTTTGAAAATATGGTAAAAAGTTGACTTTTGACTTTTTACCAAGCTTTTTGACTTTTTTTTAAAGTGATTTGAGATGTTAGTAAAAAGCTGCTTTTGATTTTTTGGCTAATATTTATTTATGATGTCACATCACAATAAAATGACCAAACTACCCTATCCAATTTAGAAAATTTATAAATTGACTTTTTTGTTTTAGCTAACGTGGCTTTTTTTTTTTCCTAAGCTACAAATGCAGCTTTTTACTAAGGTTGCCAAAAGACCACAAAAATTCAACAAAAAGTCAACCCATCCTTTCAAATAGAAAAATTAAAATAACTTATTAAAATAGTCAGAATATAAAAAAGCCAAAAAAATAGTCACTTTCCAAACATCTCCTATATATATTTGGATAGAGTAATGCTTGAAAATTTTAAAATATCACTTATAAATTGTCCACAAATCAATGTAGCAAGGAGTTGGAATTGGGGTTGCTAAAACCATGTTGTGAGGTCCCATAGGGGTTTATCTTATCAAACCGTTTATATTGTAAATTTCGACAAATAGGTTATTCATACAAAAAATCAGATTAATTTGACATTTATAACTTCATAACAAAATCACATTTATTTTTATTTTTTTTAAATAGACAATTAACATAATTTTGTTTTTAATTAGCACCTAATCATGAGGTTACGGATGTCCAATTAATTTGATTTTTTATCAATGATATGTTCGACAAATCTTACAAATTCGACTAGTTTGAATTATCAAAATAAGTCTGAAAAACCCCTAAGAAATCTCCCAACAAGGTTGTTGTAAGGAGTTGGGTCTTAATTGATTCTCATAAACAAATTAACAATTGATATGTAATAGTCCATACATTGGAAAGTAACTTAGGGAGTGTTTGACAACTTGATTCAGTTCTTAAAATTGAATGTAGTAATTATGGATAGGTAGAAATATTGACCCAATGCCCAGAGGTATTGGCCCAAAGCCCAAGTCCAACCAAGCAGCCCGAATCAAGAGAAAAGCTCAAATCATCAATAGGTCCGTCAAACAAGAGGACAATGTCACGTAACCAAAGTCTGAGTAAAATCACCTTCTAGAAGGAGATTTGCATAATGCAAGGATGCCCTTAGATTCATTCATAATCAACGACAATGATCGCAATCGTCAAAGATAGGAGCATAGGCCCAACTAACTCAAACGACACAACCATCCGATGAACCTAATCGGTCGGATGGAGTAATCGGCAAGTTGACCACTAATACCTGACATAATCTAAGCCTCACACGGCAAGATAATCCAACGACAAGGGATCAAAGCAACCTGACCACTTGCCCGAACAAAGTTTGGTAGTAACTAGAGCCCTTAGATGAAGATGTCAATCCAATGGCTGAGGCCAATACAATAACACTATAAAAGGAAGAATACGAAAGCGAAAGAGGGAACAAAAAGGGAAAAGAAATTTTTCTTCCTAACCAAATATTATATGGCCGATCATATTTCTAACTTGATCGTTGGAGGGTCCTCCCGACCATCCCTAGTCGGGAGTGGTCACTTACGAGTTGGTTTCTCTTAGTAGAGTTAAGGAAGGAGCATCTCATCTTGCTTTCCCTGTGGAGAATCTTTCTACCTCCCACAATAATAATTAATTAATCTCATTTGATAATCACAATTGATATCACTTAAGAATTTAAGTGTCTCTTAAAATATAAGTTAGAACTTAAGAAAATTTTAATATAAAACTTATTTAATTCTAATTGAATTTATAAATACTAAATATACATATTGATATACACTATTATAAGCTTACCACCACCACCATTACCACCGCTACCACTACCACCATCATCATGCCATTGCCACCACCATTGCTACCACTACCACGATGCCACCACCACTACTACTACCACTTTCATCAACGTTATCATTATTGCCATAAACATTACTATTATTTTGCAACCACTACCATCACTACCACCGCCACCATCACCATCGTACCACCGTTATTACTCCTACTAGTACAATATAAAAATTGAAAATATATGATTTATAAATAATAAATTTTAAATTTGATTTTACACAAATTAAATAATTTATTTTTAGTTCAAAACTTAAATTTTTATCAAATAATTTTTCAGTTTAAAAAATTTAGTATTCAATTACTTAATTTTTAATTTTCAGCTTTATCAAATACCACCTTAGGGGGTGATGTTTTAAGACTTTTAAGCACCTTTTTCATTTTTGTATAATATATAGTACAGTGGTACTACACTTACCAATTGATATACTAATTAGTGTATCAACATATATTATGATATCGTCATTTCAAAATCACGAGCTCCACCTATTATACAAACTATAAAAACCTAAATCTTCTAAAATTATGTCACATCATCTGCTAATACACTAATTAATATATTAATTGATACGTATAATTTTGTTCTATATAATAATAGTAACCATAATCTGCACGAAATCTATACATTCTAATGCTAGTCTTATTAATATGAGATAAGATAGCTTAAATATTTTGTACCATTGTTAAATCAAGTAATAAAATATTAATTACTGATAATTGGGCTTCACTTTCATGAAATTTCACAAAATTTTATCATGGGTTTATTTTTTCTTTGAAAGGACAATATAGTAATGTGAGTGTATCAATGAGGATAGTATAATCCTTAATTACATAATTAATTCGAGCCAAAACCAAATTAAGCGAATGTGTTTAAAATTCTTTTACCTTGACGAAAATGACTTTCAATGATATTAATATCTGAAAATACAAATCCTCATTTTCGAACAAAATTGGGTATGAATTTCAAATGAATCATCAAAATAATCTTAATTATTGTATCTCTTTAACACCATGTTATATCTCAAATAATAAATGGTTTAGTAGAATTGCGGGCGTGCCAAGATCAGATGCAATCCAAGTGGAAAGTGAGTGGTGCATTCAGTTCTAACTTCTAAATCAAATGAAAGTTTGTGGCGAAAAGGAAAACACCAAAAAAATTCTTTTTGTCTCAACGGAAAAGACTTTACTGTTTTAAATGTGTTCGAATGAAGAATTCGAAGATTAGCTAAACAAAAAGAGTGAACAATTTCATTGATGAACGGAAAGTGTTTACAAATCTTGATAGTCTAAAAACTACAACTAAGCTAAGTTACAAAAGCTAAGTAGACATCCTAAACTTCTGAAGCACTGGAATGTAAAAAATATAGGCGTTGTGCCAAAATGAAGTGCTGAAAAGTAGAATTTGTTGGTTCGTGCTGGGACTTTTGCCATGCCTTATTTTCTGGTACTTATAGTTGCATGTGCAATCAGTTAATTCTTCCATTTGATTACCACCCTCTTGCCACATTTCTGATGGTGATTCTCTTGATCTTCTGTGTCAGAACCTGCAACTTCCTTCCATGATGCTATCATCCCATTCATTTGCCCACTAACTTTTTTCTAGGATTTATGACTCAACCACCTCAAATAGGACACTTTTCCACCTAAGTGCATAGTTGTTTCCTTCTCTAAGAGTATCAGCATCAGTATCGTTAAAATCGTTTGTTAGCTAAAGGGCAAATTACAAACACTCTCTCGAAATTTGGTAAAAATACAGATTTTTCCATGAGGTTTGAAAAATTACATTCCGCCCCCTGAGGTTTATATTTTCATAATAAATTACCCCCTGAGGTTTTTATTTTCATACAGATTTCCCTCTAATTTCTCCTAATTTGTTATGAAAATTTGACCCTCTGGGGGCAATTTGTAATTTTTCAAACCTCATGGGAAAATCTGTATTTTCACCAAATCTCGAGGGGGGTGTTTGTAATTTGCCCTTAGCTAAATTAAGGATATAAATTTCAAAAAATCACCTCCATCAGTCTCGCTTGCAGCTCGTCAAAATTTGCGCTTGCTATATTATCTCGCTACAATAAGTGAGGTACTATTCATCACTACTTGTGTGTTGCTGGATGTCCGTCCGGAAGTTTGGCCGGACGTCCAGCTGGTCAACCAACCGGTCAACAGCATTTTTTTTTTTTTTTAAACATTTCTTCTAGTTTTACCTTTACAAAGAAACATAAGAATTGTTTGCCTATCAACTCATCAATTTAATAAAAAAATAAAATAAAATAACAAATATTTTAATAAGATTAAATTAGAATAGAGAGTTTGATACAATTGAGTGATTAGCTAAAATAAAAAATTGACTTTTTTAATTATAATTTAACTAAAAATTTAAAGAGATTGGTGTGGATGCTTTAAACCCTAAGAATTGGACAGATGGCATATACGTTGGCTGCAACATCTTTCCCCAAACTAATGCCTCGTTTGGGAACCCTCCTTTTAGTCAAAAAGTCAAAAAATTACTAGATTAGCCAAAAAACTAACAACCTATATCAAAAAGTCAAAGATTCTCTTTTTTTTTCCAAACGGGGCCTAAATGTTACCTGGCAATTGTGTGTTGCGAGAATATAGGCATTGATAATTGCTAGTCCTTGACCAGGTCAAATAATTGTTTGTTACTAAAAATAAGACTTTTGCGACAGAATCAAACCATCGCGAAAGATGTACCAGACATTGCAAAAGCCTTTTGAGATGGAGAGATGGAGTAATGACGAGAAAAGGGGATGCAAAAGGGGGCGGGACAAAAAGTGACTTACCATCGCAAATGCACTTTAGCCAACAGGAGTCAACTGTCACAAAATATGAAAAAATTTACTTTTTAGTGATGATAATTATTGCCGTCACAAATAATAGGCTCATGCCATCACAAAAAACCTGTATAATGCTTGCGACGGTCTATGCCATCACAAACAACTCCCTTTTTTTAAACAAAACAAAATTTTGCAGAAAAAAAAAAGTTTTAATATAAATGACACTTTTTCTTTTTTTTAAATACCATTCACACATTCACAAGCAAATGTGAAAATAATTTTAAAGCAAACAAATAAATTATATTATTCACGAATACAATAAATTTATAGGATAAATTACAAATATACCCCTAAAGTTTGATTAAAATACAAATTATCCCTTGTAGGTTTGAAAATTACATTCTATCCCTTAAAATTTCTAATTTCATAATAAACCGTCCATTTTATTAATAAATCATCAAATCAATTAATAGTTTTTAATGATGTTAGAAATATATTTCAATTAATAATTTAGGTAATTTTATTATTGTATAGGAGAACAATTATGAATTTCATTTTTTTAATTAATTCTATTAAATAAAAAATTCAGACAAAAGAGTATTTGTAATTTTCTAAATTATAAGGGGCTATCTGTACTTTAAACAAACATCAGGGGAAGTATTTGTAATTTACCCAAAATTATAATATAAATATGTACATGGTGCATTGTACTTAAATATACAATACTGTCCTATAATTCCAAATTTTTTTGATTTTTAAAATCCAATAACAACTAGCATTTGTTGGGTATACCTCCTTATTGGAGTGTGGGACCCAATTGGTTTTGGAAAAAGAGTTTTAATTGGGCTTGGTTTAGTATAATATATTTTTTATATATTATATTTGTGGAGGCCCAATCCAATTTGGATACAATTAGGGTTTGATTACAAAACCCTAGATTCATTATATTATATTATTGTTTTTGGTTGTTCAACACATAAGCAAGAGTGGCGGCTGCTATAGGTTCTTTCGCATGATGCCCAAGATTGGGATATTGGGTCAACTTTGGTTTTTGAAGCTTGGTTCTTTGGGCATCTTCGGTTGGTGTCTGATTCGTTATTTTGGGTCGTCTTCAACTCTGGTTCTGAAGATTTTGATTCTTCTATTTGGTGAGGTCTTTCCTCTTGTTTATTTGTGATTATTTGGAATTCACCTAAGGGTGGTTTTGTGAGACCATTCGTGTCTCGTTTGTAATCGTTTGGAACTTATTTGGTTGATAGTGGAATCGGATTTCGATCCCGTGGACGTACCTCACATTGAGGGAACCACGTAAAAATTCTTGTGTTGCCTTTGATTTAATTTTTCCGCATTAGTTTTTATTCCCATTGATTGATTTACTTGTGGGGATTTATCGATTTTCCCTAACAACTGGTATCAGAGCTTACGGTTTATTAGGGTTTATTTATTTGTGTAAATCAATGGAGGGGAATGTGGGTCGTATGTCTAGCTTCAATGGAAGCAATTGGGTAACTTGGAAAACTAAAATGGAGGACCTATTATTTTGTAAAGACTTGCATGGACCCATTGAGGGTGATAGTGGCAGACCTGTTGATATGAAAGATGATGAGTGGAAGAGGCTTAATCGAAAAGCCGTTGGTGTTATCCGTCAATGGATTGATGATAGTGTATTTCATCATGTTGCTACTGAAACTTCGGCACATGATTTATGGAAAAAATTAGAGAGTCTTTATGATAGAAAATCAGCCACAAATAAAGCCTTTCTGTTTCGTAAGTTGGTTAATTTAAAATATAAAGAGGGCAACTCTATTCCGGAACATCTGAATGAAATAAAGAGTATTGTTAACCAACTTGTTTCTATGAAAATTGTTTTTGATGATGAGTTGCAGGCTTTGATGTTACTTAGTTCTTTGCCCGAAAGTTGGGAGACTTTGGTTGTGACAGTTAGTAATTCGGCGCCCGATGGAGTTGTCACTATGGGTCAAGTCACTAGTAGCTTGTTGAATGAAGAAACTAGAAGAAAATCAACCGGTACCTCTCATTCGGAAGCATTTGTTGTGAGAGGCCGAAGTAAAACAAGGGGGAGGAGTAAGACTCCTCATGGTCGTGATCAAAGCCGTGACAAGTCAAGAGATAGTTCTTTTTCAAAGAAAGACGTTGAGTGTCATTATTGCCATGAGAAAGGGCACATGAAGCGGGAATGCCGAAAGCTCAAGAACAAGGAGAAAAGGCGTGACAAAAGTGTGGATAAGAAGCAAGAAGACACAACAAAGAAGCATTACCGATGATATCATGGTCGTTTGTGAAGATGATTGTATCAATTTTGTGGGCCAAGAGAGTCATTGGGTGATTGATTACGGTGCTTCTTTTCATGTGACTTCTCGAGTTGATTTCTTCACTACCTACACCGCAGAGATTATGGTTCTGCTCGAATGGGAAATGAAGGTTTGTCCAAGATTATTGGTATGGGTGATGTTTGCTTGGAAACAAATTTGGGCTGCAAGTTGTTGCTTAAAGATGTGAGGCATGTTCCCGACATTCGTCTTAATTTGATCTCTACTGGGAAGCTAGATGATGAAGGCTTCAACAACAAATTTGGTGATGGAATATGGAAGCTCACAAAAGGTTCTTTGGTGGTGGCTAAGTGCAAGAAGACTCATACACTTTATTCGATGCAAGGAAAAATTTGTAAATGTGTTGTCAATGCACTTGAAGATGATACTTCTACCGAATTGTGGCACAAGCGGCTTGGCCACATGAGTAAAAATGGGCTGCAAGTATTATTCAAGAAAGAGCTTCTACCCGGTTTAAAAGGTACACATCTTAAAACTTGTGTTCATTGTTTGGCGGGTAAACAACATAGAGTTTCTTTTCATAAAAATGTTGATTTTAGAAAAGAAAAGGTTTTGGAGTTGATTCATTCGGATGTTTGTGGCCCTTTAAAAGTTAGAACACATGGTGGTGCACTTTATTTTGTTACTTTCATTGATGATTATTCAAGGAAAGTTTGGGCTTATCTACTAAAAACTAAAGATCAAGTTTTAGAAGTATTTAAGTATTTTCAGGCCATGGTTGAAAGAGAAACAGGGCAGAAATTGAAGTGCATCCTAATGCATAATGGTGGTGAATACATTGGGCCATTTGATGAGTATTGCAGCCAAGGTATTCGCATGATCAAAAGACGATTAAGAAGACTCTCAACAAAATGGAGTTGCCGAAAGGATGAACCGCACCATTGTGGAAAGAACAAGGTGTTTGCTTTCACAAGCTAAATTGCCAAGATCCTTTTGGGGTGAGGCAATGAGTACAGCGGTTAACTTGATCAATTTATCTCCTTGCTATTCTTTGAATGGTGATGTTCTGAAAGAGTTTGACCGGCAAAGATGTGTCTTATGAGCACTTGAGAGTGTTTGGTTGAGCTTTTGTTCACATTCCAAAGGATGAAAGGTCCAAGCTTGATAGTAAGTCAAGACAATGTATTTTTCTTGGCTATAGGCGTGATGAATTCGGGTATAGATTATGGGATCCTACGACAAGAAAGTTATTCGAAGCCGTGATGTTGTGTTTCTTGAAGACCAAACAATTGAAGACTTTGGTAAAGGTGATCAACCGGAGCCAAAAACTAGTGATCTCATTGACATGGATCCATCTCCTTCATCTCCAGTTGATGATGAAAATGGGGGAGATGTGCAGCCACCTATTGAAGATGTGGAGGATGATGCTAATCCTAATGAAGTTGAGCTAGAAATTGAGGAAGAGCATCCAACTCAAGAACCGCCACCACAACTTGAGTTGAGGAAATCTACAAGGGACCGACAACCTTCAAGAAAGTATCCTCCCAATGAATTTGTGTTGATTTCTGATCAAGGGGAGCCGGAGAGCTACCAAGAAGCAATTGAGCATGTAAAGAAAGATGATTGGAAAAAGGCTATGGAAGAGGAGATGAATTCCTTACTTGAAAATCACACTTATGATTTAGTGAAGTTACCTAAAGGGAGGAAAATTCTGAAAAATAAGTGGGTCTTCAAATTGAAGAATGATAGGAAGAATCTGAGGTACAAAGCGCGTCTTGTTGTGAAAGGCTTTGGGCAAAAGAAAGGTATTGACTTTGATGAGATTTTCTCGCCGGTTGTGAAGATGTCTTCTATTCGGGTTGTACTTGGCATGGCTGCAAGTATGAACCTTGAAGTTGAACAACTTGATGTGAAGACCGCATTTCTTCATGGTGATCTTGAAGAAGAAATTTACATGGAGCAACCAGAAGGTTTTGTGGAGAAAGGGAAAGAGAAATTTGTTTGCAAATTGAAGAAAAATTTGTATGGCCTCAAGTAAGCTCCACGGCAATGGTACAAAAAATTTGACTCTTTCATGATGAATAATGGTTTTTTTAAAACCAATTCGGACCATTGTGTGTTTGTGAAAAATTTCCCGGATGGCAAATTTATTATTCTTTTGCTTTATGTTGATGACATGTTAATTGTGGGTCAAGATTCTACCATGATTAACAAGTTGAAGTTGGAGTTGAGCAAATCTTTTGCTATGAAAGATTTGGGGCCGGCAAAGCAAATACTTGGTATGAAAATTGTTCGTGATCGCAAAGAGGGACTGATTTAGTTGTCTCAAGAGAGCTACATTGAGAAAGTTCTTGAGAGGTTCAACATGGATAAAGTAAAGCCGGTTGGTTGTCCACTTGCGGGTCACTTCAAGCTTAGTTCGAATCAATGTCCTACAAGTGAGAAAGACAAAGAAAAGATGTTGAAAGTTCCTTATGCTTCAGCAGTTTGTTCTTTGATGTACGCCATGGTTTGTACAAGGCCGGATATTGCTCACGCCGTTGGTGTGGTGAGTCGTTTTCTCTCTAATCCGGGTAAAGAACATTGGGCAGTGGTAAAATGGATTCTAAGATATCTTCGAGGGACTTCGAAGGTGTGTTTGTGTTTTGGGGATGGTAAACCGATGCTTGATAGGTTCACAGATTCTGACATGGCTGGTGATGTTGATTCTAGGAAATCTACTTCGGGGTATTTGATGACTTTTGCAGGGGGAGCTGTGGCATGACAATCTAAATTACAAAAATGTGTTGCTCTCTCAACTACCGAAATTGAATTTATTGCCATTACAGAAGCTTGCAAAGAAGAGTTATGGTTGAAGAAATTTTTGCAAGAGTTGGGTTTGAAGCAAGAAAGGTATGTGCTTTATTGTGATAGTCAAAGTGCTATTCACTTGAGTAAAAATTCTACCTTTCATTCGAGATCGAAACACATTGATGTGAGATACCATTGGATTCGTGATGTGTTAGATTCAAAATTGTTGCAACTCGAAAAGGTTCACACAGATGATAATATTTCAGATATGTTGACAAAGACTTTGTCGAGGGACAAACATTTAAAGTGTCGAACTTTGGCGGGTATGGTTGATGTCTCCACCTAAGTCGGTAGGGGGAGAATTGTTGGGTATACCTCCTTATTGGAGTGTGGGACCCAATTGGTTTTGGAAAAAGAGTTTTAATTGGGCTTGGTTTAGTATAATATATTTTTTATATATTATATTTGTGGAGGCCCAATCCAATTTGGATACAATTAGGGTTTGATTACAAAACCCTAGATTCATTATATTATATTATTGTTTTTGGTTGTTCAACACATAAGCAAGAGTGGCGGCTGCTATAGGTTCTTCGGTAACAGTGCCCAAGATTGGGATATTGGGTCAACTTTGGTTTTTGAAGCTTGGTTCTTTGGGCATCTTCGGTTGGTGTCTGGTTCGTTATTTTGGGTCGTCTTCAACTCTGGTTCTGAAGATTTTGATTCTTCTATTTGGTGAGGTCTTTCCTCTTGTTTATTTGTGATTATTTGGAATTCACCTAAGGGTGGTTTTGTGAGACCATTCGTGTCTCGTTTGTAATCGTTTGGAACTTATTTGGTTGATAGTGGAATCGGATTTCGATCCCGTGGACGTACCTCACATTGAGGGAACCACGTAAAAATTCTTGTGTTGCCTTTGATTTAATTTTTCCGCATTAGTTTTTATTCCCATTGATTGATTTACTTGTGGGGATTCATCGATTTTCCCTAACAGCATTCTCCTTTGGCATCAGCATTAGTATCACCACCTCCTCACCAGGCAAAGCTCCTAGCAATGGAATAGCTTAGCATCTGAAAAATAAAATAAAATAAATCACAAGCATAACTTAAAGTTGTCATTCCATCAAATTGAAGATGAATTAATTATTTAATATCAAGAACAACTACATCACAAAGCAGACATATTGTACCAAAGAACATCTAACAATACATTTTATCTAATAATTCTTCTCCCATTGCTCAATTATCAATTCCTAAAATTGCAAAAGCAAGTTTTAGAAGAAAACAATTAAATGAAACCCAAAATTAAGAAAGTAGGAGTTAATAATACATAACAACAAAACAGATGCACCAGCACTAGATAAGAAACCCTCTGTATACTATTGTGCTGGAAAAGTTAGAATTGATGGCTAATTGTTTAAGTGATTCATATCTTTGTTCCAGATGTAATCATTTTTAACCAAAAGCTGCCCATTTGGTCTAAAAGGCCAATTTTCAGAGAATTTTCATTTGGACTAAAATGATGAGTTACTGATTAAGAATCCATAAAGTTCATAAATGGCTGATTAAAAATCCATGATGTTCATAATGACTGATTAAGAAACATATAATTTTGGCATAACACTTATTTTTTGTCCTCCTATCACCAACTGAATTGGATTCGGTTGGATTGAGATTGGCCTCATGAGATACAACTCGATAATGTCCCTATGAATCAAAATTTTGGCTCCACCACTGACTATAAAGAACCAAACTGTGCCCCTTTAAGAACCAAATCAACCAAGAACTAAGAACCAAATTGTGACCCTTTGAGAACTGAATCAACCCAACTCACACAGGTCAGGTTAATTTGATTTGCAGGTTTTTTAGGTCATTTACCCACCCCTGCTTGATACCATGAGTCATTTTGGACTTCCAATGAATGATATAGCAAACAAGGATTGGAAGATTAGACTAACACTGTGTTTGGATTGAGGGATTTGGAGAGAAAAGAAAAGAAATAGAGAGAAATGTATTTCTCTTCCTTGTTTGGTTATCTTAAGTGGAGAGAAATGGGGAGAAATACAAAGAAATGGAGAGAAACTCATTTCTCTCATAACCCTTATTTTCAATCTTCCCAAAAGTGGAGAGATTGGGAGAGAAAAGAAACTCACATATGTTTATATTTTCATAATATCAATTTTACCCCTATAAAAATAAAAAAATAAAATGATTGAAAATATAAAAAGGTTATTTTGGTAATATAACATAAAATAATTTCTTTTCTTTTCTCTTAATGAAATCTAACCAAACAAGAAGGAGAGAAATCACAATCATTTCTTTTCTTTTATTTCTTACTTATCCAAACAAAAAGGAGAGAAATTACAATCATTTCTTTTCTTTTCTTTTCTCTTATTACTTAAGTAATCATTTCTTTTCTTTTCTCTCATTAGTTACCAAACATAGCGTGTGTTTGTGTGTTTCCAACAAATTGTAGTAATGTTAATGAGCAATGATGCAAAGAGTGATCATATCATACCTGATATAGTATTCGGACACCATGCCTGAAATGATGAGACCAAAGTTTCCCCCAATGCTAGTAAGCGCCACGAAAATGGAAACATCATCATACCCAAGTGCCCTTCCTCATCTGTCCCTTGTTGTTTATCACACACATCCCTGTCCCAACCCTGCAAAGAAACGACACAAACAACACCCAAAAATCAAAGTCTGCATTGCTTCAAACATCATATAAGCCTTTCCAATACTCGACCATCTCTTGACCTCAACAACATCATCTTCATCTTTCTTAACCTCCTCAACAAACAATGGCTCATTGATTTGTGCTTCAGCATCTGAATTGGAGCTAGGCATGACTACAATGTAAGTACAGGGGAACAAGCTATGGACTTGCAAGGAGGATAAGTAATCCGACAGTGAATACTAAACAAATCATGCGGCCATGAACACCGAAGACATCGAATGCTAGTAGATAGAAGGCTACGATGATGGCCACGACTTTAAAAAAGTGGAAAATGAGTCGTTGTTCTTTAGTATCTTCAGTGGTGGTGGGAGGCAGTGTTTCGTGGAGGAAGAGGGCAGCGGAGAAGCAGATGATGGTGGGGATGATGGAAAGAGTGTTGCCTCCTCCTAGGCAAAGAAATATACACATCTGTACCAAAATAATAATGAGATTTTAGTACAAGCATTGAGATGGTAATTGTAATTAACTCTTGTTGTTTACAGAAAACTAACACATACAAAATATTGGGGCAAAATGAAGAATTAAAATAAATAAAAAAACTTGGGCAACTGATGAAGCAGGAAAGGGAATAGAAACAAAATCACGAGCTTACTTGAAACATCAAGAAATGACTACAATTACTGTTCATGACAAAAATGATTAAGATTGATTTGTCTTACACCATGCCAACTATAGGGCAACTCAATGAATCCTTGGAAATTAACAAGAAAGAAATGCTATTCTGCATCTTCACCTGAATGAAAGAGAAAGAAATGGATTCCTTTTGGGGACGGGAAGGAAGTTTGACTTGAATCATCTGAAATTTCATTAAGCAGAATCATCTGGGGTTATGAATCATAATTAATCATGAAATTTTGGGAAGTATGCAATAAATAAATAAATAAAGCCCTCACAAATTGGGGGAAAATGGAGTCATTTTCCAGTAAATGGAATAAATAAATGCTTGCTCCTAAAATGTACTTTCTTCTCCATCATCTCAACTTTGAAAATCAGCAGAAATTAAATCAGAAGCAGGTTGGTAGCCTTTATCCTTCATTAGCTTGCTTAATCTTCGAACCTCTGCTCGTATTTCTTTGATTTGCGGATGCATTTGGTCTCCAACGACAAATACATGAACTTGACTCTTCAACTTAATCCAGCTGCACCCAGGTTCCTTATTCACCCCTCGAAGGTTCATCATCCTTCTCACACGTTCCACCCAGGTTCAATTTTTATAAACTAATGGGGGTGGTTCGGAATGTTTTAAATAAGTGTACTTTTGACTTTTTATAAAATATGGGTTGAATTTGAAGTAATGTGATAGAAAAGTGATATAACTTAAATAAGATAATGTGATTTAAATAGGATAGTGATTTTTTAACTTTTTAATTTTTTTAATATATGTCAAACAAGACCTAAATACCATACTTAAATCAAATGGTGAAATTAAATTTATAAAGTTCTACCACACGGAGCCGGGCTGGGTTTGGTTATACTTTCAAACTATAAGTTCATCCCTATATTCCAACCTCATGCTTGGTTTGAGTTTTCAAAAGTTAATTCCAGCGCCCATTTGAAAACATGCTGAATTGCGTGTTTAGCAGATCTCTCTCTCTCTCACTCTATTTTTATGTGTGTGTGAGATGACAAATTATGGGTATTTTCACTCTCTCCCTCTTTCCACCCAACCCATAGTGTGGAATCATGTCTCGTAACTGGGTTTTTTTTATCAAATGCAGCTTTGAAACAAGGCAGATTGGGTTTTTTTATTTTTGAACGAAAAGAGTTATACAGAAGCCCTCATAAGAGAAGAGTATCAATCCTAACAATTTGAGAGAGAGCCATTGGAGGGTTTAAAACCCAACTACATTAAGGTCATTGTGGACATAGGCTTGTGCTACCCAATGGGTAGCCCTATTGTTGGTTCTATTATTCCATCTCAACTGTAGGTAGGGAGTTTGAATTTGAAATTTGCTCTTTGGGTCTTCCGTTCGGTCAATTGACTGGTTGACTAGAACAATGGTGTTTTTTTTTTTTTTTTTGCAAAGGGCACTTATTATTTAGAAAAAAAAAATGGAAATTTGTTTTTGATTCTTTTTAACAAAAATAATATGTTTTTTTATATTTTAAAACAAAAATATTTTTAAAAAATAATTCAAATCAAATATACAATAAATCAGTAATTGAATATTTATTTTGAAAAAAAATTTATTTCATTTGTAATATTTTCAATTAAAAAAATTGATAAATGTTACTCCCTCCATCCCAAAATATTAGTCCCTTATTTCATTTTTTATTGTCCCAAAATATTAGTCCCTCTTCAAAAATCAAGTATAAAAATAATATAAATTTCCTATTTTGCCCTTCTTTTAAATTAATAAACAATATAAAAAGTACAATTATGACATTGATATTCCTAAAAAAATGTATTATCAAAAGGATAATTTTAGAAAATCAACTTTTTTCAAATGCAATAATTATACTACCAAAAAAAGTTGGATTCCCCAAAAGGGACCATTATTTTGGGACGGAGGGAGTATTTTTTGTTAATAATTAGTTTAAAAAAATTGATTAATGTTAATATTTTGATTTTCGGAATATTTTTAATATTCTTAATATTTTAATTTTTGGAATATTTTTTATTTTTTATTTTTCGGAATATTTTTAATATTTTAACTTTCTAAATTTTTTTAATATTTTAATTTTCTAAATAATTTTAAAATAATTTTAATATTTTTAATGTTTATACAGGCCTAAAAAATGAATTGACAGAAAAATTAATTAACATAAAATAATTGATATAGAAGTTATTTGAAAAAAAAAATTACTTAAAAACAAGTAATTGAAAAAAATGATTTTTTCATTTGAGTATTTTAAAAATAGTTTGGTTATGACTGTTGATAAAAAATACGGATATCGAGTTGTGAGTTGTGTGTTTGATTATCAATTATAGGTTGAAAACTATTTTGAAAACTCATTACCAAACAAATTTTCTTATTTCATATGTCACATCAAACTTTCAAAACTTAATTCCACATACAATTCAAAACTCAATTCAAAAATCACAATCAAACAAATTTTCTACATTCAAATTATAATTCCACAACTTAAAAACTCAAAATACAACTCACACTCTCAATAATATTTACAAAACTCTACCAAACGCAAACAAAGTTTTCCCAAATTTTAAACATGCGTGCCAAGGCAAAACTCAAGAAAATCCAATATGAGATGGGTGTATATAGACATTTAGTGGGTGTGTTTGGAAGCCTTTCCTAATATTCCCGATGTCGCCCTAATCTCCTCACTTCGCCGTCAAACGAAGGTTTTCTTCCTCTCTACAGTCTCTCTTCAAACCAATGTTTTTCTTAATATCCAAACAATTCATTTGGAATGCTATCTTCATGGAATCTTTGATTCATTGATATCTTTCTTTCTCGATTTCTATCAGAGTTCAAGGCTATACATATATATATACACTTCTAGGGTTTCTTCAAATTAGGGTTTTCATGGCTGATCGTAACTTGGCTGTGGTGAAACCCGTATGGATGAAGCAAGCCGAGGAGGCCAAGCTCAAGAACGAGGCCGAGAAAGCTGCGGCTGCGAAAGCCGCATCCGAAGCCACATTCAAGGACGTTGAGAAGACCCGAAGAGAGGATTTTTCGGATAGTGAAGGAGAAGAGGAATCCGAGGACTTGGCTAACAAGCCGGTAGGGCCGGTAGACCCTGCCAAGTGCACCGCCGCGGGGACCGGGATAGCGGGCGGCACCGCCTGCTTGCCGTCGTCTTTCGTGGTGGTTACGAAGGATTCCGATGGCCGGAAAGTCCCGAATGGTGGCGCGCAAATTAAGGCGAAGGTTTTGGCCGGAGCGGGGGTCGGGGTATCGGATCAGGATGGTATTGTTAAAGATATGGGAGATGGGTCTTATACAGTGACATATGTGGTTCCTAAAAGAGGGAATTATATGGTGAATGTGGAGTGTAATGGGAAGCCCATTATGGATAGCCCTTTTCCAGTGTTCTTCAGTCAAGGTACTTTCTCGAAATTCAAATTCTTTGTCTATATACATGAATTCATTGTAAAAAATATGTATGATTTAGTTGTTTTTGGGTAATTTTTGCTGAGTATAAGTTAATTATATGGTTCTTTGGGTGATTGTTTAGTGTAGATTGAAATTATGAATGAGTAATAGGTGATTGTTGTAGTTTAACTAATTATCTGTGTTTGGCAGCTATAGATGTAGTATGTAGAAGTGCTATTTTAACTATTTTATTATTATTATTTTTAGTTGGTAGGTAACTATTTTAATTCTGACAAATGATTATCCTGCATATTTGGTGATAATAAGCTTTGAGGGACTTTACTAAACTAATTTGTTTTGTTTTTTTGTGTTTCCCCTTTTTTTTGACAAATGTAACTATTTTGAAGTAAGTTAATACACGACGGGGGTGCCTAAGGGGATGGCCCATGCTAGCTGAATGTATGCCAAAACAAAAAACAACACAAAACTACTATATTATTTTCTCAGCTACTTGAAGTGGAAAAAGTCCCCAAACTCCAAACATTATCAATACAAGTGACCATACCTTTCATGCCACCTTACAATCAATAGGAATGTCATCTCCTAATTCCTGTCTATTTACACATGCAACTACAATTGGTTCCTTGTTTTAATCAAGCTGTCAATTTCAATGCATTGACTCTCATTCAAAAAATGGCACTTTTGAAGGAATTTTAACATACCAAATCCTATCAGGGAAATATTAGAGTGTGTACCAGATGCACTTTATAATTAAAGTAGAAAATAGTATAATTTTATACTTTTTGAGTTATAACTAAAAGAAAAAAAAGTTTTAACCAAACATTACATGAGACATAACCAAACATATCAAAATGATGTCATAATTAAAGAAGAAAATTGGTCATAACTAAAAAAGGAAATGGCGTAACTAAGGGTGCATATGGTATGTGGTGTGTATTGTAGAATTCTCCAATCCTATTAAAAGGAGTATATATACATCTGAAGGCTGCAATAACTCCTTCTAGAAACACTTGACCTTAGACATTCGAGCATTGGAATGGAAGCATATAATTCTATGGTATGAGGTGTCAAGGTCTCTTATGACCTAAGCACGAGGTGATGGCTTAATTGAAGCGAACAAACAACAAGAATATTTTAGTTAAAAAAAAGCATTGATAAAAACTCAATAATTTCAAAAAGTCACAAGGCATCCAACATTCTATGTATTAAATATCATGAAAAACCTAAAACTTTTAGTAAAATTCAACAGTCCAAATACCAATACATAAGATATCCATGATCCAACAAACCTAATAATCAAAATTAAAAAAATTCAGCAGCATTAATCAAAGAAGAATAAAATTAACAAAATAAACAATAAAAAACTAATCAAAGAACAATCAAGCAACATTTATACCCGAAAGGTCATGCTTATCCAAAGTAAAGAACAAAATTTCCAAATTTACCCCAAAATATAAAAAATAAAAAACAAATAAAAGAAAAAGATGCATGCATGCATTCATTTCCAATTTGAGATAGAGTTGCCAACGGTTAAGTAAAAAACAAAGAAGAGAGATAAAATTGTTTATAAGAATCAACCTTTAATTTGGATGTTCTACAAAGTTTAGAATTTTAATGAGGTATGACCTAATGTGCCAAATGCAAAGTACAATTCAAAAATTAATGGAAGAGATCAAATTATCATCCTAAAAAAAGCAACCACCTCAAGTAAATCTTTAGCCTGAGGTGAGCACTTCAAGTGCCCCAACCTTGCCCTGCCTTAGGCCTCTTGAGGTGTTGAGGCTTTGCCTCACAACCTTTTGCCTAAGCGAGTGCTTAGGCGCACTTTTCAAAACATTGACTTACCACTAAACAAACTTGTTTCATGAACTCATGGCACCACTTTTTGATACCTTTACATAAGAACATTCCATTGGACATAAAAACCTCGCCAATGATACAATCTCTTCATTCTTTTGCACTTTGAGGTGACCATTCTTCTCCAAAGTTTGTCAATCTAATTGGTGAATGTTGCAACCATTTCCTACATTGCATGATTGAATTGATCAAGCTGGTAAGTACCTAAACCTCCACTATATTTAGGAAAGCATGTTGTCTTCTTTTTGATTCACTAGATGGTAATTGAGCTCCTCTAATCTGCTTAATAGGAAGTCTCATTAAAAGAGTGACAGACTAAGCAACATGAACACTTCTAAGAAGGTGACATATCCATGTCATGTCCGTGTCGGACACCGACACTATTTGGACACTTCCCCGTTATGTGTCCGACACTGTTCAAAATGTGTCCTATTTTTTAATATTTTTTAAAGACCTGGATACTTTTTGGATACTTTGAGGACACGTGTGTATTTCTTAAACACATGTCTATCGATTAGACACATATGAAACTAATTATAAATTTAAAAAAAACAACTTAAGATACAATAATAAAACAAAAATAATATAAATTTATAAAGATTAGTGTCATATTGCATTTTTTTATTATCTTTGAATGATATATTCATATATATAACATATAATAAATATATAAAATTATATATTTCATGCATGTCTCCTACGTGTCGTGTCTTGCAATTTTTGAAAATTAGTGTCGGCGTGTCATGTCCATGTCGTGTCGTGTGTCCGTGTCCGTGTCCATGTTTTTTATGTGACAGAGAATATATAAGAAGACAAAACTATGTGTAGACAAGAGCACGTGCTCTTAATTAAAGTAGGTCGGCTCCCTTATTTACCGATGTAGCACAACATAAATTCAAATAAATTAATCATAAAATCTTGATTTTAAATAATTTATACACATTTATAACAATCCTTCGCACACAAATTCTAGCTACGTAAGTTGAATCTCATGGCAGATGTTTGGTTCAATTGAAGCTTCATTTTGTATGGAGTATTTTATGTGCACTATAGACAAATCTTAACTACCTTGACTTAGGTTAGGCTGTAGATTGTGGCTCTACACAAAGTGGGCCCATTTATTAGAAAGAAGAATCTTGTCACATGCTCTGGCACAAATTAGAAGATCAATGATTCTAGAGATTGTAACTAGAAGAATAGATGAAGCAATCATAGACTGTGATCTAATTATGACTGGGAGTGTCTTAAGTCCAGAGGTGGTTGTTTTGGAAATATGAAATTTTAAATAATTGAAGTTGGAATGAAATAAACTGCAAATGAACCCACTAGAACTCTTTAATGAAAGAGATGTCGTAACAAAACTACCATAATTCTTCTTTCACATTCCAAGATTTTAATTAGGAGAGGAAAAATTGGAATCCATGAAAAGCTACTTTAGCTTGAGTTTGTTGTATGGTCCCATTATTTTTTCTGTTCTTATGCTTTTTGAGAAATAGAATGGAGAATATGTGAAGTTTAGGACCTACTTCAAGTTGGTACCATTCCATTGTTCTGGGTTTCACTTTGGGCTTTTTATTTATTTTTTGTTTTTTTAGAAATAAAGTAACAATAAGTTAGAAAGCACATTCGTTTTTATTTCGTTTTCATTTTTTTTGAAACTTGGAAAACAACTTAACTATTTCTTAAAAATGGGACTTGTTCAAGAAATTTTGGTGAAAACAATTTTTGGAACAGTTATACAAATTGGATTTTGTGTTATTTTCTTTTGTTTTTGTTCGAGAATAGAAAGCCATTTAAAAAATGATGCCAAATGGGCCTTGTTAGTATCCTGCTTGTATATGTTTCTTTTGTTAAGTAGCATCCTGCATGTATGTCTAAGGAGCACGGACACTTCTAAAAATATGGCGTGTCGGTCCAACACTCATCGGACACCTTCTAGACATGCGTTCAACACTCATAAAAAACGTGTCCTATTTTTTAAAATAAAATTTAGACTCGAACACTCTTTGGACACTTGAAAAACACGTGCCCATTGCTTAAACACATGTATCCATTAATTAGACAAACATGAAACTAATTATAAGTTTGAACAAAATAATTTAGAATACAATGATAAAAGAAAAATAATGTCAATTTATAGAAATTAGTGTTATATTACATTTATTTATTATCTTAGAATGATATATTAATGTATATGACATATAATAAGTATATACAATTATATATTTTGTGAGTGTTCCTCGTGTGTCGTGTCTTATATTTTTTTTAAAAATTGTCGTGTGGGTGTGTCCATGTCGTATTCGTGTCATGTCACGTGTTCGCATCTGTGTCATGTGTCCATGCTTCTTAGATGTATATTGATATCTAGACAAAAAAATGTTTACAATTTTATAAGCTTTACCTGAATTGGAGTTGAAGTCAACCACATTGTGTATAAAATTAGCATTACTGTCTTTCAACTTTTTCAGTGTGGCTTATACTACACAAATCCATAAGCTTTTACAAAGAAATTTATATGATGTACATGATATTACAAATTGATTAGGCTACCAGTTTTGAAAGATTCCTGATCTCGTCAATCCAATCTCACTAGCTTGGTCCTTGATTTGTTTTGTAACAGCAGTCTTAGCTCAGTTCCTTTTTCTGACCTCATGGATTTTTTACACTCCAACTATTCTAGAAACTCCTCGGCTACTTGTCCTACATCAGTCCCCTCTACTTGAGAAGAACTCAACCTCGAGTTTGAATATGGATAGATTTATTCAAACAAATCAGCTATATTAGAAGTCTTAGAAATCTTCATGTCCTCAGGAAGATCATTCACATACGCATTATCACTGATCCTCTTTAGAACTTTGTACGAACCATATTTTCTTGACGCGAGCTTGTGATAGGTAGTGATTGGAAATGTTTCTTGCTGTGGGAAAACCATGACTAGATCCCCTTTCTTCAACAATTTTGGTTGGCCTTTGTTTACTTTTGTTTATTTGTAGTGTCCTTAGACTTGGCATTTGTTGCTTCTATGTTTCACCTTGTCATGCACAGTTTTAGCCTTTTTTTTTTTTGAACGGTGCACAGTTTTAGCTTATTAAACATGTTTTGTGTTTCGATACTTCAATCAAAACTCTCAACAACCAAACTAAGTGTATTACTTGCTTCAGTGGCAGAATGCTGTTCAGTGTGTTTGGTTTCAGTTTTTTGAATTTAATTTTTTGAAATTTGAGTTTTTTATTTTTTGTCTTTTTTTGCTTTTAGTGAATATTTTTAAAATTTTAAGCAATTTTTTTTACTTTTTTATATGTACCTTACTTAGATATATCTAAATAATAAAATATTTGTGAAAAAATATTTAAAAAAAGTAATAAATACACAAAAATACGAAAAATGTACTGAATTTTCGTATTTTTGGTATTTAGTGAATTTTTTAAAGATTTTTTTCACAAATATTTTACTATTTAAGTGTATTTATGTTAGGTGTGTTGAAAAATTTTAAAAAATTGCTTAAAATATTAAATAAATTCATTGAAAATATTAAAATACGGAAAATAAAAAAGTAAAATTTTTTGACAATTATTTTTTAAAAATTAAAACCAAACAAGCTGATTTTAATTTTTTAGGCTTTTCGTATCGTCCATTATAATTATATTAAGGTAGTCTAGTCAATTAATAAAGGTGGATGGGAAACCCTACATATTTAGGGGTAGGTGCAAATGGGTGGGTGTCTCTTTTTTTTTTTTTTTTTAAGTGGTTGACCATTATTGATTTGGGACCTCAAGATAATGAATGGCGACTGAAGAGAATTTCTCCAAGGAAGAGGATGAAGAAAAATTGGGCTAAAATTCTAGAAAGTAGGACTAGAGCCAGATCTGCGATATCTAAAGAGCGAGTTGAGTCTTTAATGACTTCGTTCCAGCTTCAGAGGTTTTATTAACAATATCCCTTGGTTAAAGTTGACAATAGTGGGACAAAATCCTTTCATGTGCATCAGTGATTTAACCAAAGAAGATTTTATTCATGTGCTCTTTTTCCATTATGTGATTCTTTGAATAAAATAAGAACAAAAACTTGTAAGAAGGAAATGGATGGTATTATGCAGAAAACTGCAAAACAAATAAATTTGATTGGCAAAATGAAATCTCAATCCCTACTAGTGACTAATCATCATGATTAGACTTCAAATTGTTACTTGTAACTTCAAAAAAGGGAATAAAACTTCAATCATAAAAAACTCTACCTTGTGTCTATTTGTAAACATTTAGGTGGTGTTTGGCAGCATTTACAATTTACTATTTTTATTTTACAAAAAATAGTAAACATGTTCATGTTTATTTTGGGTCAAAAGAAAAAGGAAAAGGAAAAAAATGTTTGGTAAAGAAGTGTTTTAAAATGTTGTTTTGAAAACAAGTGAAGAGGTGTTTGTCGGCTGTGGGAGGTGGTGGCCACTAGTGGGAGATGGTTACCAGTGGTCGGAGTTGGTTGCTAGCCGTATGAAGTGATGGCCGAAAGTGATTGCTGATGATTGGAGATGGTGGTCGGTTGGTTGCTTGAGGTGGTTTCAACCAGAGTTGTTGGCCGAAGGTGGTGATCGCCAGTGGAAGGTGGTGGATAGAGGTGGTTGGTGAATGGGGCCATTAACGATGGTAGTCGGTGGTGATAAGCAATGGGTGGTGGTCGGAAAGGGTGGAACAAAGAGGAAGAAATTTTTTGGGAGGGGGGGATTTAAACAAGTGAAACCAATTATTTGTGTTTACAAAATTTACAACTTTTTGAAAACAAAAATAGAAACCAAACAGGATTTTGTTTACAATTTTGGAATTTTTTGTAAATGTAAGCATAAAATTATATATATATAAGTTACCAAACAAGTCCTTACAATTTACTATTTTTTGTTTAAACATGTTTATGTTTATTCTTTCTTGAATACAAGACAAAAACTTGTTTGGTATGCACATGTTTCATAAACTTGTTTTGAAAACAATTTATAGGAGGTAGCTACAAGTAGTTGCTAGCGAGAGGTGATGGTCAGAGATGGTTGCTAAGGTTGTGGTTAGAAGTCGTTGCTGGTGGTAGGGAGGTGGTTGTTGGCGACCAAAGGTGGTTACTAGAGATGGGGGGACTCGTTGGCGGTGATCGAAGGCAGTAGTGGTTGGAGTTGGAGGGTGGTTGACAATGGTGATGGGTGGTGGCTGGAGGGGTGGGTTATTTTAGTCATTTTTTTATAATGCAGATGCATATTTGTACCAGCTAAAGAATCACCCTAAATCTTATTGACAATTAATGCATCCTGTAATTATTTGTATTTATTCATGTTTTTTGACCATGAACTCTGATTCAAAGTTACTCTAGCTGAACGTGATTCCAATCGGCGACATACACGTCTATTAGTCGATAATCCGAGCCACCTGTCTGAGTCTGGATATCAAGGAGTTGGGCCTTCTCTTGAGACATTCGTGAGTATCATAATATGTGTCAGATAATTATTAAGATCATAATTGATTTACTTTCAGTCAACTGTAACCTAATACGTCCGAATTTTTGTTCAGGTGGTTGGAGTTTGGAGGTCATATCACTTGGCTGAGGACGCCTTTTTCAGACGTGATGAACAACATGCCTTGCAGGCCCTTGCAGAGATCCGAGACTTATTGTACGAGGCGATCCAGTATGCCCATCAGGGAGATCGTCTGCATTTTGGCCACTACGATGTACACAGTGCAGCAGCTGCTCCAGACACATTAATGCCGTCCACGTCAATGCCTTCCACTTCAGCACTGGCCACATCACGTCCCTGGACATCAGTGACCCCACCGCATGCTACCCCATACATGTCTCCAGATTCCCTCCACGTACATCCTACCCAGCATACTGGTATACCTTATGTAGCTGATCCTGATTGGACACCTCATCGATACATGCATGAGGTTGTTACCCCACCCACCCAGTTACAACCACCACACAGTTCAGGTGTGTGTAGTGTTGGAGTTGATACATGTACATCACATACTCCCACACTACATACACCTACTTTTGTGGAGACTAGTTTGACTGCGACCATGAGTACACATGATGCAGTTCTCACTGACATCTCCTACGTTCAAGATAAGGCCTATATTGAGGCCCTCCCTAGAGCCCGAGGGAGAGGCCGAGGTTATGGTCGTGGCAGACGTCGCGGCCGAGGTCGGGGTACGGGCAGAGGCAGAGGTCGAGGTCTAGTTGCAGATCGTGATACAGTTGCACCAGATGAGGGAGTTTCACAACTCACAGCAGTATCCGATGTTGGGCCAGAGAGAGGATTAGGGGCAGCACAGGCAGGAGAGAGAGGGTCACAGTCATAGGCTCCATAGGCAGTCGGTAGAGGGCCACATGTAGGGGAGGGAGTGCCACAGGATCCGCATTTACGATTGGGGGAGCCACATATTCAGAGAGTCTACGGCAGGAGACTGAGGAGGGAGGTCCACGGTCGAGGTTGTGGGACTGGGGGCAGGTTAGGGCATTAGAGGGTGTGATATGGAGTGTATAATATTTTTTATTTATAGTTTTTGTTATAGTTTTTGTAAATCAAATTTGTACAGAGGATGTAAATGTGCTATATTTATTTATTCCAAAATAGAATTTTACAATTTTTTATTCTTATTTATTCTGAGGATTTCCTAAAAACTTCAAATATTCAAATCATGATGTCACAATGGGATAAACAGGGTGATTATATACATAAGAGATTGAAGTTATGCTGGTATCATATGGATTTTTGTTTTATAATAATAAACCATATAATTTTTAAATTTTTTTTTTTAAGTATATAATTATTTCTTTACAAAAAACACAAAATAAATAAATAAATAAATAAATTTTATTTCTTATTCTGTACTTTTTTTTTTTTTTCCAAAGAATTTGATACCATAATGGAAAATTTAAGAACACTTTTTTTTGAAACACACACACAAAAATTTAAGATTAAATAAAACTACCCAAAAAAAAAAAATGTACAGAACTTGATAATATAATAGAAATTTTAAGAACATTGATTTTTTTAAACAACGTGCACGCACACACACATACAACATTAAAAAAACAAACACAAAATTTTTGTATTCTGTTTTTTTTCCCCCAAAAAAATAGAAAGAAAGAAAGAAAAAAGTTCTTGAATACTTGAATAGTCTTTCTCTAAAAAAAAAAAAAAAAAAGGCAAATTTTAGTTTTTAAATAGAGTGAAGATGATGAACTATAGAACTTACACAACAGTTTGTTATAAATTTAAAATATAAAATAAAAATAAAAATAAAATAAAATAAAAAAAGGAGAGAAAATGGTCAAACGTGGAACTGCACAGCAGTTTCTAAAATGTGGGAAGTGAAAAAATGGAAGTTATTTACTGAGTTAGTAATTTACGATTTTACCCATAATTACAAATTGATATAAGTTTTAAAATAATAGATTATTTAACAAGTTATGATCATTTTAGGAAAAATAGAAAAAAAATTGTAAGCCAGACTTCAGATTTATGACACCAAAATTGGTACTCCCCTTTAATAATAGAATAGATTAACCCTCCAACTGGACCAACAACTTGTAAATGAGATTGTTTCTACAGCTCCCAAATTCTGTAATTTGCTAACTCCACATTCCTTCATTCCCATCATCAATGTGGCCCTCTTCACTCGAAGAACCCCAACTCCCTCTACTGGACCCTCAGCCATTTGCCTTTGACGTTGTGTCGTTTCTTAAAATCTGATTTTTGTCAACAGCCCACTCGTTGCTACCATTGGACTCGCTATTTTTATTACAACTCTAGATCTTAGTGGGTGACTCATTCTCATGCCTGATTTGAGATTGTATTTCAACTTTACTCCCTCAGTATTCGAAGAACTCCAAACAGCAGAAGTTTTTGACTGAGGTATATACTCTACATCTTCTTACTTGACTGTGTGAGCTCCCCAATTGGACCAACCACTTGCTTTGGACATCGTAGGCCCTGACCCCCTATTATCTCTTCTACCAACATGTCAACTGGGTTACGAGCTTGCAGCACAGGTTTATCTGGTACTATGAACAGGTTCTTAATTACTGGAAGTTCAATCATAACGAAGAAATTTTTTATTTGTGAAACAGAATTGAGCTTCTTTGTAATTTTGAATGAAGCCAGTATTCCGTCTTTAGTAATAAACAATTTCTCCAGCACCCAAATTCTATATTCCGTCTTTAATAATAAATAGTTTCTCCAGCATCCAAATTCTGTAATTTGCCAACCCCACATTCCTTCCTTCCCATCATCACTGTGGTCATTATTCTTACTCGACTTCTTCCAGGAATCGCCTAGTGAATCTTTCTGCCATCCTGTCTACGATTGTAATTCAATTTTACTGTGGCCCTCTTTACTCAAAGAACCCCAACTTCCTCTACTAGACCCTCAGCCATTTGCCTTTGACGTTGTGTCGTTTCCCAAAATCTGATTTTTGTCAACAGCCCACTCGTTGCCACCATTAGACTCGCTATTTTTATTACAACTCCAGATATTAGTGGGTGACTCATTCTCATACCTGGTTTGAGATTGTATTTCAACTTTACTCATCTCAGTATTCAAAGAACCCTAAGCAGCAAAAGTTTTTGATTGAGGTACATGCTTTACATCTTCTTACTTGACTGTGGATGACTCATTCTCATGCCTGGTTTGAGATTGTATTTCAACTTTACTCCCCTCAGTATTCGAAGAACCCCAAGCAACATAAGTTTTTGACTGAGGTACATGTTCTACATCTAGGTACTTCACTGTGGGTATGTTTCACAGTGCTGTTTGCGACTGAGAAAATAATTTCGGTTTTATCTCATGTAACTTAGCTCATGGGCATTTCAAGACACTTGAGGGTATTATGGGCATTTCAATATTTATTTTTGATGACATCAGCAACTTCGGTTAGTTGGGTGGACAACAGTACAAAAATTAGAGAATCTTGATATTGTCAGTTAAAGTAGGGCAGACTTCTGTAATTATTAAAATTGCAGGAGAGATTTTTGTATTTGTTAAAAATCTCAAGGGAGGTAAGTGTAATTTACCAAATACAAAAAGAAGCAGAAAATGCAAAGAGGAGAAAAGGGGATGATTGTGAAGTTTCGTAAAGTGAAAATAAGATAAAATATAGGCTGCAGTGCCAATCTTCTTTACATATCAGGTGGCCATTTTATTATTTTGTTTTGTTTTGTTTTGAACATTGTTTTGGTGAAAAAATCAATAATAGTTTTGTAGGTCGAAGTGAGTTGAAAGGTTGCGTATTTACTTGCACTATGTTTCATAGTTGTTTATAAACAGTATTGCTTTAAAACAAAGAAAATTAAAGCCTCTGTTTCATTTTATGATTTAATTTATAATTTTTTGCAAACACCAATTTGTACTGAAATCATTAGTTCGAAGTGACTACTTACTGTATTAAAAAAGCAAGCATCAGAAAACAGTTTACTGTGGCAATGTGACAACTCACTGCATTATTGATTAATTTGACAACTCACTGCTCGAATATAAAGGGATTGCATTGTAAAAAAGACGACCCACAATTATTATTTTATCTAACAACCATCACAGGTACACAAAGTCACGGGTACTCAGGATTGTATGAAATGAATAAGATAAAATAATATCACGGGTATCACTTCTTCCATAGTGCCCTAACATCTCAATTATCGTCACCAGGTCATCTCTTTTGCATGTCTATAAATAGCGCTACCTCCAGTATGATGTTTGTTCAAGTCATAAGAATAGTAATATATCTACAATTACTATTATTATTAATTTTTTTATTTTATGAACAATGTCTTCAAGAGGTACAAGAAGTTCACACCGTCAAAGAAATCTGAAAGCGTCGCTACTACCTCCATTTACTTATGACTATAAGAGCGAAAAGTACTCAAGTCCGAAGGATTATTATGCTGATATTCGAGCAGAATGGGCGTTCAGAGTAACGGAGCAAGAATGATTGTTTAATGATCTACGTAACTTTGGGGTACCGGTACCTCATCGTCGTTCATTGACCATGGCTAGACAAAATGTGAGTGATTATGAAAAAGCAATTAGCAGAATTAAGAAGAAGAACAACAAAATGTTGATGCAGAGATGTCGATATTTCATGCTTCAACTAGCCACCGAAATGGCAGAAGCAAGCAATAGAGAATTGACAGTGATTGAGTGAAATAATGTCTTAAACAATGAAAAATATTTCTCTGACTACTACATGTCAAATGAGGAATGAGAAATCAAACACCTTTATCTTTCATATATGTTTGTATGTTGTGTCGTATCTTCGTTATTGGAGTGTAAGACAATGTTGTTGTTCATCTAGCTTACGGATGTATTTCAACTATTTGTTATATGAACTTGAAGTTTATGAAATTACTACATTTATAAGTACACACGTCAAGATTCGTTACGAATTTCTCTTCCTATTGATAACTCATGTATAAGCATTGCAAAGCCATTACAATGAATGAAAACGTTTGGTTATACATGCAACCAAGTTCATTCAGTATCATCATTAAATTCCACTTCAATAATGCATGAAATCATGAAACCCTAGTTCAAGTAGCGTTCTTCAAAATAATAATAACGGAGAGAAATCAAAGGTATTTGTTGTTTGTATAATTACAAGAACTATTCAAAAACTATTGAAATTTCTCCCTTCATTGATAAGTCGTGGATAAACATTACAAATCCATTACAAGATAAATGGTTTGGTCATTCATCCAAACAATTTCATTCATTATCATCATCATCTGACATCTCAATATCAGATTCATACATAACATCCATCCTCCAGGTGAAGTACTGGGCGCATCATCCATTAACCCCTCTTCGGCACGCTCATTTGCGGTCTTCATTAGCTCGGACCTTTGCAAACGTTGGGTCATGCGATTAACTTCGTCACGAATACGATGCAATGCCCTTTGCAACAACTGTGGAGTGTCAGTTGGCATACGCATGGCTAACCGGCAAGGAAATTTAATATTAACTGTTAGAAATGGTTATAAATTCTGGGTAAAATCAGAATTTTATCCTAAGTTTGGTCTAATTTTTAGGTGGGCCCCGTGCGTCGGTTTATGCGGGTCAAAGTGGTAACGCGTTCTATGCCGCGTTGTGATTTACGTGGTATATTTGGTTGCTCAAAACCATTACCGAGTGAATGGGAAATTGAAGCCAAAGTATGCTCCATGGAAATGGAGTTTTGGTAGAAAATCCTTAAAGGCATTGAATAAGGCTTGTCCCACATTGATTTGGTGGGAGGTTTTGAATGGGTTTATAAGACATGGGTTTCGTACTTGGGGTGTGCCTCAAGGGGTACCCAAGTGTTTTAGAGGGAAAGGTTATGGGCAAAATGGGTTAGACCCATTGGACCTAAAAACCACCACGCGCGCGCCGCCGTCCGTCCGGTCGGGTGGGCTGGACTGGGCTTGGGCGTGGGTGTGAGGTTGGATTGGGCTTGTTCGGCCCAATACTAATATTTTTGGGCCAAAAACATTTGAATTTAATTTTATTTTGTATAAAATAAAATCCATAATTCAAATTAAACTGGAAATAAACTGGTTGTACATCCAAACAGGGCCTTTCCCGAAATAAACTAGTCTGGTTTTTACTGTACATCCAAACAGGGCCTTTCCCCTTTTTTGTATCTGTTTAAATTATGAACCCAACAGATTCAAATCTGTTTGAATTCAAAACCAACAGGTTTCATACCTGTTCAATTCAAAACCAACAGCTACCTTTACATCTATAAATAGACTAGCCTCCCATTTGGATTTAACTCCAATTTTCGTACTCCATCTTCTGCTATAAATCTCTACATTTTGCTGCATTAAATTTCTGAAAAAAATAGTGTAAACACTTAGTGTGTTCGTAAGGCAAACAATTTGTAGTGCTGCTATTGTTTGTAGTAGATCATTTTATCTTGGGAGATAGACGTCCAAATTCTGAAAGCACCGGGGAGAGGACGAATCTGTCTTAAGGACACAATGTCAAACACTGGACTTTATCAGATTATAATTCGAAGAAATTAAATCAAGTAAGTTATTTAATTTATTTTCAGTGTTATTATTATTTATTTAAATCAGATTTTAATTTTATTTTTTGTAACAAAATAAAATCTGTTTTTATTTATTTATTTTTATTTCGGGTTTGATTTTTGTAATCAAACAAATTCTCTCATTTCCTTTATTTCTTTATATTCTGGTTGTTGTTTAATACACAACAGAATTTAATTTATTTAAATACAGTGAAGATTGTCCAACAACAACATTAACTTCACGACATACCTTAACGAGAACGTTTGCTTGAGTTATGCGAAATTCCCACTCAGCTCTCGTGGTATTGACGGTGGCATGTGAGTAACGCAAATTTGGATTTAATGGGTATTGAAATTCATCTCCATCTGCAACCCAATGGCGACCCATTGCTGAATATAGATCAATCACCGTATATCTCTTGATGATATCGCTCGAAATAGCTATAAAATTTTTGTTGTGGTATGATGCGATATTTATACCACATATACACAGTTGTTGTAACATGCACAAATTCAAAATGGAGACTTTGTGCAGCGCGACTTAGATGCTTTGTTTTTTCCTCACATTTCAGAATTCATCTAAGTCACATTACTATGACCACACAGCAATAGTGTTGACAAACAACTATATAAAGGACTGAAGGAGTGATGGTAAACACACAACCTTTCCACTCAGTTCGCCCTAAGAAACTATCGTTTATCTATTGAGAAAAAATCAAATGGAGCATAGATTCACGGTAGGGGGTAGGAATCGCAGAAGTGAGAGTTCACGATGAGGAAGAAGAACGGGAAGGGGACTCGCAGGAGGTATAGGAACTTCGAAAGAGATGAGAGTTCATACAGAGGAAGAGGAACGGGAAGGGGAAGTGGCGATGCTAAAGATGAAACACCATTTACTTTGTTAGATGCCTCTTGTGCTTATCATGATAGGTTTGGGAAGCGACATTTTGTCATGCCCAAGTACTATCAAGATCCATGTGGTTTCATGGAGGATCCATCTAATAATCAAACAGGATATGGTTTAGCAGACGCTAGACTTCTGAAGTGGCCCGTACTATTTATAGAGCGAGTGCAAATGAAAAGATTATGTCGGAAAAATCGACTGAAAGTGCCGAAAGCACGTTCAGTTCAGATCCAAAAGAAAGATCCAGATAATGTTGATCGACTATGTGAAAGACTTTGACGTGAGATTTCTCAAATGCGCCGTAGGTCACTCCGCGATATGAAACTATCTATATTTAAGTCGGGATGCCAAGAAGAACAGAACAACACCAAATGCTGTGGCTATCAAGGCTATCAAGGACGATCATGCACTTCTCTCTGACCCTGAGCTCTTTGATTGTTCAGACTCTGAGATTGCCGATTTGAGCGAGGATTAGGCGTCTATCTGTCTACTAAATTATATTAGGTTATCCATAATTATGTGTTATGTGTGTTAAAATAACTCTTTCGACAATGAGTTTGTGAAAGGTTTGTCTAATATTTGTCTATGTAACTGTTAAGTATTGTACTCGTCGCTTTATTTTATGTACTGTGTTATGTTGAATGTTTTCACAAATTATTTTTGTGGGATACTTATGTTTGAACTAGCTATATAGCAATCCCGGTTTTCCCTTTTCTTTAATTGTAGTATCCGGACATAGGTTCCGTGGAGTTGGTTGTTGTGTGTATCTTGTCTATATCCTTTACTCTTTGTATTTGAGTCTTGGGTTGTGTTAGGCAGGTTTGAAACAGGTTGGTTGAGTTTAGGAACCAAAAGTAGATGCCCAGATTTTGGCCTTCACGCTCTAGTGGGGATTTTGACGCTCGAGCGGGCCCTTCGTTGTTGTTTCTCTGTTCAAGCGGGAGTTCTGATGCTCGAGCGTATTTTTCCATCTCCCAGTATTTCCTCTGTAGTGTTGGACGCTCGAGCAGGGAGTTTTACGCTCGAGTGGGGACCTGGTTCTGTAAAAGTTCTGGGAGCGTGTATCCGGCGCTCGAGCGGGGCTTTGGACGCTCGAGCGTGAGTCTGTGTCTGACGCTTGAGTGGGGAGTTCCACGCTCGAGCGGGACGACGAGTATATCACTCCGAGATCCGACTTTTTGGATCACTTTTTCAACTCCATTTCTCTCTCTTACTTTTCAAAAACACCATTGGAGACCTTCTCTCACTAGAACCTCAACTTCTCTCTAGGTATTGATCTAGTATGAGTGATTTCCTCACATTGGGCCTTTGTAAAAGTTGTGTTGATCGTCGAGGGCTATCTTTTGGTTCGTAAATCTTGGGATTTGGAGCATCTTCAATTTCTTCATCTTCTTCCCTTGGGCTCCGAATTTGAGGTAGGGATTCCTACTCACTCTTATGGGTTTTGACCTAGATTTTTAGCTTGTTGTCTAAATGGTTGATTTTGGGACTTAGGGTTTTAAAAGATATAAAAAAGGGTTTTGTTATTTTGATTCTTAAACACGTATTTTGGGTTTCAAAATGATGATATTGTTGTTGATAGTTGATATTTGAACCATTGGGTTAATATTGAGAGACAGGGAAGAAAGCCCAAATTTGTATATAAATTAATTGGTATAATTAATTTGGGAAAGTTATGGATTTGTGAAATTGAGTTGAATATAATGATGGTGATTCATTATGAGTTGGAATAGTGGAGTCGGATTAATAAATCGTTCACTTTTGAAAATACGGATATTTTATCTGTTGGTGCTTTTATTATCTATTTAGAAATAATTGTTTTGGGCTACCGGTGGAGGGTAGTTTTGATTGTTGTAGACAATGCATGATGATTAGGCAAACTAAAACTAATCAATTGGATGTGTCATAGAATATGACGGTTGAAAGAATACATTGATTTTATGTATTGATTGATTATGTATATGACCTATGTGTGTATACGTTGTGTTGTGTGGGAGGAGATAGGGGATGTACTCCACGGTTTAGGGGAAGATAGGGGATGGACCTCTAAACCAGATAGTGTTTGGGAGGAGATAGGGGATGGACTCCGTAGATACAGCTCTTATGCTTATCTAATGATGTGTTGATATAGCTCATATGCTTATCTATGAAAGTATTGATATAGCTCATATACTTATCTGTTGAATTGTTGATATAGCTCATATGCTTATCTATCGAAGTGTTAATATAGCTAGTATGCTTATCTATTGTGAAATAGAAAATGTTTAATATGAGTTGCTATCTCATTGAGATTGTTGGCCAGGTTCTGAGCCGTAGCTGTGAATTGTGAATTTGATGAGAAATGGAAAATGAAATGAAACATGGACAGATTGGTCATGAAATGAAAAATGGTGTATGAATTGATTTATGTGAGTCAAACATTTACCATTTGCTAACGTCTTAGTTACTGCTCATATTGTGTTTAGCATATCTCTACTGGGCGTTGGCTCACCCTTTATGGGACATCATTTTCAGGTACAGGTAGCATGCCACTTCCAAGGACATAGCTTGGATGGTTATGGGAGTTGAAGACTGTTTTTGATTATTTTGTTTGTATTACATGTATATCAAGCCAATGGCTTATTTTATATAGAGTTAGTACTCTTCTTTTTGTAACCAAGTGTTAACTTGGAAAGCTGTAAGCCCTTAGGGCATTTGCTTTTGTTGTTAACATATAATACTGTTGTAAGAACTACTCTGATGAATAGAAAGGTGTTGATTTCTCTTATATCATTGCATGTCTAAATGATGGGTTTTATGTATTATTTTGAGAGCGTTACAAGCTACGTCATTCTAAAGTGTTATAAGTGTTATAGTCATACCTTTATTTTGTTTTCCTGTTCGTAGTAGTAATTAGCAAATTAGATACTTTGTATATGCTGTGTGAAGTTTTATTTAAATATTTCTTGGCAACAAATATTTAAGGGAATAACAAATATTTAGTTTCGAAAATTCCGTAAAAGTAGGCTTAGTTTGGGAAATAAATTAGTATAGGGGCTTAGTTTGGGAAAAGCCCCGACAAAATCTCTCCGAAACTACGCTAAATGTTCTCTAGGGAGGGTGCGTGTCTCGAGACCATTATTTTCTTCTGATTTTTTAATTTTTAATTTTTTATTTGTTGTTTTTATTTTCGTCCATCATCGATCTTTTTAAAATTATATTTGAATTACATAACAAAATAAAAATTAAATTTAAAAATAACAATTTAAAAAATATCAGGTAAATTAAGCAAATATTTAATTTACATTTTTTAGACAATTCACTACTCTTTAGACAATGCATGCTGTTTATTTTTTAAAAATTTTATGTATAAATTATTTATGTAAATATCAAATTGATCTGATAATCGTACATATAATTTTATCATTTTAAAAAAAAAATAATGGATGCGAAACATAATTTCAAATTTACATAATTTATTTTTAAATATTAAAATAATAAAATTTGGTAGCTAAGATTGTTTATCAATATGATATTTTATATGAGTAATTTATATATAGAGATCTACAAGATGACTGAGTGAATTATAGAATGTGGATTGAATAATAATAATAATAATAATAATAATAATAATAATAATAATCAACAGTTGCGGATTGGTTGCAGTTTAAAAGCGTGGTTACGAACCACGTTTTCTGTAAAAACCAAATTTTATTTAAAAGCGTGGATGATAACTACGCTTTCTTTATAAAATAGTTTTCTTTAAAAGCGTGGTTTTTAACCATGTTTTCTTCACAACACAAATTTCCTTAAAAGTGTAGTTTGTAACCACGCTTTCTTAGTTAAAAGCATGCTTTGCAACAACGTTTTTATGATTTTACAAATTTACCATGCCTGGGGCAAAAATATTGTGAAAGCGTGTTTTCAAATAACGTTTCAGTTTATTTTGGAAATTCTGCCCAAACTAGGCCTAGTTTGGGAAATAGCTTACTATTTTAGCTTATTTTGGGAAAAGGCCCTATCATCCCACTCCTTTGCCCACTTAACTTTTTCTCTAGGATTTATGACTCAACTACCTCAAATGGGGCACTTTTCCACCTAAGTGCATAGTTATTTCCTTCTCTAAACCCTAAGAATTGGGCAAGTGGCATATATGTTGGCTGCAACATCTTTCCCTAAACTAAATGTTACCTAGCAATTGTATGTTGTTAGGAGAATATAGGCATTGATAATTGCTAGTCGTTAACCAGGCCAGATCATTAAAATCAGACTTTGTGCGACAAAATCAAACCGTCGCAAAAGATGTACCAGACGTTGCAAAAACCTTTTGAGATGGAGTCACGACGGAAAAAGGGAAAGCGAAAAGAGGCGGGACAAAAAGTGACTCACCATCGTAAATGCACTTTAGCCGCCGTTAAAGGCCTATTAATTGCAACAGCAATTAATTGTCACAAAAAATGAAAAAACGTACTTTTTAGCAATGATAATTATTACCGTAAAAAATAATAGTCCTTTAACGACGACTCATGCCATCACAAAAAACCTGTGCAATCCCTTTTTGTGAGGGTCTATGCCGTCACAAACGACTCCCTTTTAAATAAAAAATAATAATTGCAAAATATATATATATATATAAATGACACTTTTTCTTTTCTTTTTTTCTTTTTTTTTTAAATACCATTCACACATTCACAAACAAATATAAAAATAATTTTAAAGCAAAAAAATAAATTATATTATTCACGAATAAAATAAAATTATAGGCTAAATTGCAAATACACCTCCTGAAATTTGATTAAAATATGAATTACCCCTTGTAGGTTTGGAAATTACATTCCACCCCTTGAAGGTTCTAATTGGGAGCATCTATTTACACACACCAAATACCCTCTTTGCACATCCTTCTCACTACACACACCAAAAAAATTAATTCCTAATTAATTTACTCAGTACACACACAGTTCATTCCACATCTGCCCTTATACACACACACACACCCCCCCGACCCCAAACCCAGCTCTCCCAACGGTGCAAATACACACACCCATTGAAGCTTACCATGTGCAAATACACACACACCCATAGTAGAAGCTTCACACAGCTTTCATCCCCAAAGCTGCATTCCATTGAAGCATTCCAACACATTTTCAATCCTCATTAGGTGAGTTTACTTTTGAATCATCATTCCTAATTAATTTGTAACGTAGGGTTTTGTTTTTATCATATTGAAAATGAACGAAGGCCCACGGAGTGTAAACAAACCGTTCGGAACTGGTTTTCTGAAATTAAGGAATTTGTTCGGAAGTAGAAATCCGAAATTGGTGATTTATTTCAACAGTAGATTTCCGAAACTTTTTGATTATTTCAGCAGTCAACTTTCGAATATATTAAATTCAAACAACAATCAACTTCCGAAATTAATTTTTTGTTTCGGATTTCAACTTCCGAACAGTATACATACTTTCGGTTTTAAACTTCCGAACAGTGTTTTTTTTTTTTTTTCCTCCCTTCTTTTGTATATTCTTTTTACATTTGTGGTAATCTCTTATTGAGTGATAAATAATTTGAGAAAATGCATTAAAATTTTAATTATTGTAACATAATTTATACCTATATGAATCAATCACTACATATTGTATTTGAGATCACCTTTTCAAAACTTGTTTGAGCTTCAATAGGTACTAACATGGAATGGAAAAATGGTATAGCTTTGTTTGGGGATAGAATTAGGGAATAAGACCATTAGTAATGCACTAGGATCTATTATTTTTTTTTAATTTTTTTTTTTTTAACAATGTGATACTTAATGTGTTTATAATTATATATATTATGAGATTATTATAGTATTATGTTTGATCAAGATGATGGTCATCAAACATATTAATTTTTGCAAATAATATGGATTTTGAATATCAACAACGTGTCCCACCTACTTCTTCAAATAGACGACGTCGTGAATTGGACGTTGACCATGAACGGGGACAAGGGCGTGGGCGAGGACGAGGTCGAGGTCGTAGTCGAGGTCGTGATCCAATTTCGGTAGAATATGATATCCCCAGTGCTAGTCAAAGTCGAAGCCGAAGCCAAAGACGAGTTCAAGGTGATGATATGCCTGACATTGCTGTGGAGGACGCCTCTTTACCCGATTCTCCTACTGTCCAAGAAGAGTACCTTACTCATGCTTTTCCAGGTGGACCGACTGATCCATCAATACTGTGGAGTTTCAATAGTCATGTCGCTGCAGCTATTTGGCACGGGGAGGTAAACATTCCTCAGTAGAAGTGAAATTCATTTGTATATGAGTTTTTTTTTTTTTTTTTTTGTGTTGTATGGTAGTTTCTAATGAGATATCATTTGTGTTATAGGAACGAGGGCCCCTAAAGTGTCATAATCACTCTTCGAAGATCCTTGCATGGCCATGGTGGTCAGTAGACAACAACACCAGATTCAAAGCCATTATTGAGCAGTCTGAGCTGTCACAGTTAGCTCGTTACACTTATTGATTCGTCAACAAGCTTCTAATCTCCAGTTTTGTTGAGAGATGGCAACCTGAAACGAACACATTGCACATAACAGTTGGTGAGATAACCTTGACCCTGGATGATGTTGGCACTATTCTTGGCCTTCCCATTGTAGGCAAATCAGTCAGCGTACCAGATGTGACAGATCATCATGGAGTTACACTACTCGTTTATGGGTTGGGGATTACTGAACATGCAGCACATGAAGAGGTTTTTTCTGCTGGTGGCAATTCAGTCAGGCTTGAGTAGTTGCGAAGTCAGTTTGTTAGTGTCACAGATTCAGACCCCGAGGAGGCTATACAGTGCGCTGCTAGAGCTTATTTGTTGTTTCTATTGGGATGTACACTTTTCAGTGACAAGAGTGGCGGCAGGGTTTCTGTTGTTTACCTTGGCTTATTGATGGATTTGGGATCCATTCATACTTACGCCTAGGGTGCTGCTGCATTAGCATTTTTATACAGACAGTTGGGGTATGCTAGCCGGTCCGGGGTTAAGCAGATGGGTGGTTATATGACTCTTCTCGAGGCGTGGATTTATGAGCACTTCCGAGCATTCCAACCTCACCAGAACATGGGCTACAATGAAGACATGGCACACGTGTACCATTGGGCATCTAAGAGAGAGGCGGGTTCCTCCATTGATCATTTGAAATCTTTTCAAGCCGAGCTTGACAGTTTGGTACCTACTGATGTAAGTTTACTCATCCTGAGATAATTTTAACACTTTCCATTTATCTTACCCTTTATATACTTTAATTCAAAAACACTTTACGTTTACAGGTTATTTGGGATCCATACCACAGCTGTAGAGACCGGCATCCATGTAACCCAGTTACGTTCTACCATGGATGCTTAAAGTGCTTAGACGTTGTCGAACCCTATCATCCAGATAGAGTTCTGAGGCAGTTTGGCAGGGTTCAAACCATCCTAGATGCACCGCTAGCTCCCAGTCGTAGTGCTCGAGGCAACATATCTGCATGATATACAGTCATGTACAGATACTTGGATAGGATCTGGGAGGCTTGGGATAACCACATGTTATCTGAGCAACAGAGGAGCACACCAGTTCGTCAGCCTTGGGAATGTGTACCGGGTTACGTGGATTAGTATAAGAATATCACGCACCCATATGTTGAGCACACTGATGAACCGCGTGTCCATGACCATCAGGGTTTCAGCCAACATGCCGATGTAATATATTATCCTTTCTTATGCATTTGTAACTTACTTTTTATTTTCTGATATGTTCTCTAAAATGTGATATTCTTTTCAAATGCAGCGTATTGCACATGCATTGCAGATTTCACATCCTATTATTGACGCTGGTTATGAGGAGGAGATTCGACATCCTTATCGACTTTACCAGGCTATCGAGAGTATGACGCATGTCCTTCAAGGTCAGCACATTGACGAAGCTGGACCTAGTTCTGCTGGAGGTCGCTTTCCATCTTCGACATTGACATACAGTCGTAGGCCTAGGCATAGGCATACAGCTAATTCGTGACATGTTATTTTGTTAGTTGATGATTTTTTTTTGGTGATTTTTGTAAGATGATATTGTTGTAATGGTAACAGTGGTTAATATTTTCTTATTAGAATGGAATGGCAACAATGATATTGTAATGACATTTTATTATTATAATGGAATGGTAACAATGGTCGTTGATTTTGTAAATGACATTTTATTATTAAAATAGAATGGTAACAATGGTCGATAACATTCAATCCACATTGCAAAACATAACACATCAACATCAAAAACACATCCATTAATTTCTTCCATAATTCTAACCTTGTCAAATGCATACATGTGTCATGCGACATCAACAACATCAAAAGTCTCTCGAGTAGCTACATTATCATGAATAATGTCCTTGAAATGTTGAATGCGACGCACATATGCATCATCCCAGTCAACAGCGCAAGGGTGACGGTATTTTCTCCAATTAGTGGCTATAGGAGGAACTGGATAGCCTGGCTGCAACAAAACCTGCACCAAATATCAATTAACTTAGTGGTCATACCTCATAACTTCTTGTACATGCACAAACCCAATTTATAAGTTTCTGTTATACCTGGACGAAATGATTTCCGTTGACAAACCCAATGGCAATCTCACGTCTATCAAGTTGAGGTACTAGCACTGTTCTAAGAGGTAAAAAGGTGAGACATTGCTGTAATGACAAGTGGTATAACACAAGATTGTAGCACGATGCAACAAGATGCCCCATGTCTGGCATAGTCATCCAATGTGAGTATCCAGGACTGTCTTCAAAGTATGACAATATGCTTGTCAATTCTTTAAACCTTTCATAGGACCCATAAAGTGTAATGTATTCCTCTTTGTGTGTGTGCAGCTCACCCAATAGATCACGCTTAACCTGAGCCTAATCATCTTCTGTATGACCAATTGAAGCAGCTATAGCCCTGAAACCACAATTCCCATCTGCAGCTACATCTTTGACAAACTTAATGTATGGTTTCAACCCAGCAGGGAAAGCATCAACATATGCACCAGGTTTCACTGTTCTAGTAATGTATACCTTCCCTTTTGGATTCACCTTCTCATTTCCTTTAACAAGTCGCTTCTTCTTGGTTTGCAGAGTAGAAGCTAATGTAGTGATTTGAGTGTCCCTAGGTGAGAAGGAATCATGTCCAGATTGCACCAACTCAAATGTACACAGGTCACGACGGGTAGAAACATTGATCTTCTTATAATCCCGAGGACGTGTTTTGGGCTTCACCTCTGGCTCAACAAGAAAAGTGCTTCCCGAATATACAATCTCTTTCAACTTCTTCAAAAGCTCCAACCGCATGGTTCTATCACTTTTATTAAACTTGTTCACAAACAACTCTACTTCTGCATGACAAGTCACCTCCGTTTCCTCTTCTTTCTTGCATATGGAGATATAAAGTTGTCTCCACTGTGAGTGTATGGTAGCAAGTGGTATAGGACGATCTTGTCTAATGTAGTTAGCAATCTCATGGGCACAAGGTAAACCATGAGTGTGGCGAAGGACGCATCCACAAGCTTCAACATCAATACCAATGGAATTGGCTCTCTTACTCTCTACAAGCAAATACTCTAATGCAGAGATAGACACATTACCCCGTAACTCCCTGAACTGAGAAGGTTTAAATTGATGTTGCACAACAGTTAGACTTTTCTCAAATGAAGCCTTGATATCAGTGTGTTGCAACTCAAACAAACTATGTATTTTCTCAAATGATGCCTGAAATGAGACTTGACATGAACCCAATTGTCTTTTAAGTTTTACATGTGCACTCTCAGCCCTGTTGAATTCAATGTAAGTCAAATTAAAATCAAGTACATGTCACTTATTAATAACATATTGAAGAAAAGTAATCTTACCGGTTCGTTGTAACATTGCCACAATGCATACACGTGTCAGTCCATGCCGCCACAAATTTGTCCTTGTAAGGAACCAACCAAGTATCCATGACGTATTTGACTGCATCAGGATAACTACTGAATTCCTTAAGTAATGATTTAAGACGCTCATCGTATTGAATTTCAAAAGATGAATACACTAAAGAGTTCCACTCATGGTTGAACTTCTCCCATTTCTGCTGTGTCTCAAACATTTTCTTGCATTTGGTCAATACATTCTTATTGATATGCCAACGACATAATAAATGTTTGGCACTCGGGAATATCTTCTATATGGCATTCATCAAGGCTAGCTCTCTGTCAGTAACAATAATTGTTGGCACAACAAACCCATCCATGACATCACGCAATGTAGCTAACACCCACACATAGTTATCGACCCTCTCATACTGTAAGTATCACGAAGCTACTGAAGAATGTCATTTCAGTTGATGTCACTTCCAGAATTTCAAGAAGAGGAAGCCGATATCTGTTGGTTTTATATGTGCAATCCATAATTAATATACGTGGGAAAGACCGAAATAAGTCCAAACTGGTAAGATGTGCCCAAAACAAGTCTGTCACAGTCATCGTGGGCTCTTCAAACCGATGGCGCTCAATGTAATTATACTTGGCCAATTCACCCAATAAGTGTTGCATCTGTGATCTTCCAACTCTCTGTACCACCCTATTTCGATGGCGTACATTGTAAATGGTTTTAAGTGTGCTTACATTGAGGGCATCTCGCTGTTTCAAGGTTACTAGGATTTCTTTTGGCCGAACCATGCTCTTTGACATATCCATTAACAATGCTTTCTTATCCTTTGATAGCCTCCCTGCATATGAATGTCACTCAAGGTGCTCCGCAGGTGGATGATTATGCAATCCGCATACTACGGTCAATGTCCATTCATCATGTGTGGTAAACTTGTGAACCCTCATATCAAAAGGATAACCACACTTCTTCGTACCGGTTATTCTTAATGTATTGTTGCCATCATATTTTAACTTCTTTGCTGCTCTATATTGGCCACTCCTCTCACAAGCAAGATACATCCTCGGTCTTTTTTTCCCTCCACCATAGTCTGATGTTTTGATTACAATGACCAAACCATTTCTCTTTCCAACTTCACGTACCCAGTTGAGCAATTCATCCTTACTTTTGAATACCTACAAAGTTAAATAAATATTATCAAACATTTACATTTGGTGAGCAATTCGAAACATAATCATTATAATTTCGTAGAGTGAACCTGTTTAGTTGTGAATTGAGTTGTGTAATCCAACACAAAATCCACGCAAACCTGACTTCCTTGAGTTGACACATATTCCTGCATATTTTGTATAACATTACAAATTTTTAATGGCATTATAAAGATTAATTTGCAATTCGAAACTGTAAATTTGGTATACAGTTTGCAAATTTGGAATATAAAATGGGAAAAAAAAAATTACTTCATTCGGAAGTAGTTGTCCGAATTTACTTTCAAATTTCGGAAGTTGAATGTTGTAAAAGTTAACTCTGTTCGAACAACAACTTCCGAATTTAAATACTTTGTTCGGACAACAACTTCTGAAATTTATTACTTTGTTCGGACAACAACTTCCGAAAATAAATAATTATTTCGGTAGTAGATTTCCGAACCAAATAACATAATTCGACTCTAGTTATCCGAATGACGCTAAAAAAATAAAAAAAAAAAAACTCACATTTCCTTCGCTATGTTTCTCATAAACACTTATTTGCTGATTTTCAGAAGGCAAATCCTCCATAACAATGATGAATGAGGAAGGTTGAAGCTACGAATGAGGAAGGTTGAGAAGCTACGAACTTGGACCTTAATGGAAGAAGCTTAACTTTGAGCTTAATGAATGAATGCTTTCACTTCTAGCTCAATGGAAGAAGCTGAACTTGGAGCTTAATGAATGAGTGCATTCAATTCTACCTCAATGGAAGAAGCTGAACTTGGAGGAGCTTCAACGTGAAGTCTGAATGTGTGCATTGAGACTTTTGAATTGGGTAGATGTCTAAAATAATAATTTCACTTAGGGATAAAATTGTAATAAAATTAAATATCATTAAGTGTGTGTATAGAACGGATTAGGTGTGTGTAGATCCCGTTCTAATTTCATAATAAATCGTCTTTTTTATTAATAAATTATCAAGTCAATTAACAATTTTTAATGATATTAGAAATATATTTCAATTAATAATTTAGATAATTTTATTATTGTATAGGAGAACAATTATGAATTTCATTTTTTTAGTTAATTCTATTAAATAAAAAATTCTTAGAAGGGAACATTTGTAATTTTTCATATTACAAGGGGCTATATATACTTTAAGCAAACCTCAGAAGTGTATTTGTAATTTATCCAAAATTATAATATAAATATGTACATGGTGCATTGTACTTAAATATACAATATTTTCCTATGATTTCAAAAAAAAAAAATTTAAAATCCAATAACAACTAGCATTCTCCTTTGGCATCAGCATTAGTATCACCACCACCTTACCAGGCAAAGCTCCTAGCAGTGGAGTTTGTTTGGTAACGTTTACGTTTTGAGTTTATATTTACAAAAATTTTATAAATTGGTTTTTGTTTATTTTTAGAAAAATAAAAACTACAAACGTGTTTGGTAATTGATAAAATGTTTAAAAAAAAATTAAAATACAAAAAATAGTGAGAAATGGCAAGTGGTGGCAAGTGGCAGCGGAAGACAGTGGTAGAAAGTGGTGACAATGGGTGGTGGGTAGCGGGTGGTAGTGGGTGGGTGGGTGGGTGAGGGGGGGGGGTGGTAGGTGGTAGCGAGTGGGTGGTGGTGGGTGGTGGTGACAGGTGGGTGGTGGTGACAGGTGGGTGGCGGATGGCGGGCGGTGGCGGGTGGGTGGTGGTGGCGGGTAGGTGGGTGGTGGTGGGTGGGTGGGTGACGGGGGCGGGTGGTAGCGAGTGGGTGGTGGTGGTGGTGGGTGGTTGGTGATGGTGGCAGATGGGTGGCAGTGAGTGGTGGTGGTGGTGGTGGTGGTAGGTGGTGGCAGTGGTGGATGGTGGTGGCGGTGGTGGTGGTGGTGGTAGTGTGGGGTGGTGGTGGTGGGCGGTGGATGGTAGTGGCGGATGGTGACGGGTGGATGGCAGGTGGGTGGTGGTGGTGATGGCAGCGGCGAGTGGGTGGCAGGTGGCTGGTGAGTGGTGGTGGTGGGGGGTGGGTGGTGGTGGCGGAAGACGATGGTGGAAAATGGTGGCGGGTGGTGGCTAGTGTTGGCTGGTAAAAAAAAAAAAAAACTTAAAACTCAAAACGAAAACACATTTTTTGAATTTACATTTTTTAGCCAAATTTATAAACTGAGACCACTGATTTATAAATCAAAAATTTACCAAACAAGTTTTTATTTGAGTTTTTTTAAATTTTTGTAAATATAAACAAAAAACTGAAAACGTAGTATTACCAAACGGCTTAGCATCTGAAAACTAAAATAAAATAAATCACAAGCATAACTTAAAGTTGTCATACCATCAAATTGAAGATGAATTAATTTGAATCAAAAAGAAGATGAATTAATCATTTAATATAAAGAACAACTACATCACAGAGCAGACATATTGTCGGACGTCACCACCAAAGAACATCTAACAATACATTTTATTTAATAATTCGTCTCCCATTGCTCAATTATCAATTCCTAAAATTGCAAAAGCAAGTTTTAGAAGAAAACAATTAAATGAAACCCAAAATTAAGAAAGTAGGAGTTAATAATACATAACAACAAAACAGATGCACCAGCACCAGCACCAGCACCAGCACCAGATAAGAAACCCTCTGTATACTATTGCGCTGGAAAAGTTAGAATTGATGGCTAATTTTTTTATGCGATTCATACCTTTGTTCCAGATGTGATCATTTTTAGCCAAAAGCTGCCCATTTGGTCTAAAAGGCCAATTTTCAAAGAATTTTCATTTGGTCTAAAATGATGAGTTACTGTTTAAGAATCCATAAAGTTCATAAATGGCTGATTAAAAATCCATAAAGTTCATAAATGACTGATTAAGAAACATATAATTTTGGCATAACACTTATTTTTTGTCCTCCTATCACCGAATGAATTGGATTCGGTTGGATTGAGATTGGCCTCATGAGATACAACTCAATAATGTCCCTATGAATCAAAATTTTGGCTCCACCACTGACTATAAAGAACCAAACTGTGCCCCTTTAAGAACCAAATCAACCAAGAACTAAGAACCAAATTGTGACCCTTTAAGAACTGAATCAACCCAACTCACAAAGGTCAGGTTAATTTGATTTGCAGGTTTTTTAGGTCATTTACCCACCCCTGCTTGATACCATGAGTCATTTTGGACTTCCACTGAATGATATAGCAAACAAGGATTGGAAGATCAGACTAAGTGTTTGTGCGTTTCCAACAAATTGTAGTAATGTTAATGAGCAATGATGCAAAGAGTGATCATATTACACCTGATATAGTATTCGGACGCCATGCCTGAAATGATGAGACCAAAGTTTCCCCCAATGCTAGTAAGCGCCACGAAAATGGAAACATCATCATACACAAGTGCCCTTCCCCATCCGTCCCATGTTGTTTATCACACACATCCCTGTCCCAACCCTGCAAAGAAGCAACACAAACAACACTCAAAAATCATAAGTCTGCATTGCTTCAAACATCGTATAATCCTCTCCAATACTCGGCCATCTCTTGACCTCAACAACATCATCTTCGTCTTTCTTAACCTCCTCAACAAATAATGGCTCATTGATTTGTGCTTCAGCATCTGAATTGGAGCTAGGCATGACTACAATGTAAGTACAGGGGAACAAGCCGTGGACTTGCAAGGAGGATAAGTAATCTGACAGTGAATACTAAACAAATCATGCAGTCATGAACACCGGAGACATCGAATGCTAGTAGATAGAAGGCTACGATGATGGCCATGACTTTAAAAAAGTGGAAAATGAGTGGTTGTTCTTTAGTTTCTTCAGTGGTGGTGGGAGGCAGTGTTTCGTGGAGGAAGAGGGCAGCGGAGAAGCAGATGATGGTGGGGATGATGGAAAGAGTGTTGCCTCCTCCTAGGCAAAGAAATATACACATCTGTACCAAAATAATAATGAGATTTTAGTACAAGCATTGAGATGGTAATTGTAATTAACTCTTGTTGTTTACAGAAAACTAACACATACAAAATATTGGGGCAAAATGAAGAATTCAATTAAATAAAAAAACTTGGGCAACTGATGAAGTGGGAAAGGGAATATAAACAAAATCATGAGCTTACTTGAAACATCAAGAAATGACTACAATAACTGTTCATGACAAAAATGATTAAGGTTGATTTGTGTTACCATGCCAACTATAGGGCAACTCAATGAATCCTTGGAAATTAACAAGAAAGAAATGCTATTCTGCATCTTCACCTGGATGAAAGAGAAAGAAATGGTAAAGAAATGGATTCCTTTTGGGGACGGGAAGGAAGTTTGACTTGAATCATCTGAAATTTCATTAAGTAGAATCATCTGGGGTTATGAATCATGATTAATCATGAAATTTTGGATAGTATACAATAAATAAAGCCCTCACAAATTGGGGGAAAATGGAGTCATTTTCCAATAAATGGAATAAATAAATGCTTGCTCCTAAAATGTACTTTCTTCTCCATCATCTCAACTTTGAAAATCAGCAGAAAGTATATCAGAAGCAGGTTGGTAGCCTTTATCCTTCATTAGCTTGCTTAATCTTCGAACCTCTGCGCGTATTTCTTTAATTTGCGGATGCATTTGGTCTCCAACGACAAATACATGAACTTGACTCTTCAACTCAATCCAGCTGCACCCAGGTTCCTTATTCACCCCTCGAAGGTTCATCATCCTTCTCACACGTTCCACATCTTCCCTTCTGCCCAACACAGTATAGATACTAGACAACAATACATAAGCAGAAGATTCTTGTGAACCCAACTCCATTAATTTCTCTCCTACATATGCTCCTAAATCATAATTACCATAGTTCCTACAACCACTTAACAAGATTCGCCACAAACACATTCCATGATCGATAGTTGTCGATTCGATAAATTCTTTTGCTTCCTCGAGCCTCCCAGAACGACTCATCATATCGACCATGCAAGCATAATGATCCACTCTTGGGAGTATACCAAACTCAATGGACATCATATTGAAGTAAATCCAACCTCTCTCTACCAATCCCATGTGGCTACAAGCAGTGAGAATGTTCACAAAAGTAACATAGTCCGGCTTTGTTCCCTCAAACCGCATCTCCTCAAAAAGTTCAAGAGCTTCGTTGCCATGTCCGTTTTGAGAAAGCCCAGATATCATCGAATTCCATGAGACCACATCCCTCGTGGGCATCCTCCTAAAGACCAAATTCCCATCGTCAAGACTTCCACATTTTGCATACATAGTCAAGAGAGCACTTCCAATTGGAACTTCAAGACTAAATCCATGTTTAATGACACGGCCATGGATTTGCTTTCCTTGCTCCAAAGCAGCAAGGCTCGAACAGGCTTTTAGGACACTAGCCATTGTCAGCTCGTTAGGAAAGACACCTTCCGTTTGCATTCTACAGTACAAATTCAGAGCATCTTCATTCTCCCCATTTTGCACATACCCTCCAATCATGGAAGTCCACAAAACGATATCAGGTTCTTGTAAATAATCAAAACCCCTCCTAGCATCTACTATGCAACCACATTTTGCATACATGTCAACAAGAGCAGTCATGATATAGATTTGAGATTCAAATCCCAATTTTACCAAATAATCATGCACCTGCTTTCCCTCTCCAGAAGCACCAATATCACTACAAGCATTGAGGACTCCAACAAGGGTGAACTCGCTAGGCATCATCCTAGAAAAATGCATTTTTGAAAACAATTCCAACGCCTTTTCAGAATCCCCAGACTGTGCAAAACCGGTGATCATTGCAGACCACGAAATAGCATTCTTATGGCTCAACAACTCAAACGTTTGAAGAGCATCATCTAAGCTCCCACATTTTGCATACATAGTCACAATAGCATTTCCAACAGATACAATCGATAACAAGCCATTTTTAAGACCAAGACAATGAATTTGCTGCCCATTTTCAATGAGCTCAGGCAATGCAAACGCACTAAGAACGCTGGTCAACACAAACTCATTCACGCCCACCTCCGCTAAACCCATCAACAATTTAAAAAGCCCCATACATTCTGCAGAAAGCCGCTGCATAGCATACCCAGAAATCATCGCAGCCCAAGAAACTGAATTTCTCTCAGGCATTCTATCAAACACCTTGCGAGCATCTGACAAAATACCCACTTTACAGTACATATTTAGCAGAGAACTACCCACAAAAACATCTGAACAAATCCCAATTTTGACAGCCACTGAATGAGCCTGTTCCCCAGCACCAGAGGGGTCCAGAAGACTCGGCACGGCGGTGAAAACGCCCGCGAAAGTGTGAGCATTTGGGTGGGAGATGTGTGCTCTCATCAAGCGCTTGAAGAGGTCCATGACAGAGGAGGAAGAATAGGGAGAACCCAGTTGAGAGAAGCCATTGATGAGGCAGTTCCATGAGACAATGTCTTTGCTGTGTATGGTTTCGAAGACGAGCTTGGCTTGGGTCAAGTGTTTGCACTTGGCGTAGAAGTTGATGAGAGTGTTGGAGATGTATATGCAAGAAGTGGAACCTGTTACGATGATCTGGGCGTGTAAGGCTTGGCCTTGTAGGAGGTTTTGTTGGTGGGTGAATTGGAGGAGTTTGGTGAAGAAAGGGCGAGAGTGAGAGGGAAGTGCTGTCATCAACAACTACAACTACTCTATGAGCTCTCAGTTGTAAAGTGTAGGTCTCTCTCTGGTGGTATTCATATGACTCGTTCATGGGTGACAGACCTCTCTCAAAATTGCTATGATGTTGAGGAGTATACAATGTCACTGATTTTTTTGGGGGGGACTAACACAACTGCAGAAAAAACTATTTTAAAAATAATAATAATAATGAAAAAGCTTAATAATTTTAATTATTGATATTGATATTGATAATGATTTTTATTTTATTTTTTGTAAATATTTTTCACTGACAATGTGTCAGTGTAATTCCCCCGTTTTTGTTTCAATTTGAATTGGAGGTTGATGTCCGTTCTCCTTGAGTCCTTTGCGGTGCTCTCTACGGAGCGATGACCCAAATTGGGCCACGTCGCCCACTAAATGGGCGGCTGAGATCGATCTATTGATTTAAAATAAAATAAAATAAAAACAAAATCGAATTGGATGATTTTGGTGAGAATCACAACGACGCCGTTTTGAGGGATTGAAACCAAAAACTAAAAAAAGAAAGGCAAAACACATAAGAAGAAACAAATGACAGAGAGATATGTAGATACAAAACCAAAAAAAAAAATGCAAGTGGGCAGGGATGTTCCTTAAATTTTTTTGTAACAGATAAATCCTTCAACCATATGAAGCTAAATCCTAATCCAACCCATCACTATTCTTTGCTGCAACTAAGAAAACATCTTCAATACAGAATTACTAACACTCCATTTGGATCGTGAGATGGAAAAAGAAAATAAATAATTGTAGTTTCTCACCCAAGTAAAAAAACAAAGAAAATTATTATAGTTTATCACCATTGTATTTGAATAAATAAAAGAAAAGAGAATATGATTTTTTTCACCTATCATGTTTATATATAATAAATAAGAGAAAATAAAAGAAAGTGTTTTGTTTTATTTTACCAAAATGACATTCCATATTAATAAGCTATTTTTTTCAATTTTTTCTACTATATGGTAATTTTGGTATTAGAAAAGTTTCATTAAACCAATTTTCTCACCATCTCTCATCATTTCTCACATACTTTATCATCCAAATAAATGAAGGGGTTTCCTATTCTCACAATTTCTTTTCTTTACTCACCAAATCACTCAATCCAAACATACTGTAACATGCACAACCAAATACCCCAAATCAAAGCCTTAATTCTTTAATTTCAAATATATATTTCTGAATCAAGACCTTAACAGCGAGTTTGGAGAATGAACTTGATTCAATCTACGGCGTGAGAAAGCTCTGGTGGACAACAATGGTTGCGCTCTAACCTTCTTCTCAAAAGATTTCTTTTTCTCTCTTCGTTTTGCTCCAACGGACAACGACGGTAGACGGTAGAGGACGATGGAGAACTTGTCGGTGGTTGTGCTTCTCCCACTATCATCATTCTGCTTGGTGTCCCTATCTCTCTCTCTCTTTTTTTCTGTTCATGTCCCTCTCTCTATATCATTGTTTTGCTTCGTTTTGGGTAAATTTGTTTCTATTTTTTGTTTTTTTGTTTTTAATCAACAGATCTCAGCCATCCATCTATTCGTGGGCGACGTGACCCCATATGGGTTGTCACTCGCAAGAAGCACTACAGAGGGTTAAGAAGAGGATCCAAATTCCTCGTTTCCATAGGATTATCATGGATTTTATTTTTACAATTCGAATTGTTTATTTTGTACAGTATTTTGTATATATTATTCACACAAAAAAATTAGATCAGCTCGATAATTATAACTTATTCAATTTATAGTCTTTGCCACAAAATTAAAGGCTTATTTTTAAAAACACATTTGTTATTCATTTTTTTAGACACAAATACCATAAATATTAGATCAACCTAATTTTTTTTTATAAATAATAGACATGAATGACCCTATAAAATGAATTATTCAAATTATCGAAATTTAGTGTTTTCCATACTTATGTTCACCTCTAATCACCTCTACAACCTCTCGCTTTTTTTGGCTTTTCTTTTGCTTTGAGAGTTGTTTCAAATGAGTATTGTTTAAGCTTGAGATAAAGATCCTTGTGCTTAATGGTTTAATCTCTTTGAAGGTTCATTATCAAAGGCATGACATCTCTCTCATGCCTAAAACAACTTCTTGTTTGACACTCTTCTCCATTTAGTGGACTTAACTATCATTTTTGGACTAAAATGACTAAGGAATGGAATGGTAATTGAAAGAGGTAATAAAATTAGGCTAAAATGGAACAAGATAATAAAATCAAGTTTGGGGTTCAATCGGACGTTAGTTGAACCCATTGAGTCTTAAATCATTTCATACTTGTTAGTGATGAAAATGGCTCAAGATTTAAGGTCAACCACTTCCCTTGATCAATTCCATGATAGGGAGGAGGTTCATAAGTCTTTCCTTGTCATTTATCAAAATTATATCCCTTAATTCATAAGTTATCATGCAATGAATTTGCATCAATTGATGGCTTATGAATCAAGCCTACCCCTCATTTGATTTGTCTGACGAAAAGAAAAGGCAAGGTGGACAAACATCCCTTGAAAATACTATTTTTCATGTCTGTTGCAGCAGGGCAGTACCAAACATTAGTGGCCGACCGGCCACTTTAATGTACGGCCGACCACTTCTTCTGGCCAGCTGGCTACCTTTTTCAACCAGGCAGTGCCTTTTTTCCTGCAGAACAGAGCAAAGGCTAAGGCAAAAAATAGTTCAATTTTCTGACCGTGCAACAAAAGCATTCTAACAGCAGAACAGAGAGCATTTTCGGGTGGAAATCTACATTCATGCATGAACCATCCCTCGTCTCTTGGGGTTCGTTAACATTATGCTTAATAGTAGTATGTTGTACCTAAAGTAGTGGAGTTGTAACTAATTAGGTAGTTTCATTAATTTGTATTAATTAGTTAGAATAGCTAATTAGTTTTTGTGTTGTACTTAATTAATTAGCTAGAGTAGTTAATTAATTTGTGGCGTTGTAATAATTAGCTTAGTTAGCTAGGAGATTCATTCGGACCCTTCTGCGCGAGGGTAAATACGTAATAATGCGTGTATGTCTTCCAACCCCTATTATTTCTCTCTTTTATTTACCCACTTATAATGGATAGCATAAAACATTATGTCTCTTTTAGCATTTTCCATGATTTACATCCATTTGTCTTGCATACATAAGGTTCGGTTCATTATTCTAACGGCATTGTCATTTATTACTTCCTTGAATACGTGCGCCACCGCATGCTATCAAAGTGATTTACATGATATATTAGACAACCAAACCTATTAGTTACATTTTTGCATGTGTTGCATTAGTCATTCGCATCGTTAGGATCATGCATTTTTCTAATTGTTTTCTTTCTTTTGGCTCGCCTCAGATATTGGGGTAAGCATTTATTGCTTTAGCATATCACATGTGTGTGATTGTTGCCATATCAAGCATGTTTTCTATGAGGCTAAGTGCTTAATTGATATACTTGTTTGAATACCTGTGGATGAAGGATAATTTCTCAAATTGGGATGATCTGATCAAATGTACATATGGGATCACTTTTTCAAGTGGTACATATTCAAAACCTCTTTTCAAACAAACATAAAATCAAAATGTTCGAACTTTTGCTAATTAGTCTATACTTGTGTGCAACACATAGCAATGTTAGCCTAATAAAGCGGAATAAGAGCATATAATGTAAATAAGAATCACATCATGATTAGTAAAGGCCAATCATTGATTGGGCGAGTAGGGTGCTCAATTCATGACATTCCCTTCTCGTACCTAAGTTCCCGAGCCGAGACACTTTGGTAATGACGAATAAGTGGTGTTTGGCATGAGTCTCGAGTTTCCTAAATTTTTCAAAAATATTTAGGTGGAGACTCTATAATTTGGCAAAGCAGTCCAGTTTTGACATTTTGATTCAAATCGATTTTCTAAAAAAAATTATCGGATTTGGACTCATTTGTGTTTATCTATTCCATATTGCACTCGTGGAATCAAATTCAGAACTACGGGAGTCCGACCTGTAAGACTATCGTATCCGAAAGGAGCATGAAAAGCAAGCTACAGTTGCTTTTTTCCCACAATGACATTTCTTGCTGATGAACCTCAAGTTTTGTGCTTTCCCACTACCCATATTGCTTGAAGACGACATTTTTATTGGGGATAGTCGGTTGCAACTTCACATAGAGAGGAATAAGAGAGTAAAAAAGCCATCTTGATGTGTAAGCTTGTGGGGAAGTATTTTGAGAATGACGCCACGTAGCTAAGGTGCCATGTAGACGAGTCATGTTTTTCGAGGTGATTACAGTGTTGCCAAGGTTTGGTGTGGTAATGCCGGAATCTAAGGTATTCAGATAAAGGACAAGAGTTCTAGATAACATCAAGCAACCTATTTGGATAGAGATGAGACTCTTGAGGATGTTTATCTAATCTAAATAGTGTGAGTTGTGATAGATGTTATCCTTGTAAAAGATAAGTCTCATGAAGTAAGACTTTTAGAAGAAGTTGGACATTGATCATTATAAAAGTGAGGCACCCCTATGGGTCTAAGGTATGCTTTTATTTGTGATGCTTTTACTTGTGTATTGAACACTTGATTTGATATCTTTGAGAGATAAGTGACTGATTTGATCGTTAGAGTGCCTTCAGGTGGAGTGCCCTCAAGTGTTGACAGGTGGTTGGCTCAATCTATTCTGTCATGTGCTCTCTAGCTAAGTTTCCTGTTTAGTTGTGTGGTCGGAAAGCAACACCCACAATTTGGCACTGTCTCTGGGAATTTAGTTAGAATAGATAGCCATCATCGTGCAACATCAACATGTCGGCGATGACAAGTTCAGCGAAGATGGAGAATGCGTCAACATTAATGGAATGAAGACCCTTCTAAAAGGGATAAATGCAAAAATAATGGGGCATGAGCACTCTCGAGGATATGAGTACGACCTTCAAGTAAAAAAAGACATTGGCCTAGGTAAAGCAGATCCAAGATGGAAGAGCACGACCTAGGTGAAGCAGATCCCAGATGGAAGAGTATGGCCTAGGTGAAGCAAATCCTAGATGGAATAGCATGGCCTAGGTGAAGTAAATCCAAGATGGAAGAACATGGCCTAGGTAAAGCAGATCCTAGAAAACAAGATCTCGGCCTAGATGAGTAGGTCCAAAAAGACAAGAACTCAGCCTAAGTGAGCATATCTCAAATCCCAGAATACAAGATCTTGGCTTAGATGAATAGGTTCAAGAAGACAAGAGCTCAGCCTTAGTAAACAGATCCTAGATCCAGAAGATAAGATCTCAGCTTAGATGAGTAGGTCCAAAAAGACAAGAGCTCAGCCTAAGTGAACCGATCCCAAATCCCAGATCCTATAAGACAAGATCTTGGCGTGGATGAGTAGGTCCAAGAAGACAAGAGCTCAACCTAAGTGAGTAGATCCCAGATCCTAAAAGATAAGATCTCGCCCTAGATGAGCAGGTTTGAGAAGATAAGAGCTCAACCTAAGTGAGCAAATCCCATATCCAGAAGACAAGATCTCAGCTTAGATAAGTAAGTCCGTGAAGACAAGAGCTCAGCCTAAGTGAGCAGAATCCAGATTCTAAAAAACAAGAGCTCAACCTAAGTGAGTAGATCCCAAATCTACAAGACAAGATCTCGGCCTAGATGAGTAGGTCCGAAAAGACAAGAGTTCAACCTAAGTGAGTAGATCCTAGATCTCGGTCTAGATGAGTAGGTCCGAGAAGACAAGAGCTCAGTCTAAGTAAGTAGATCTTAGGTCTTAGAAGACAAGATCTCAACCTAGATGAATAGGTCTGAGAAGCCAAGAGCTTAGCCTAAGTGAGCAGATCCTATATCCAAAAGACAAGATATTGGCTTAGATAAGTAGGTCCGAGAAGACGAGAGTTCGACCTAGGAAAACAATTTTGAAAAGATCATAACTTACAGGAGGTAAATAGAGTTGAGATAAAACAAAGCTTACCTGAGATTAAAAGATCTTGACGATAAGAGATTGTCGAGGCCTTAGAATGTGGCTTGATGAAATTTGGACCTCGGTTATAATAATGCCAATAACCTCAGCTAAAGTATTAATAAAATACTATTATCGACTTTACAAAATGTTGTTTATGATTGTGAGGTACGACTGAAAAAGTCTTAAGGCGATATTCCCATGGCGAACAAGGCGATTAACTTAGACTTGCATATTGGTAGAGTTGAACTAAGTAAAAGACGATGTTTCAATGAGAAACAAGGCGAAACTAGCCATCTTTTGGCTGGTTTGTGCAAAAAGTCGAGGTAGCTAGTACTCTCGGTACACTAAGGTTAAGCCTTAAGTGTTTAGTTTGGGTGAGCCAAATGCGACGACCTCGATCATTGATGTCTAAATTAGATTTAGGCAAGAATTAGGCGATGTTCTCATAGTGAACAAGGCAATTAACTTAGACATGCCATATTAGTAGAGTTTAACTAAGTATAAGGCAATGTTTCAATGTGAAACATAGCGAAACTAGCCATGTTTTGGTCGGTTTGTGCGAAAAGCTGAAGTAGATAGTACTCTTAGTACACTAAGGTCAAGCCTTAAGTGTTTAGTTTGGGCGAGCCAAATATGATGACCTCGGTCATGGATGTCTAAGTTAGACTTAGGCAAGAATCAGGTGATGAATCCTTTATGTAAACATAAGGGACACTTAGGTTCACATTAGAGGGCATGAAGCATGAATGAGTATAACACTTGTGAAAATTTTTAGAAAAAAATTTATAAGTTGAAGTTATCCGAGACAAATGTTAGAGATACTATCCGAGATATGTTAATCCGAGATAATTGATTAGTTCTAAACCAAGATAATGTACCCGAGATATTCTGATCCAAGGTAAGGAACCAAGTTGTCAAACTTGGAAAGATAAGAAAAAAAATCTAAGTATGGGAACATATAAGACAATGAAGATAGCAAGCATACACAAAGCAGTTATAAAAGGCAAACTTCCAAACACTTAGAAGAAAAAGAAAAAAGACATAGATTCACAAAATGAAGCTTGTTCAGTTACATCAGAAGGCACATTAGGTCGACAAAAACAAAAGTTGTTCAAAAGAAAAGTTACAATTACCTAAAGAAAGGGAAATGTACTTGAGAATAGTAAGGAAAGTGCGAAAGAAATAGGGTACTGACAAGGAGAAGTAGAGAAGTAGACACCGGAATAAAGTTTGCCAGAGTCAGACGATGATGTTGACTGGAACCAAACGATGAAAGGCTCGCCCAAGGTGATGAACAAACAGTTGCAGAGAGCTCAAAAGAACGACAATAGAGGTTTAAGAGAAGTTTCGTAAAGAGAGAAAGTTTGAGAAGAGAGAGGGTTTGTGTTTGCAAAGTGAAAAGATAGAGAGAGCGGGAAGAAAGTTTTGTCAAAAAATGAAAAAGGGGCAAAACATGATGAAACTGCCTTGGACGACATGCCCGTGCTGACGTCAGGCGACATAGGGTAAAACTTATATGACACAATAGGGACGTGATTGGTACACTCCAATCTGGTGATGACACATAGAGGCAATACGGTTGAGATAGTTATGGCATAACAGCTCACACGCATTTTGGGTTCTTGGAATTCTCGAACTAGCGAGTCATGATCTTGGCTAGTAGTGCGATCTCAGTAGAGATGTTGATCTTGGATGAAAGAACATGTTGGTTCTTGATTCTTGATGAGTGGTCACTTGAGTCCTTGTTTCTTGGCGCTGACGAGTCATAACCTCGGTTGGAGAAGTGTCTCTAGCATGTTGTTTAGCCGACACGTTGGAAGATTAGATAATAAAGGTTCCATCACTTTAGATTATCGAGGTAATAAAAACTTGGGTAGTTGTGGGGAAGTATTTTGAGAATGATGCCACATGGGCTAGGAGACTTTGAGATATCACATGGGCAAGTCATGTTTGTCGAGGTGATTGCGGGGTTACCGAGGTTCGATGCGGTAATGCCGAAATTTGAGATATTCAGATAGAAGATAAAAGTCCTAGATAACATTAAGCTACCTATTTGGATAGAGATGAGACTCTTGAGAAAGTTCATATAATCTGAATAGTGTGAATTATGATATATGTTATCCTTGTAAAGGATAGAGTCCCATGAAGTAAGACTTCTAGGGAAAGTTAGACACTAATTATTATAAAAGTGAGGCACCCCCATGGGTCTAAGGTATGTTTTATTTGTGATGCTTTTACTTGTGCATTGAATACTTGATTTGATATCTTTGAGAGATAAGTGTCTGACTTGATCGTCAGAGTGCGTTTGGGTAGATAAACCACTGCGATATTCTCATTTTCTCGTTGACAGGTGGTTGACTTAATTTATTTTGCCACATGCTCTCCAGCTAAGTTCCCTGTTTGGTTGTATGGTCAGAAATTAATATCCACAAAGCTTTTTGTCATTTATATGGGGAAAAACCATCTTTCCATGCCCATTTGCACATTATGCACGTATAATGTACGGAATTGTTAAATTAGATAGAAATATTAATTGTGCACTTTAATCCAATAACCATAAAAAATTATATGGTGATTTTTAGATGTCAAGGAGGTAAATTACCCACGTCTCAAAGCCCATGATGTAAAATGAAGGTAGGGTTTGGTAGAGATTTAGAATTATGATTTGAGAATAAAGTTGTATTTTGAGTTTATGAGCTTTTGAATTATGATTTGAGTGTGAAAATTTTGTTTAATTATAAGTTTTGAAACGAGTTTTAAATTAAGTTTGAAATTTTTGATGTGACATATGATATTTGATTCAAAAATTTACAACTCATAACCAAACGCACAATTCAAAATTATATTTAAAACTCATAAAAAAATTAAAAAATTTTGAAATATTTTTTATTTAAAATATAAAAATAACAATTGTAAAAAAAAAAATTATTCTCGTCAACTGACTGAACGACTGGCCAGAGGTCTGAATAGACATGTTTACAAAAATAAGTGTAAAATTATAAATAAATACTATACTCAAACCAAGGGATAAAATTAGATTTAGAAAACTCTATCAAATAGAAGCGAAGGTAGCGTTTGGTAGAGTTTTGTAAATGTGATTTGAGAGTATGAATTGTATTTTGAGTTTGTGAGTTGTGGAATTATGATTTGAGTGTAGAAAATTTGTTTGGTTATGGTTTTTAAATAAAGTGTTGAAATGTGTTTTGAAGATGTATTTTGAATTAAGTTTTGAAAGTTTGATTTTGTCACGACCCGCTCCCCGTACCCAAGGGTAAGGCATCGTGATGGCCAGTAACTAAGGTTACCTCCGGCCAATTCTTTAACAAATCAATAAACGCAAGCGGAAGAAATATTTAAATATGGGTACTAAAATAATCATCGGAGCTTCTATTTTTATTACAAAATGTATTGACCAAAAAGGCCGATATTTACATATAAAATACATCAATAAAAGTGCTCTGTGCCTATCCCACACGCTGGTCTTGACATGCCACCTGAAAGTGGTAAAAAAAAAACTATAAGCTCATGGCAGAGTGAGAAATATTATACTAAGAGTATAAGGCATATCACCATGGATCATTAGTTAGGCCAAAAAGAGTTTGATACATAATACACAAATCATTTGCCATGTACCTCAGATCATTTAATACATATAATACGCATTTAATATATAATACGAAAATCATTATACAACCATAACCACGGTACATCAGTAAGTGCCAAGCACTACACTGGTCAATGGATCCACGACAATCACTGGACCACAGAGTGGTCAATCACTAAGACAATGGTTATTTAAGTCCCCCAAGGCATGGGACATCACTAAGCCAATGGTTATTTAAGCCCCCAAGGCATGTGACTCCCGTGGTGGTATTCACAAAACATATTTTCACATAAGGTCATAGCCAAATATTCTTTAAAATTAAAACAGACATATCCATGGATTTCCTTTTAAGCAAATAGGGTTCAGAAGATAAACCACGTAACTGAAATCTTTATAAAACATAACTTTTATTAATATATTAATAAAACATAACTTGTGTGAAACAGATTTTGGTAAGTCAAAACATACGTAAAATACATTTTGGTGACTCAAGGTATAATATAATTTACCTTAACTTCAATACCTTACTCTTCCTTTCCACTATCAAAAATCCTTTTAACTTTCATTATTCTTTCCTTTCTTTCTTCCCTTTTCTTTCTTTTTCTCTTTCTTTTTCTTCTTTTCTTTTCTCTCTTTTCTCACTTTTCTTCTTTCCTGTTTCTTCCTGTCTACGCACTGATTCATTCCTTCTTATTTATAGGGAGAAAACGCCACACGTGGCCGATCCGTATCCTTCATCCAGATTTGATAATGATTAAATAGATTCAATCTTATCCTAAATAAATATTTAAGATAATTATCTTTTGACCCAATATTTTAATATAATTATATAAATAAATTAATTCTTAATTAAATTATACTTTATCATATATCAATAGAAAATTAATTATTTATTGTAATACCACATCTATTATTTATATTATTTATATTATCCATATTATTATTATTTATATTTCGATTCCTAAACTTTTAATAATTATATTATTTTATAAAATTACGCATAATAATAAATCATATATTTTCTTAACTGAGATTAAATAATATTAGTATAAATTCTATAGCATAATTAAAAATTTGGATTGTTACAGATGTGATATGTGAAATAAGAAAATTTGTTTGGTGATGTGTTTTGAAAATAGTTTTCAAAATTTAATTCAATCAATAATTTATAATCAAACACACAACTCATATATCGATATCCGTATTTTTTATCAACAGTAATAACCAAACTATTTTTAAAATACTAAAATTAAAAACTGATTTTTTTTCAATTAATTTTTTTTCAGTAATTTTTTTGAATAATTTTTTTTTCAAATTATTTTTTCATTTTAAAATAAATCTATATCAATTATTTTATGTCAATTAATTTTTCTATCAATTCATTTTTTACGCTTGTACAAACATCTTGTATAATACGTTTTTTATTTTTTTCTAAAATTTTGTTAAAGTCAACAACTTTTGAGAATACATATTAATAAAAATTAACATAACTACACTAAATTTAATATTTTAAAATACAAATCATAATATAAACCTTACAAAATATTATCAATTTTTTTTCTCATTTATTACACGTTATTAATTTAGTAATAAAGTCGTAACAGATTGACTATGCATTATTGTACTTCCATAATCAGCACCCATGAAGCTCATATAATTGGGGTGAATTGGCGTGCAAAATGACTATTTTGTCCCTCTTGATTTAAATGAGAAGTTGTTACATAAGAACAAAATGAAAATGGTAATATAGTAATTTCACTTATCTACTACCTACCACCTATTGTATTATAGCTATGTATTCAACATTGGGCTAAAGAAAAAGGGACACGATACAGACGATGTAGCTGTGTGTTCAGTATACGGATGTACTATTATTAAAAAATTATTAATATTATAAAAAAATAATAGATAAGAAATAAAAAGTAAAAAACAAAAATAAAAAACAACTTGAACCTTCTGAACCTCAGCATTCCTATAAAATCTGAATCCTCATTCCTTTAACCACACCATCTTCGCCATCTCAGCTCCATCACAGAAGAACATTAATTAAATTCAATGTATTTGTGTGAAGGAAGAAGGAAGATTTCAATTACAGGTTAGTTTCATCCCAGTTCATATTAGCTTCATATTTCATATTTTATTCAGAGTAGCTTCAGATAGTCGAAGATCAGAGTAGCTTCAGATAGTCGAAGAATAGATAGTCGGACCAGGACAACCGGGCGGTCAACCGGCCAGTGATCCCATCTCACCCCAATTCACACTCAGTTTTCTATCTATTGCCGATCAGTTTTCTATCTGTTGCCGATCTGTTCCCGTTTTTCATATCTATTCCATTTTTTCACACCAACATCATACTGTTTTTGATATATTTTCCATACATTTTTCTTAACTCATATGTTTTAATATATATTTTTCATACATTTTTCTTTCACTCTTGCAGTCATCATGCCAAGAACAAAACGAACCAGACCCGAACGTGGTGAATCCTCAAATCCTGTACAACATTAACCACAGCAACAACATCATGACAATCCAAATAATGATTTTTTAACGTATCATCATGAACAAGCCTATTCACATTTTATTAATCGACTAATTGTTACGGGGAGAAATGTAAAACTACCTTCTCAATATGATCCGCTCTTACTTGGTAAATTAGATACAATGGGATGGTTACCTTTAACTAATTTACCAAATAAGGTATATCTTCGTCTTGTACAATTATTTTATGTTCACTTGACACCTGGTGACCAACAAAATGAACCGTTCAATTTGACCTCTTATGTGAAGGGGAAAAGAATCACACTCAGTTTCCGTGCTTTCGCACAAATTATTGGAGTTGAAACAGGAGATTTACAATGCTATTTTCAAAATGAGTATGCCTTAGAAAAAATTGTTGATGATGTCACTCAGATTTATACCACAATTTGTGACAACCGATTCAGCGGCACTAATTTACAAGCCAGATATTTAAAACCCCACCTTCATATTCTTCATCGATGGATAGTTGAAAATGTCACTCTAAAAAAAGGCCATTATGATACTGTTTCATGTTTTAATGTTTATTTGTTATATTGTTTTGAAATTGGACAAAAATTAGATTTATGCTTCATATTACTCAAAGAAATGATGGTTGCAAAATTAGATACTCTGAGTGGCCGGTCACTACCTTTTGAAGCTTTGTTAACCATAATTTTCAAAGCACATAATGTCAACCTTGAAGGTGAAGGATATGTCAGAATCACTTCACCAATTTCTGATTACACACTGACCCGAGCTGGTGGTGCTGACACCTTGATGGGCTCTATTAATATTGAAAATGAACCAATACCTGATGAGGAAGAACTCAATGACAATGCCATGTCACCAAATGAACAACCCTATTACTGGACTGATTATTTGGCCTTGGAACAAGAACGATACAATCAGCGCCTACAATGGAAACAACAAATGGCTAATCAGCTCAATACATTGGGTACTCGGTTCGATGAATTTGCTGCCGCTCAGAACTCACTAATTCAACAATTTGGTGAGTTTCATGTAGACTCAGAGAGACGTGATGAAGTGACAAGGAACCGCATTGATCAGATTGACCATCGAGTCACTCAGCTGTACCATTACTATTACCCTCCACCTCCAACACCACCTGACAATAATGCTTAACTTGTTCAAAAATCAGTTTAAATGGTTCACAGATGTAGTGGTTATATTTTTTTTTTTGAGTTTTTTTTTTTTGTTATTTGTTTTCTTATTTTGTTGTGATTGTTTGATTTTGTTATTTTGTTATAAACTTTTGTATTCACGTAATGAATAACAAATAGTGTTTTTTTTTTTGAAGCATTCTAAAACAAGTTATAATGTTATAACAATCTGTACAAAAAGATTATGCATTGGAAAAATTATTTGTACAAAAATTAATAAATAGAACTTAATAAATGTCTAACAAATCCTTCATTTCAATAAAATGAATAAAAACTAAACAATTAAAAAATAATTTGTCTGTATCAATTAATACAAAAAATTAAATTAATGTTCTGAAATGAAATAAAACAAGTTACAAATTAATAATAAACATTCTTTTTTTTTTAATGAAAAGGAAAAAAAAAAAAAAAAGAAGTTAATATGAACAAAATTTACAGAAAGTTAAAAAGAAAAAAAAAATTAAATTCATAAACCAAATTAATAACAAAACCTTCAAATTGTTTACAATTTAACAAAAAGTCAAAAACACGGATATGTCATGCAGAAATTTTTTTTCACAAAATTTAAATTAATAAGGTGTAATTATTTTACTAATTTCAGTCATTATGACACATTTATTACATAACTTCGCCCCACCCGCCACCCACCACTTACTTGTCACCACCACCCACCACCCACCACCACCCACCCATCTGCCACCACCACCCACCACTCACCCACCCATCTGCCACCACCACCCACCACCCACCACCCATCTACCACCACTACATTTAAGTTAATAACAACATATTTAATTGTCTTTGCTAGACTATACATAAAATTGCATATTACACATTGCATGAACAACATATTTAATTGTCTTCGTTACTAAGAAAACTATTATCTTCATTGCCCATGTGATGATCTTTGTGTTTTCTTTCGTTTCATTGCCATTTAGCCCAATCGTTGTTCTTAGTATTAGTTATCCTACAAGAAGATAAAAGAAGTCAGTAAATCACAGTTACATAAAGTGGGCAAAGTTATGTAGTAACGACGTCATAATGACTGAAATTAGTAAAAATAATTACACATTTAAAACCAGTAGTCAGTAGGATATTCACTTGCCTTGTTGACATCCCTTTTCTATCTATGGCCAACATAATTTTGCCACATAGCAGTAGCAATTGCATCCCTAACGTTTGATTAGTACATTAACCCATGTTATGACATGTCAACATAGTCAGCTTGGTCTCCAGCAAGCCCGTCTGCTTCTACTTCTGCGGCCATTTCATTATCAGCTTCCATAAAAGAATGGGTCCATAGCTGCATGCAAACGAATCCAATTGTGCACTACACAACATGCAATCACGAGAGGCCCTTGTCTTGTAGACTTGTAATTTGGCATGGACTGCAATATTGGGAAGCGCTTCTTGAGAACACCAAATGTTCTTTCTATGACATTGCGTAACGACGAATGTCGATGGTTAAACAATTCCTTAGGTCCTGCATAATGACGGCCACAAAACTCTTGCAAGTGATACCGTTGAGACCGAAATGGGGCAAGAAATTCAGGCATGTTTGTGAAACAAGCATCAACTAAATAGTACTTGCCTACATGTAAATAATGAATACACAGTTCTGTCAATTGATATGTACAAAAAAAGACAAGGAAAAAAGTGTACCGTATGTTATTTAGGGATAGTCACCATTGGGTGGGTGTGGGAACTGTAGATCAGCTCGTGTAATAGAGTCAACCAAAATAGCGTTATCGTGAGCACTACCTTCCCATCCAGAATTAATAAATGTGAACAACATATCGAAGTCGCAAGCTGCGAGTACATTTTGCGATACCGTTGATTTCCGACCGCGGAATGTATTTTGTCTTGAAGCAGGGACCCATGGATCCACCAATGTGCCATCGATAGCACCGACACAATCCTAATTGACAGATATTTGTTTGACATTAAAAGCGAAACAAACTTGGATATTACTTTTATAATTAAAAAATAATAATTTTTATTAACCCTTATTGATATGTACAACTTACAGGACAGTCATATTGTTTGTACCTTGAACCAGGGAAAAAACCTCATGTCATTTAAAATTTTGCAGGTATCTCGTCTTGGTTATGTGGTTTGATAACCGTTGATACAAGCTTGCACAATGCCCGCATAACAATTTTTATGTGCCGACAAATTGTTTCTGTGGAGTGTTGAAATCTATCTGCCATTAGTCGATGACGATCATTTTGTGCAAAAGTGTATAAAAAAATTCCAAGCGATTCCTCCACACTGATATGCATATGTTCAGTATCGATAAAGCCATTATGGAGTAAAGTGTCTTTCAATAAAATGAATGTTTGTGCATCCATTCGCATAACGTTCAATATTGTTTCTGGATGGCCATTTAGTAGACCGAAGATATAATCATCACCTTTGAATGGACACGTTCGTTGCGGTCAGCGACTACTTGACGCGTTGATATGGTCATGCATGAAAGTAATCATCAAAAAATCCATAAAATCATCAATAACCTCATCCTCCTCTGATGAGATCTCCATTGTATTGTTTACTCTGTCGGATGACATATGGTTTTGTCTACATCACAGTAAAAGCATAATTATAAATTATGTTATTCATGCTGTAACAGTTAGCATTATTGGTGAAACAGAATTAAAAAGTTAGTATATGAATAGTCGACCGTAGTCATTTATCAGCGTATAGTAAAATTCATAGGAGAACAAAATTTATTTAATAAGTGGTGATATTGTAATAACACAACATAATTTTAATATAACAGAAAATACTTAAAAGTTCAACAAAAAAAAAAAAAAAAAACATACGAAGATAGAAAAGGAAAGAGGATATCATGGAATGAAAAAAAAAGAATAAAAACCAAATCAAGAATAATGAAATCATCAAATAGTTCAACGAAGGAGATTTGCTAACACAAGAAAAACAGAACTTCTCACTTCACTGTAAAGCGAGGATCATGGCTAGGCGCAAATAGGTAGGAGTGCGCATAAAAAACCTTTGCCATTCCTTATCCTTGAACAGTGTCAGTGCCCTAACATACTGCAACGGTGGTATGTCCCCAAGCTCTAGCAATGCATTTTGACATGCATCAAGGGAATAATCATCACCACCTGCACTTACAGCCTCTGTCTCATTTTCTCGTGCATGTGAATGTCCTGTTTTTGCTTATACATAGGATATGAAAGCTACGCACACATCATCAAACCCACTTGAGCGTGACTTTTTGGAACGACCACTGTCAGTCTGACTGGCTGTAAGACCCCTCTTGTGACTTTTGCCCTTTGCTGGATCTATGTACTCATCCTCGAATAAGTCAACAGGAATGGCCTCAGCAGTATTACTCCCACAAACATCAGGGTTCCAAAATATATTTAACATGTTATCTTCTTCTTCTGAGTCAAGGGCTCCTTGTGTGGATGCACGAGACAAGACCCCTATGGCACAACAATTTTCAACAATTTCTTAAAAATATTCAAATCCTTTTGTCCTAAACTTCTTCACATTTCTGCTAGCCTATAACAATTACAATTAAAGAATTAAGCACTGTATGTATCATGAAATGTTTAAAATAAAATTCCAAAATAGTATAGATTAATGAAAAACCTTATCCCAAAATTCATCGGGTGCAACAATAGTGCCTATAATGGGATCCCATCCCAGACCAGTCTGTGCCTGGAGTCGCTTAAATGTCTGGTAATTAGCTTTCAATCGCTGATATTTTTGGTGCACCTACTTTCCTGTATATCGAAATCCATACATGTTGTGCAACTGATTTGCATAATGATTCCAATGCCTAATTGTCCACGAAGTAGTACGGCCCATTATTTGATATCCGTATTTTTTATCAACAGTAATAACCAAACTATTTTTAAAATATTGAAATTAAAAACTAATTTTTTTTTTCAATTAAATTTTTTTTTTTAGTAATTTTTTTGAATAATTTTTTTTTTCAAATTTTTTTTTTCATTTTAAAATAAATCTATATCAATTATTTTGTGTCAATTAATTTTTCTATCAATTCATTTTTTACGCCTGTACAAACATCTTGTATAATACGTTTTTTATTTTTTTCTAAAATTTTGTTAAAGTCAACAACTTTTGAGAATACATATTAATAAAAATTAACATAAGTACACTAAGTTTAATATTTTAAAATACAAATTATAATGTAAACCTTACAAAATATTATCAATTTTTTTTCTCATTTATTACACGTTATTAATTTAGTAATAAAGTCGTAACAGATTGACTATGCATTATTGTACTTCCATAATCAGCACCTATGAAGCTCATATAATTGGGGTGAATTGGCGTGCAAAATGACTATTTTGTCCCTCTTGATTTAAATGAGAAGTTGTTACATAAGAACAAAATGAAAAAGGTAATATAGTAATTTCACTTATCTACTACCTACCACCTATTGTATTATAGTTGTGTATTCAACACTGGGCTAAAGAAAAAGGGACACGATGCAGACGATGTAGCTGTGTGTTCAGTATACGGATGTACTATTATTAAAAAATTATTAATATTATAAAAAAATAATAGATGAGAAATAAAAAGTAAAAAATAAAAATAAAAAACAACCTGAACCTTCTGAACCTCAGCATTTCTATAAAATCTGAATCCTCATTCCTTTAACCACACCATCTTCACCATCTCAGCTCCATCACAGAAGAACATTAATTAAATTCAATGTATTCGTGTGAAGGAAAAAGGAAGATTTCAATTACAGGTTAGTTTCATCCCAGTTCATATTAGCTTCATATTTCATATTTTATTCAGAGTCGCTTCAGATAGTCGAAGATCAGAGTAGCTTCAGATAGTCGAAGAATAGATAGTCGGATCAGGACAACCGGGCGGTCAACCGGCCAGTGATCCCATCTTACCCCAATTCACACTCAGTTTCCTATCTATTGCTGATCAGTTTTCTATCTGTTGCCGAGCTGTTCCTGTTTTTCATATCTATTCCATTTTTTCACACCAACATCATACTGTTTTTGATATATTTTCCATACATTTTTCTTAACTCATATGTTTTAATATATATTTTTCATACATTTTTCTTTCACTCTTGCAGTCATCATGCCAAGAACAAAATGAACCAGATTCGAACGTGGTGAATCCTCAAACCCTGTACAACATTAACCACAACAACAACATCATGACAATCCAAATAATGATTTTTTAACGTATCATCATGAACAAGCCTATTCACATTTTATTAATCGACTAATTGTTACGGGGAGAAATGTAAAACTACCTTCTCAATATGATCCGCTCTTACTTGGTAAATTAGATACAATGGGATAGTTACCTTTAACTAATTTACCAAATAAGGTATATCCTCGTCTTGTACAATTATTTTATGTTCACTTGACACCTGGTGACCAACAAAATGAACCGTTTAATCTGACCTCTTATGTGAAGGGGAAAATAATCACACTCAGTTTCCGTGCTTTCGCACAAATTATTGGAGTTAAAACAGGAGATTTACAATGTTATTTTCAAAATGAGTATGCCTTAGAAAAAATTGTTGATGATGTCACTCAGATTTATACCACAATTTGTGACAACCGATTCAGCGGCACTAATTTACAAGCCAGACATTTAAAACCCCACCTTCGTATTCTTCATCGATGGATAGTTGAAAATGTCACTAAAAAAAAAGGCCATTATGATACTGTTTCATGTTTTAATGTTTATTTGTTATATTGTTTTGAAATTGGACAAAAATTAGATTTATGCTTCATATTACTCAAAGAAATGATGGTTGCAAAATTAGATACTTTGAGTGGCCGGTCAGTACCTTTTGGAGCTTTGTTAACCATAATTTTCAAAGTGCATAATGTCAACCTTGAAGGTGAAGGATATGTCAGAATCACTTCACCAATTTCTGATTACACATTGACCCGAGCTGATGGTGCTGACACCTTGATGGGCTCTATTAATATTGAAAATGAACCAATACCTGATGAGGAAGAACCCAATGACAATACCATGCCACCAAATGAACAACCCTATTACTGGACTGATTATTTAGCCTTGAAACAACAACGATACAATCAGCGCCTACAATGGGAACAACAAATGGCTAATCAGCTCAATACATTGGGTACTCGGTTCGATGAATTTGCCGCTGCTCAGAACTCACTAATTCAACAATTTGGTGAGTTTCGTGTAGACTCAGGGAGACGTGATGAAGTGACAAGGAACCGCATTGATCGGATTGGCCATCGAGTCACTTAGCTGTACCATCACTATTACCCTCCACCTCCAACACCACCTGACAATAATGCTTAACTTGTTCAAAAATCAGTTTAAATGGTTCACAGATGTAGTGGTTATATTTTTTTTTTGAGTTTTTTTTTTTGGTTATTTGTTTTCTTATTTTGTTGTGATTGTTTGATTTTGTTCTTTTGTTATAAACTTTTGTATTCACGTAATGAATAACAAATAGTGTTTTTTTTTTGAAGCATGCTAAAACAAGTTACAATGTTATAACAATCTGTACAAAAAGATTATGCATTGGAAAAATTATTTGTACAAAAATTAATAAATAGAACTTAATAAATGTCTAACAAATCCTTCATTTCAATAAAATGAATAAAAATTAAACAATTAAAAAATAATTTGTCTGTATCAATTAATACAAAAAAATAAATTAATGTTCTGAAATGAAATAAAACAAGTTACAAATTAATAATAAACATTCTTTTTTTTTTAATGAAAAGGAAAAAAAAAGAAGTTAAGATGAAGATTTATTTACCAGATTAGTGGCTATTCTTCTTGGCAAAATGTTGAAATAGTTCAGGAAAATCACAAAACATCTGAAACTAAAAAATAGTCGGCTACACTTCTCACAAAAGATTTGAGAACTGATTTCGACTTGTCTGAAATCATTTGCACATAACAGATGAAGGATTTATTTACCAGATTAGTGGAAGTTGAATAGTTATCGCCGGTGATGGAATGTGTATACTGACTGAATGTGCCACTCTTTGCTCGTCGGATTCGACAGTAAATTTGATAAATTTGATCTAAAAAAAAAAAAAAATTAAATTAGGGATGAATTTTTCAAATCATTTCCCTATAACAAAATTCAATTAAGAAATTTGTGAGTTATTTCACTTCACACTCGTCGTTGTTTGGTTGCCCATAATAAGAATCTTCCGCAACGCACAAATTATAAGTCAGTCGATTTGTAGAAGATGATACCAGTAGGGAGCGGGTTGGGTGGATTCATTATTTATAAAATGAGTCTGACTTCTCTGTGAAGCTTACTTGTGACGAATGTTAAGTACTGATGTTTGATACAGAGAAAGAAAGATGAGATTCATGTGAAATTTTTAGAGACGATGGAGAAAGACGTGGAAGTTTTTTAAATCAAAAGATGAAGAAGGCAGAAACATTGAAAGTGGAGAACTGAAGTACAAGCTACCAAACTGATTTTCAAACTATAATTTGAATTAACACGAAAAATTATACTTTGAACTATATATCAAAACGTGAAGCGAGAGTTCACGTGTTGAAACTTAGGCCTTGTTTGGCATAACCTACATAATCCATCTTTTTATCTTTTTATATTTTTTCCATCACATCACCTCTCTACTTTTCTGCACATCTTTTCGTAAAAAGACAAAAAGTACACTTTTTTAGGACACCCCAAACCAACCCTTAATTTGAAAACACAAACAAATCCCAAATTTTAAACAAGCGTGTCAAAGGCATCAACAAAATCCCATACAGGATGAGATGGGTGTATATAGACATTTAGTGGGTGTGTATGGAAGCCTTCCCTAATATTCCCGATGCAATCGCCCTAATCTCCTCACTTTGCCGTCAAACGAAGGTTCTCTTCCTCTCAACAGTCTCTCTTCAAACAAAAGTTTTTCTCAATCTCCTAACAATTCATTTGGAATGCTATCTTCATGGAATCTTTGATTCATTGATTTCTTTCTTTCTCGATTTCTATCAGAGTTCAAGGCTATAGGCTATACATATATATACACTTCTAGGGTTTCTTCAAATTAGGGTTTTCATGGCTGATCGTAACTTGGCTGTGGTGAAACCCATATGGATGAAGCAAGCCGAGGAGGCCAAGCTCAAGAACGAGGCCGAGAAAGCTGCGGCTGCGAAAGCCGCATTCGAAGCCACATTCAAGGACGTTGAGAAGACCCGAAGAGAGGATTTTTCGGATAGTGAAGGAGAAGAGGAAGCCGAGGACTTGGCTAACAAACCAATAGGGCCGGTAGACCCCGCCAAGTGCACCGCCGCGGGGACCGGGATAGCGGGCGGCACCGCGTGCTCGCCGTCGTCTTTCGTGGTGGTTACGAAGGATTCCGATGGCCGGAAAGTCCCGCATGGTGGCGCTCAAATTAAGGTGACGGTTTTGGCCGGAGCGGGGGTTGGGGTATCGGATCAGGATGGGATTGTGAAAGATATGGGAGATGGGTCTTATACAGTGACATATGTGGTTCCTAAAAGAGGGAATTATATGGTGAATGTGGAGTGTAATGGGAAGCCCATTATGGGTAGCCCTTTTCCAGTGTTCTTCAGTCAAGGTACTTTCTCGAAATTCAAATTCTTTGTTTATATACATGAATTCATTGTAAACAATATGTATGATTTAGTTGTTTTTGGGTAATTTTTGCTGAGTATAAGTTAATTATGTGGTTCTTTGGGTGATTGTTTAGTGTAGATTGAAATTATGAATGAGTAATAGGTGATTGTTGTAGTTTAACTAATTATCTGTGTTTGGCAGCTATAGATGTAGTATATAGAAGTGCTATGTTAACTATTTTATTATATATTTTTTTAGCTGGTAGGTAACTATTTTACTTCTGACAAATGATTATCCTGCATATTTGCTGATAATAAGCTTTGAGGGAGTTACTAAACTAATTTGTTTTGTTTTTTTGTGTTTCCCCTTTTTTTTTGACAAATGTAACTATTTTGAAGTAAGTTAATACACGACGGGGGTGCCTAAGGGGATGGCCCATCCTAGCTGAATGTATGCCAAAACAAAAAACAACACAAAACTACTATATTATTTTCTCAGCTACTTGAAGTGGAAAAAGTCCCCAAACTCCAAACATTATCAATACAAGTGACCATACCTTTCATGCCACCTTACAATGAATAGGAATATCATCTCCTAATTCCTGTCTATTTACACATGCAACTACAATTGGTTCCTTGTTTTAAGCAAGCTGTCAATTTCAATGCATTGACTCTCATTCCAAAAATGGCACTTTTGAAGGAATTTTAACATACCAAATCTTATTAGTGAAAGATTATGGTGTGTACCAGATGCACCTTATAATTAAAGAAGAAAATGGTATAATTTTATACTTTAAACAGTTTTAACCAAACATTACATGAGACATAACCAAACATATTAAAATAATGTCATAACTAAAGAAGAAAATTGGTCATAACTAAAAAAGAAAATGGCGTTATTAAGGGTGCATATGGTATATGGTGTGTATTGTAGAATTCTCCAATCTTATTAAAGGGAATATATATAAATCTTATTAAAGGGAATATATATACATCCGAAGGCTGCAATAACTCCTTCTAGAAACACTTGGCCTTAGACATCCGAGCATTGGAATGGGAGCATAAAATTCTATGGTATGAGGCATCAAGGGCTCTTATGACCTAAGCACGAGGTGATGGCTTAATTGAAGCGAGCAAACACCAAGAATATTTTAGTTAAAAAAAAGCATTGATAAAAACTCAATAATTTCAAAAAATCACAAGGCATCCAACATTCTATGTATTAAATATCATGAAAAACCTAAAACATTTAGTAAAATTCAACAGTCCAAATACCAATACATAAGATATCCATGATCCAACAAACCTAATAATCAAAATTAAAAAAATTCAGCAGCATTAATCAAAGAAGAATAAAATTTTAACAAAATAAACAATAAAAAATTAATCAAAGATACAAAATTTTTACAACAGAATTTTAACAGTATCGAACAACAATCAAGCAACATTTATACTCGAAAAGGTCGTGCTTATCCAAAGTAAAGAGCAAAATTTCCAAATTTACCCCAAAATTTAAAAAATAAAAAACAAATAAAAGAAAACGATGCATGCATGCATGCATTTCCAATTTGAGATAGAGTCGCCAACGGTTTAGTAAAAAACAAAGAAGAGAGATAAAATTGTTTATAAGAATCAACCTTTAATTTGGATGCTCTACAGAGTTTAGAATTTTAATGAGGTATGACCTAATGTGCCAAATGCAAAGTACGATTCAAAAATTAATGGAAGAGATCAAATCATAATCCTAAAAAAAGCAACCACCTCAGTAAATCTTTAGCTTGAGGTGAGCACTTCAAGTGCCCCAACCTCGCCCTGCCTTAGTCCTCTTGAGGTGTTGAGGCTTTGCCTCACAACCTCTTGCCTAAGGGAGTGCTTAGGCGCACTTTTCAAAACATTGACTTACCACTAAACAAACTTGTTTCATGAACTCATGGCACCAATTTTTTATACCTTTACATAAGCACATTCCATTGGACATAAAAACCTTGTTAATGATACAATCTCTTCGTTCTTTTGCACTTTGAGGTGACCATTCTTCTCCAAAGTTTGTCAATCTAATTGGTTGCATGATTGAATTGATCAAGCTGGTAAGTACCTAAACCTCCACTATGTTTAGGAAAGCATGTTGTCTTCTTTTTGATTCACTAGATGGTAATTGAACTCCTCTAATCTGCTTAATAGGAAGTCTCATTGAAATAGTGACAGACTAAGAAGCACGAACACTTCTAAGAAGGTGACGTCTCCATGTCGGACGCCGACACTATTTGGACACTTCCTTGACATGTGTCCGACACTCTTCAAAATGTGTCCTATTTTTTAATATTTTTTAAAGACTCGGATACTTTTTGGACACTTTAAGGACACACGTGTGTATTTCTTAAACACATGTCTATCGATTAGACACGTGTGAAACTAATTATAATTTTGAAAAAAACAACTTAAGATACAATAATAAAACAAAAATTATATAAATTTATAGAGGTTAGTGTCATATTGTATTTTTTTATTATTTTTGAATGATATATTCATATATATAACATATAATAAATATATAAAATTATATATTTCATGCGTGTTTCCTACGTGTCGTGTCTTGCAGTTTTTGAAAATTAGTGTGTCGGCGTGTTGTGTCCATGTCCGTGTCGTGTCGCGTGCCCGTGTTCATGTTTCTTATGTGACAGAGAATATATAAGAAGACAAAACTATGTGCTTTTAAGTAGACAAGAGCACATGCTCTTAATTAACGGAGGTCGGCCCCCTTATTTACCGATGTAGCACAACATAAATTCAAATAAATTAATCATAAAATCTTGATTTTAAATAATTTATACACATTTATAAGAATCCTTCGCACACAAATTCTAGCTACGTAAGTTGAATCTCATGGCAGATGTTTGGTTCAATTGAAGCTTCATTTTGTATGGAGTATTTTATGTGCACTATAGACAAATCTTAACTACCTTGACTTAGGTTAGGCTGTAGATTGTGGCTCTACACAAAGTGGGCCCATTTATTAGAAAGAAGAATCTTGTCATATGCTCTGGCACAAATTAGAAGATCAATGATTCTAGAGATTGGAACTAGAACAATAGATGAAGCAATCATAGACTGTGATCTAATTATGACTGGGAGTGTCTCAAGTCCAGAGGTGGTTGTTTAGGAAATATGAAATTTTAAATAATTGAAGTTGGAATGAAATAAATTGCAAATGAACCCACTAGAACTCTTTAATGAAAGAGATGTCGTAACAAAACTACCATAATTCTTCTTTCACATTCCAAGATTTTAATTAGGAGAGGAAAAATTGGACTCCATGAAAAGCTACTTTAGCTTGAGTTTGTTGTGTGGTCCCATTATTTTTTCTGTTCTTATGCTTTTTGAGAAATAGAATGGAGAATATGTGGAGTTTAGGACCTACTTCAAGCTGGTACCATTCCATTGTTCTGGGTTTCACTTTGGGCTTTTTTTTTATTTTTTGTTTTTTTAGAAACAAAGTAACGATAAGTTAGAAAGCACATTTGTTTTTATTTCGTTTTCATTTTTTTTGAAACTTGGAAAACAACTTAACTATTTCTTAAAAATGGGACTTGTTCAAGAAATTTTGTTGAAAACAAATTTTTGAAACATTTATACCAAATTGGTTTTTGTGTTATTTTCTTTTGCTTTTGTTTGAGAACAGAAAGACATTTAAAAAATGATGTCAAACGGGCCTTATTAGTATCTTGCTTGCATATGTTTCTTTTGTTAAGTAGCATCCTGCATGTATATCTAAGGAGCATAGACACTTCTAAAAATGTGGCGTGTCGGTCCAACACTCATCGGACACGTTTCGGACATGTGACCAACACTCATAAAAAACGTGTCCCAGTTTTTTAAATAAAATTTAGACTCGAACACGCTTCGGACACTTGAAAAACACACGTGTCCATTGCTTAAACACATGTATTCATTAATTAGACACACATGAAACTAATTATAAGTTTGAACAAAATAATTTAGAATACAATGATAAAAGAAAATAATGTCAATTTATAGAAATTAGTGTTATATTACATTTATTTATTATCTTAGAATGATATATTAATGTATATGACATATAATAAATATATACAATTATATATTTTGTGAGTGTCCCCCCTGTGTCGTGTCCTATATTTTTGAAAAAAATTGTCGTGTGGTTGTGTCCATGTCGTATTCGTGTCATGTCACGTGTTCGCATCTGTGTCATGTGTCCATGCTTCTTAGATGTATATTGATATCTAGACAAAATAATGTTTACAATTTTATAAGCTTTAGCCTGAATTGGAGTTGAAGTCAACCACATTGTGTATAAAATTAGCATTACTGTCTTTCAACATTTTCAGTGTAGCTTATACTACACAAATCCATAAGCTTTTACAAAGAAATTTATATGATGTACATGATATTACAAATTGATTAGGCTACCAGTTTTGAAAGATTCCTGATCTCGTTAATCCAATCTCACTAGCTTGGTCCTTGATTTGTTTTGTAACAAGAGTCTTAGCTCAGTTCCTTTTTCTAACTTTATGGATTTTTTACACTCCAACTATTCTAGAAACTCCTCAGCTACTTGTCCTACATCAGTCCCCTCTACTTGAGAAGAACTCAACCTCGAGTTTGAATATGGATAGATTTATTCAAACAAATCAGCTATATTAGAAGTCTTAGAAATCTTCATGTCCTCAGGAAGATCATTCACATACGCATTATCACTGATCCTCTTTAGAACTTTGTACGAACCATATTTTCTTGACGCGAGCTTGTGATAGGTAGTGATTGGAAATGTTTCTCGCTGTGGGAAAACCATGACTAGATCCCCTTTCTTCAACAATTTGGTTGGCCTTTGTTTACTTTTGTTTATTTGTAGTGTCTTTAGACTGGGCATTTGTTGCTTCTATGTTTCACCTTGTCATGCACAGTTTTAGCTTGTTAAACATGTTTTGTGTTTCGATACTTCAATCAAAACTCTCAACAATCAAACTAAGTGTATTACTTGCTTCAGTGGCAGAATACTATTCAGTGTGTTTGGTTTCAGTTTTTTGAATTCAATTTTTTGAGAGTTGAGTTTTTTATTTTTCGTCTTTTTTTGATTTTAGTGAATATTTTTAAAATTTTAAGCAATTTTTTTTTACTTTTTTATATTCACCTTACTTAGATATATCTAAATAATAAAATATTTGTGAAAAAATATTTAAAAAAAGTAATAAATACACAAAAATACGAAAAATGTACTGAATTTTCGTATTTTTGGTATTTAGTGAATTTTTTAAAGATTTTTTTCACAAATATTTTCCTTTTTAAGTGTATTTATGTTAGGTGTGTTGAAAAATTTTAAAAAATTGTTTAAAATATTAAATAAGTTCATTGAAAACATTAAAATACGGAAAATAAAAAAATAGAATTTTTTGACAACTGTTTTCTGAAAATCAAAACCAAACAAGCTGATTCTAATTTTTTAGGCTTTTCTTATCGTCCCTTAAGAAGGGCAAACTTTTACAAGGCCCTTCATAATTATATTAATGTAGTCTAGTCAATTAATAAAGGTGGATGGGAAACCCTACATATTTACGGGTAGGCGCAAATGGGTGGGTCTCTTTTTTTTTATTTTTATTTTGTATGTGGTTGACCATTATTGATTTGGGACCTCAAGATAATGAATGGCGACTGAAGAGAATTTCTCCAAGGAAGAGGATGAAGAAAAATTGGGCTAAAATTCTAGAAAGTAGGACTAGAGCCAGATCTGCAATATCTAAAGAGCGAGTTGAGTCTTTAATGACTTCGTTCCAGCTTCAGAGGTTTTATTAGCAATATCCCTTGGTTAAAGTTGACAATAGTGGGACAAAATCCTTTCATGTGCATCAGTGATTTAACCAAAGAAGATTTTATTCATGTGCTCTTTTTCCATTATGTGATTCTTTGAATAAAATAAGAACAAAAACTTGTAAGAAGGAAATGGATGGTATTATGTAGAAAACTGCAAAACAAATAAATTTGATTGGCAAAATGAAATCTCAATCCTACTAGTGACTAATCATCATGATTAGACTTCAATTTGTTACTTGTAACTTCAAAAAAGGGTATAAAACTTCAATCATAAAAAACTCTACCTTGTGTCTATTTGTAAACATTTAGGTGGTGTTTGGCAACATTTACAATTTACTATTTTATTTTACAAAAAATAGTAAAACATGTTCATGTTTATTTTGGGTCAAAAGAAAAAGGAAAAGAAAAAAAATGTTTGGTAAAGAAGTATTTTAAAATGTTGTTTTGAAAACAAGTGAAAAGAGGTGTTTGTCGGCAGTGGGAAGTGGTGGCCACTACTGGGAGATGGTTACCAGTGGTTGGAGTTGGTTGCTGGCCGTATGAAGTGATGGCCGAAAGTGATTGCTGATGATTGGAGATGGTGGTCGGTTGGCTACTTGAGGCGGTTTCAACAAGAGGTGGTGGCCGAAAGTGGTGATCGCTAGTGGAAGGTGGTGGATGGAGGTGGTTGGTGAAGGGGGCCATTAACGATGGTAGTCGGTGGTGATAAGCAATGGGTAGTGGTCGGAAAGGGTGGGACAAAGAGGAAGAAATGGGGAAAAAAAAAAAAAAAAAAAAATTTAAACAAGTGAAACCAATTATTTGTGTTTACAAAATTTACAACTTTTTGAAAACAAAAATAGAAACCAAACGGGATTTTGTTTACAGTTTTGAAATTTTTTGTAAATGTAAGCATAAAATTATATATATAAAAGTTACCAAACAAGCCGTTACAATTTACTATTTTTTGTTTAAACATGTTTATGTTTATTTTTTCTTAAATACAAGACAAAAACTTGTTTGGTATGCACATGTTTCATAAACTTGTTTTGAAAACAATTTATAGGGGGTGGCTACAAGTGGTTGCTAGCGAGAAGTGATGGTCAGAGATGGTTGCTAAGGTTATGGTTAGAAGTCGTTGCTGGTGGTAGGGAGGTGCTTGTTGGCGACCAAAGGTGGTTACTAGAGATGGGGGGACTCGTTGGCGGTGATCGAAGGCAGTAGTGGTTGGAGTTGGAGGGTGGTTGACAATGGTGATGGGTGGTGGCTGGAGGGGTGGGTTATTTTAGTCAATTTTTTATAATGCAGATGAATATTTGTACCAACTAAAGAATCACCCTAAATCTTATTGACAATTAATGCATCCTGTAATTATTTGTATTTATTCATGTTTTTGGACCACGAACTCTGATTCAAAGTTACGCTAGCTGAACATGATTCCAATCGAATTTCTAAGGTCATTCAGTAAGGGTGTGATACTCTAAATGGTTACTGCTCTTGTTACAGAGTGGTATCAGTGCACAGTTTTACTTTAACATAGTCTATCCTTTTGAGCAAAAGATTCCCTTAGAATGAAACTCTAGAAATGCATTCATGATATGCAGTGTGTGTTCAATGCCAAGGTGTATTATATTTGTGTAAAAGTATATGAATAGTGTTAGTGTTGAGGTTTAGGAGTTTAGAAACATCATAGGAGTCTTGATCTCAAGAGAAAATTCCAAGTTATCGGTGAAAATTGTGTCATTGTGCGTGTATCATGCTATTGGGATAATTAAGATCAGTTGATAGGAGTAGATAGGAATAGTCCACTAGCTGTGTGAAGTTATGGAAATTGTGGGATATGTTGAGTCTCGTGTATAGAAAATATTGTTTTAGTGGGTGTGACCTACAAGTTCACTATCTTATTAACAATTAATTATTTGTATTATTCATGAGTAGGCGTGATCAAATCCTCCTTCTGTATCTGTGTTAAGTGGCTTAGCTTGACTTGTCCTAATAAGCCAAAAACTAACTCATAGTTTGTTTTCTCATAATTATGTATGTATATATTATTTACATTATATCTTTAATATGTTCTCTCACATGATGTTACTCTTCTTTGTAAGCAGGTTAAACATGTGCAAATATTTTATTTATCGAATAGGCGATGAAATTCGAACACAAGATTTATTGTCCACTCTGATATTATGTTGAATTGTTGATCATCAAAATTTAAACTTTTAGAGGAAGGAACAATTTTATTATTTATATTATATATCCTTAATGTAACTCATTTTTGCCTTGTTTTAGGAATATGGGCCACAAAAATCATCACTTGGTTTGGGAAAATATTATTCTTCCAAAATTTTTTTACATAATCGTATAAAATTTAGATTCACTAAATTTGAGGTTTCTACTTCAACGATGAAATTAGAGAAATCACAGTCATCTGTTGAATTATAAAAAGGCCCAAATCTCAGTCATTTGTTGAATTACTATCCACATTCTGGCCAGTGGGCTCACTATGGATGCCATTTTGATAATCCAATTTGTTCATTTTGTAGATCATTGGGTATATATCACTCATAAAAGAAAAGATCAGATTGATCTAATAATTGAAGAAGGCATATGATTTTATCGTATTTATGTATAAAAGAACAGATGGTCTAGTTTTTAAATCATCAATTTTTTTAAAGAACAATATGATAAAACAATGAAACTGTGATTATCAAATCAATCTGATTTTTTTCTTTCATGAGTGATATATGCACAGACTTAAAAAATGAACGAATCAGATTATTGAAATAAGATATGTGATGAACCCATAGATCCAAACAACACCCTTCATAGTGGCTTGGAGACCAGACCAATCCATTTGACAGAAGCTGTGATTTTGAGCTTGAAAGTGTGTTCTGAGTTTTATCGTATCTCTTATTTTGAAAATATAAGTTTACTTATTCAAAAAGAAAAAAGAAAAAAAAAAAAAACTTGAAAGCAACTGTGGTGATTGGTGTCCAAAGCACACCATTAAGAGCAACTCCAACTATACTCTTCATTTTTCACTAGCTAAAATATAAAAAAATGTATGTTCTTTAGTTTGCCTAATTTCTTTTTTATCGATGTACTCCAAAGCTACTCTTTATTTTACTTATCTATCCGCACAAATTGTTTAAAGAGCTTCCCAAGGCTCTTCAAATGTAGCTAGCGTTGAAGAATTTTGTTAAAATAGCTATTGTAATAGCTATCCCGCTGGACTGACTAAAATATGTTGATGCTAGCTATAATAGTCAACAAGCCTCTTTTAAAGAGTCCTTTGGAGATGCTCTTAAGCTACATATATTATTACTATGGGTTACTTTGTTGCAGCTTATAAGTTGATGGGTAAATTACACTATTAGTCCCTATAGTTTAGGCGAAGTGTCATTTTAGTCATTGTATCAATTTTGTTGCAATTTGTCAATATCATTATAAATAAAAAAGCATCTTCATTGGTGTTTTGATTCAAAGAGAAATGTAACATTTAGCCACATCATTTAGTATTTTATATAATTTTTTTTGTTCGTATATCTTTACTTTTTTAAATTTTGATAATGCATTACCTTATAATAGAAAGAAGAGAATCTTAATCCCTCTTAGACTTGGTCAAAATCTATGCAAATGTGTCCATTGCTTATTTTGAGTTTTGCAAGTACTTCCTGGTTTGCTTGTGAAACTGATATTGACTTTTTAAATAATGTGTGACTGAAAAATATGCTTTGTTGTTTCTTTAAAATGAATTGTCTTGTTGGTGACCAAATTTGAAATATTCTTGATATGTTTGTTCTACATTATGTTCTTTAATCAGATTATAAGTAATTCTAGATGAATATTATTAATTTTGAATGTGAAATCTGTGGTTGTGCAGGAACTACTACTGGTGGGCTGCTCGGTCTGGCCCCAGCGGCTACATTTCCGAATTTAGTTAACCAGACCATGCCCAATATGCCAAATTATTCAGGTTCTTTTTCTGGATCATTCCCAGGATTGCTTGGAATGATTCCGGGTATCATTACTGGGGCTTCAGGGGGAGTAGTGTTGCCTGGAATTGGAGCATCTCTTGGTGAAGTTTGCCAAGAGTATCTTAATGGGCGCTGTGTGAAGACTGATTGTAAATTCAATCACCCACCTCACAATTTGCTGATGACTGCATTAGCTGCCACCACCACCATGGGAACTCTGAGTCAAGTGCCCATGGCGCCTTCTGCAGCTGCAATGGCTGCTGCTCAGGCAATTGTTGCTGCTCAAGCCCTTCAAGCTCATGCTGCTCAGGCGCAAGCTCAAGCCCAGTCTGCCAAACACTCTTCTGGTATCCCTTTATTTTTACTGTGGTGTTACTTTTAAATGTTGTTGTTAATGTTAAATGGCCTTATGGTTGATAGCTTGGTTTTGGTTGTTTCCTGGAAAATGTTGTTAGTGAACATCACATTTTGCACTGAGGAACTTAAATCAACACATTGTAGTTTTTCTTAGTTCATTTGATAACAAATGGACTTGTCGTCTGTATTTTTAGTAAATACTGCAGATGATTTTCACCTTCTCAGAATTGTTGTGTGCTCTCAGATATTTGATTCCTCAATTAAAAATGTTTTTGCTTCTGTTTTATATGTCTTCATTGATGCCTCGTGTCTTTCTGAGTTACTTAACAATCTCATTGTTCATCTTATCAGGATCAGCTGACAAAGATGGGAAGGCCGATTCCCTTAAAAAAACTCTACAAGTTAGCAACCTCAGCCCACTTCTCACAGTGGACCAGTTGAAACAACTTTTTAGTTTTTGTGGCACAGTTGTTGAGTGTAGTATCACTGATTCAAAGCATTTTGCTTACATCGAATATTCCAAACCAGAAGAAGCAACTGCTGCTTTGGCATTGAACAATATGGATGTTGGGGGTCGGCCATTGAATGTTGAAATGGCCAAATCACTTCCTCCAAAGCCACCTCTCTTGAATTCGCCACTTGCTTCATCTTCATTGCCCTTGGTGATGCAGCAAGCAGTGGCTGTGCAACAGATGCAATTTCAGCAGGCTCTGTTAATGCAACAAACAATGACTGCACAGCAAGCAGCTAACCGAGCTGCAACCATGAAGACTGCAACAGAACTTGCAGCAGCTAGAGCTGCAGAAATAAGTAAAAAGCTGAAAGCTGATGGACCTGAAAATGAAGTTATGGAAACAGATAAAAAGTCTAGGTATGCAACGGTTTCAATAATAAAAGGATTGTTGCTCATTTTCTTTCTTAACTGCCTTGCGAATGTCTTAGCAAATGAAGATAGGGATGTCCTTATTATGAATCAATAATGTTGCCCCGTCACTTTTGTGCTGGAGCTTGAATGATGTAACACTTTTCTGTTTAGCAACACTGACGGGCAAATTTTCTGGAAATGATTAGATCGGGCTTGTGTAAATATCATGGTTCATTATATAGATGTTATCTGCAGTATTTTTCTTGAAAATTTAAAATTTTTTGGGACGTATCAGTGTCCTGCAAACGAAGATCTTGCCTAGAGGAGAAAATATTTTTGCTTGAACTTCTATTTTATTTATTTATTTGTGATAGCAAATGACTATAGGGATGCCCTTATTATGAATCAATAATGGTTGCCCTGTCACTTTTGTGCTGGAGCTTGAATGATGACTTTTGTGTTTAGCAACACTGGGGTAAATTTTCTGGAAATGATTAGATCGGCTTGTGTAAATACCATGGTTCATTATATAGATGCTACGTACCGTATTTTTCTTGAAAATTTAAAATTTTCTGGAAGGCATCAGTGTCCTGCAAACAGAGATCTTGCCTAGAGGAGATAATTTTTTTGCTTGAACTTCTATTTTATTTATTTATTTGTCACAGGCCTGCCAGGTCTGGGTAAATTTTTTTGGAAATGATCAGATCGGGCTTGTGTAAATACCATGGTTCATTGTATAGATGTTTATGTGTAGTGTTTTTCTGGAAAATTTAAAATTTTCTGGGTGGCATCAGTGTCCTGGGAACAGAGATCTTGCCTAGAGGAAAGAAGAATTTGTTGCTTGAACTTTTGAATTTTTTTTTTTTTTGGGGGATGGCCAGGTATAAAGTGATATGTGCTTCTGAATGAAATGTGTTAGTTAAATCTGCATTATGGGTTGAATGATGGCAAAGAGTACATTAGTGATATGTGCTTCTGAATGAAATGTGTTAGTTAAATTAGTTAGTCATAAAATATTCAGTAACCCTTTCTAATATTTTTTAAAATATTCAGTTGAGTGACAGCATTTTAGGAAAACATACTAATTAGTCTGAATATTGTACTACTATAATAGGATAGATTTGTTATTATCCTGTGTTTTTAAATGGTCACTCACTGTGATGGAGTGGAGATTTTAATACATAAAACGATTTGAGGAATAAATATCTTCCTCATTGGATTGTTTGGATAAGACAATTTCACACATCTTACCCTCAAAGAGAAGGTCAAAGTTCCCTCATGATCAAGGATATGAGGCATCCCTAGAAATGGTAGAACAATATGAGAGGACCTTGGGTGCTTATTAGTTTTATTTAATTTAATGTAGCAGAATTTGATTATGCATGCTGTTATTGTTTGGTTTGCGAGATATAATAGAGGTGTCAGAGAATCAATTCGGGTTTATGCCTAGTAGGTCAACAATGGAAGCGACCTATCTTTTGAGGAGAGTAATAGAAAAATATAGAGAAAAGAAAAGAGATTCATATGGTTTTTATCGATCTTGAGAAAGTATATGATAAAGTGCCTCGGGATATCATTTGGTGAGTGTTAAAGAAGAAATGGGTGACAAAAGGTTACATTGATGTGATTAGGGATATGTATGAAGGTGCGGTGACTACTATTAGATCGCCTGTTGGACAGACGAGTGAATTTTCACTTACTGTAGGGTTACATTAAGGATCAAACCTTAAGTCCTTATCTTTTCGCTTTATTTATGGATGAGTTGATGTGCAATAGTCAGGATGATGTGCCATAGTATATCTTTTTTGTAGATGATATCGTGTTAGCGGATGAGACTAGAGAAGGAGTTAACACTAAGTTGGAGATTTGGAGAAAAACACTTGAATCTAAAGGATTTAGGATAAGCAGAATTAAGACAAAGTATATGGAGTGTAATTTTAGCAACAGTCACAATGGAAGCAGAGGAGAAGTGAAGATTAAGAATCAAGAACTACTTAAGAATAAATTTTTTTATTATTTAAGATTGATTATCACAACGATTGGGAAGATTGGAGCGGATATGATCTACAAAATTAAGGCGGGGTGGCTTATTTATCCAAAAAAAAAAAAAAAAAAAAAAAAAAAAAAAAGGCGGGGTGGCTTAAGTGGAGGAATGCGTATAGAGTACTGTGCGATAAATGAGTACCTATTAGACTAAAATTGAAGTTCTATAGAATGGTTATTAGACCAGTGATTTTGTATGAGATGGAATATTGGGCAACTACGAAATAACATGTAGATAAGATGAGTGTTGCTGAGATGAGGATGCTAAGATGGGTGCGTGGCAAGACTATAAAAGGCGGAGTTATGAATGAGTATTTGAGAATGGGTCGGAGTAGTACCTACCAATAAAAGATAAGTTGAGAGATAATAGATTGAGATGGTTTGGTCATATACAACGGAGACTAAGCACTAGTGATGAGAAACGATACAGTGACGGTAGATGATAGTGTTAGGGAAAGATGTAGACTTAGATTGACGTGGACTATTGTAGTAAATAGAGATATGAATTCTCTTAATTTGACTAATGAAATGGTCTTGGATAGAGTCGAGTGGAGAAGAATGATTCATGCAGCCGACCCCATTTGATGGGACTTAAGGCTTGGTTTGGTTTATGTTGACATGGTTTGGTAGATTTTGATTTCCCGTTGAGTAGCCATTTATTCTTTGTGATGTTTTGTGGTACAATGCTAAGTTTGCGAATGTTTAGTTTGATCAATCAACTCTTGTTATTCTTTAATTTAGTCCTATGTGTTTGCATGTTCTACTTATTCTCATGTGCCTTTGCTTTCATTTTTCGGGAAAATTTCTCTTAAAATCTGGAGTGTATTACATTATAAAATTAAGCTAAAGTTCCCTCCCCATTATCAGGGATGTGAGGCATCCCTAGACTTGTAGTTGAATATGCGTGATGACCTTAGCACTTGCTTGAGATTATTTTGGTTTGATGGTTATTTGTTTTATGTAGTTCTGTAACATAATTCCATTGTAGAGGCTGGTATTGGTTAAAACATACTAATTTAATTTCTCCTTGAGTAGCCATATATACTTCTTGATATCTTGTGTTTCAATGCCAGGTTTGTGAATGTTTAGATTGTTTATTGCACTCTCGTCATTCTTGACAGAAACTTATCTTAATCAATTCGTGCTAATGGCCGCAGGTCACCACCACCCACTACTCGTGCAAGGTCCAAGTCCAGATCAAGGTCCAAGTCAAAGTCTCCTGTCAGTTATCAGAGGAGGAGGAGGTCTCGTTCTTTCTCTCCTCGATCCCGTCATTCAAGATATTATAGGTCCAGATCACCATTGAGATCACGCCATTACTCCAGGTATGAAAATGAATGGCGGTCCTATAGGGACAGTAGGGATGATAGTGACAGAAGTAGAAGGCGGGATTCAGGAAGATCACATGATCATCATTCTTATGTTTCGAGGAGAAACAGGAGTCGGAGTGTGAGTCCTTTAACAAGAAAACCATATCAAGATGATTCTGACTCGCCAAAACATCGTCAAGAAAGTTCAAAGCGTAGGACAAAGAAGTCTTCTCGTGCTAGTTCGAGATCACCAGGACATCATAGAGGAAGCAGGTCACCCCCAATAAGTGATGATGACAGAAAATCAAGACCCAGAAAGCGCTCTAGGTCAAAATCTCCGGAAGTTAGGCATCACACCAACGATAAAAAGGATGGAAACAGAGAAGAAAAGTCAAAACACCGTGACAGAAGGCGGTCCAGGTCAGTGTCAGCAGAAGGCAAGCGTCACGGAGGAAGAAGGTTGTCCCCAAAAGTTTTGGATGAAAACAAATCAAAACACAGAAGGCGTTCTAGGTCAAAATCTCCAGAAGATAAGCATCACTCCAGAGATCAAGTGGAGAGAGGCAGAGATGAGAAGTCAAAGGTTCGTGACAGAAGGCGGTCCAGGTCGATATCTGCAGAAGGTAAGCGCCACAAAGGAAGTAGGATGTCTCAAAGACATTCGGATGAACACAAGTCGAGACACAGAAGGCGCTCAAGGTCAAAATCTGCTGAAAATATGCTTTTTTCTGATGATAATGGAATAGACAAAACTAAAGATGAAAAGCCAAAACATAATGATGAAAGACCTGCCAAATCTGATGATTCCTTTCAGGAACCTAACAAGAAGTCAAAGGGTTTGGTGGACTTGGATGATGATGGGACATCTGTCTCTTCTCCAGTAACTTACAAAAAAATCTTCTCTGTTATACACAATGGCAACGTAGAAGGTGGAAGTGATGGGGATAAGCATGAAAGCTCTAGCGGGGAAGACAGTGATTATGAGAAGACTGAGACTGCCATACAGGATTAACATTTTACTGAAGAAATATGAACTGAACTGTGGAGATAGAATTGGATAAAGAGTTTCCCTTTGTGGGTGATGGTGACAGGAGTTATTATGTCTATGATGGGAACTGGGTCCAATTTTAGAAGCATGTGGAAATTCGTCTTGAATATGTTATCCAAGATGGTTTCGGAGGATTGAAATCCTAGTTCCTGCAGAACGGGCAGTCCCTCAGAAGATTGCTTGATGTTTCTTTTGGTGCTCAGAATTTCCCTGCTGGGTTTTTTGGTTCATCATTGAATAATTTATTTTTTCTTTTTCTTTCTTTCTTTCTTTTTTTCCTTTTTTTTTTTTTTTGGTTTTTCCCGTCCTTCCTCCTTTCTTTTGCAGGTCCAGTTGGAACATATTGATTATAATGTCTGAGCTGATCTCGTATGGTCAAATGCTTTTGAGATGTCTGCTGCTCTCCTGTCTAGGATCAACTGTGCAATGTTTTTATCAAACTTCTTTAGCTGCTTGATGTATGTTGAACTATAATCTCTCACTAGTAGTGAATTTCTGGATTGAAGTGACTATATCATGATTAGTTTGAGACTGCATGTTATGTCATTAATCTTAAGATATATAGATTTGTTGAAGTTGGATATTTTTTTGATGTAGAATGTTCTTTATATGTAGGATAGGGATTTACATCATAAAATATTGCAGGGTTGTCTGATCTAAATAAGCTGAATCTGTATGTGTTATTTGGTGAAGATAAGCATACTTTTATGACTGAGCTTATGAAGCCATACTTTATGTTTGTTATATTTTATGAAAGTTCATCCCCTCAAGACATAAGGTCTATATGTATGATTTTCCCTATTTCCTTCCACCGACGGGATAGGTGGAGAAAGTGTAGTATTTTGTTAGGCTTTTCATTCTGATGTAGTTGATTATAGGCTCCATTATATTTACCCTTAATAGTTTGGTGGGCCTGTTACATTCCAAACGCTGCAGGTTTTACATGCTGGTTTCTTTTGGCGCATTATCAGATCAATATGGCATGGTTGTTTCTTTCTGATTTGTATATGAAGGTATGCAGTTGCAGATTTTGGTGATTTTATGACAGGCGCTTCTGCTGTCATGCTTTCTTGCCAGTTCTTGAATCTTTTAGGAGTGCTAAATGATCATTGTTTGGGATTAAAACATTTCATTAAGAAACTTAAGCTTGCTGATATCTATCAATATTTTTGTGCCTCACTACTTTCCTCATCTTTTTTTTTTTCTTTTTCTTTTTTCTTTTTCCCCCTTTTCTTTTTGATTGTTCTTCTCCTCCGGAAATTGTTTGGTTAGGGAAGCTTCTCTTAAGGCCGACTGCAACCAGCTGTTGTGTTGCCGAGATGAATATCATCACTATTACACCATGTTGAGTATGAGCAGATTGACTAAACTTAAAAAGTTGTCTTTTAACAGGTAATTCCCTTGTGAAATCTTTGTTTGGAGATTTCCATTTTTTGTTTCCCATATATAGGTGTTGGAACTGACCATACTTCTTAAATACCAGATAATTCATCTGGCTTTCCTGCTTGTTCCGTGTACACTTAATGCTGTCTGCATAGAAACTATGTTGTTTAGTCACTGTCACTTTACCGTTCATGTTTGGGGCCATAAAATTTGTGGCATTGTGACTCCAATATCGTCTCATGTTTTCTTTTACCTCCATCAACACCAAAATCACCAATTGTCATGGATCCCTATATTCTAATTATTATCATAGTTTTTGGGTTGGTGGTCTCTCTTTTGGTTGAGGACTTCTGGCGTGGACATAATAGTTTTTCATTTCGAACAAAGAGCAGTGCATATCACATTGGCAAATTTGTCTTTGATGCATATTTCTGAAGTCTTGATGATTCCATTGGTAACATTGATTAGAGGAACCACGAAGAAAAAGTTTCTGTTAAAACACAGTTTTACCTTATTATTAGGTTTTTCCGTCTTTATTCATGTATTACTTGATTTGATCAGTATCTAAAACCAATATTTTTAATGTTTGCGCTTTCTCTCTCTCTTATTTTTATTTTTCATTTCTGCCCCATTTCCCCCTTGCTGCTTCTTTGCTGCTGCTTGTTAAGGTGTGCTGTGATATGGTGGATTGAGAGCTGATGTTGTGGTTCCCGACATGGGTTAATGCATTCAGCAAAAAGTGGATGTCACTCCCATTTTGTTTTTGTTTTTTTCCCCTTTTTTTCTTTTTCTTTTGGTTTTTTTTTTTTTTTTTTTTCTCTCTTTTCCTTTTGTTTCTTTTTCTGTCCCTCTACTCCCCCACCTTTTCTTTAGGTTTTCTGTGCAAAGAATAGACAAGGGAAACAGACACCAATCTGACTGATAGATTTGAAACTCACAGGCGAGAATTGCTTTCTTTCACATGATCTGATGTAGTTGCGTGAACTATTGGTTGTTTTATGGTGATCTTCTCAAATACCTTTGATTGTGAGGTCAGAAGATACTTTTAGTAAGGGTAAGATGTTTGGTGTAATTTGTCGAATTTCACATCTATCGAGGGGGGGGGGTGGGGGGTGCGAAGAAGACTTTGTTGCTTAACTAAAACTTCGTCGCTAGCCGGAGGAGTTTGTTCTGTTGCATTGGTATAAATTGGCACGAGTGATCTAGAAATTATAGGTTAGAAATTAGAAATCAATGTTGTGTAGGATTCAAAAATTGGGCATGACTTTGAAATGTTATTGAGTTAATTCGATGACTTGAAATGTCTTTCGAGTTTTTTTAGTTATGGGAAACAGTCAAACTTTATGCAAAGCTTTTCTTTTTGTGTTTTTAGGTGTGAAACTAGGATGAAATGAAAAAGGTAGTGAGAATAGTTAGTGCAACTCATGTTGCATCCTAATTTCTTTTTGTTCTCTCGTTTTAGTCAGTGATGCTTTTTGAAATCTTTGAATCTTATAATCTTTTAGTCTATGATGTGGAATGATATATTTGATTGATTTAATTTAATTTAATTTTTGTTGGGAAGCCATTGAAATAGTTTCAAAAACCTAAAAATGTATTCATTTTTTCTTTTTGAAATCATGATGGATAATTTCATCAATAACATTGCATGTTCTTCAAGAAACTTAATTTTGTGGAATATATATATATTTAAATTGTGAGTTGATCAAGTCTGCTCAAGATCTCAAAGTACAATATGGAGTCCTAATTTAGTTAATTGTTCTTTTATCAAGTTAATTTTTAATTGGACTGTTTTTGGTTGTTTATGTTCTTGTTATCTGCATGTTTTTGCTCTTGTCTCTATAACATTGTGGGAAATTTTTCAAGTTTCAAAATTCATTGCTTGAAATGAAATGCTTTTCCTTGAAGCTTTGTGTTGGTTTGTGTGGTTTTCTGGATTCAAGTTGCTAGAAAATATAGCACCTTGTTTGATCATTCGATGATGCATGGGCATATGTCACTCTTTTCTAACATGTCTGAACTAAGAGCATCTCCATCTCTTTCCTTATAATATCTCCTTATTCAAAATAAGGAGTTTTTCTGTCAAAATACATCTCCAGCAATTTCCTTATCCAACTCTCTAAATATAAGTATTGCTACATCGACTCTTTATTTGTAGGGAGTCACTGTAGTTTCTTTATATTTGATAAATTTTTATTTTATTTCGTTGAAGGCGCGAAGGATGTTCCCCCGGACATCCTTCCGGATGTCCCGTGAGAGTCCTGGAGCTAAAGAAGAAAAATGTCCAAAATTAACTTGACCGGTCGATCACACCTGTTTGCTTTTCTCTGCTGCTTCTTTGCTATGATGATGCATGTTGTGCTGTTGCATTTGTTTTTATTATTTTATTATTAAAAAGATATTTAAATTTAAAAGTAATTAAAAATATTATTTTAATATAATAGAGAAAGAATAGCGAGTTTGTTAGGAGAAAGTAGATGAAAAAGTAATTTCCAAAATAAGGAATTTTTTAATAATATTTTAAAGTAAAATTTAGGTAGCCTGATAAGGATGCTATAAGGTCCCGTTTGTTTGGGGTTATAGCAAGGGGATTAGGATTATTAATACCTTGGGACTAGTATTGGGGTGTTTGTTTTGAGAGATAGCCTTGGGACTACTAATACCTTGGGACTAACTAATACCTTGGTATTACTAATACCTTATGGCCATGTTTGTTTGGGTGGACATGAGTTTGGGATTGGACTAATAGTCCAATAAAATTATTAATCTGATATTTGGTTAAACAATTAAAGTATGGACTAATTATTTTAAACTTGACTATTAGTTAAGATATGATACATAATCCAACGAATTCGTAATCCTAAGACTATTAGTCATGGGAATGCTAATCCAGTCCGTCCAAACAAACATGACCTATTTGTTTTGAGAGATGGAGAGGGTACTACTAATACCTTGGTATTACTAATACCTTTGGGGAGGGGATTTATAGTGAGGAGGTAGAGATGGTATTAGAAAAATAGTGAGGGGATTAGAAATTTTTTTATTATTTTTTATTTTTTATATATTGGGAATTTTTTTTAAAATATTAATGTTTAATTTTTATATTTTTTTATTTGTTTTATTATTTTATATAAAAATAATTTAACAATTCTTCACTATTAATCCCCTCATTATCAATCCCTTCACTAACAATCCCCTCACTATTAATCCCCTCACTATCAATCACCTCCATTCTATCTCTGAAAACAAACGACTCTCACTGACAATTCCCTCACTATCAATCCCCTCCATTCTATCTCTGGAAACAAACGGGGCCTAATACTTTTTTCTATGAAGTGATATACCATTTGTTCGGTGATATATGTCCGAACTAATACTGTTTGTTTGGTACTGTTTTTTGAATTAGGTGAAACAATTTCAACCTCTAATTTGTGTCCCTTTGGTAGTCAAACTCTCTTTGTTACAGTCTATAGTTGTAGGACATGGGTGATGCGATTGCGATGGTAAGGGTTGTGACGGTTGACATCATGACGGTGAGAAAGTGTCAGTGGGAGAGAATGAGGTGATGTTTGTATTGGTGAGGGGTTGTCGGAAAGTGAAAGGGTAATATTGTGGGAAGAGAGGTTGCTGGAGGTAGAGAAAAGAGGGTGTCGCTGGAAGTTGTCGGTGGAAGTGGAGGCCGGGTTGGGGGTGAGATTAGGGGTAGAGTTTTGGAAAAATAATGGGGTGAGATTAGGGTTAGAGTTTGGAAAAATGATAACGGGGATAAAATTACAAATTGATGTTAGGACAAAATTATATTAAAAAAGAAGTGTGGGGAGTTCAAAGTACAAACACAACAAATTATTTTTCCTTCTATTGTATATAATCCAATTTTTAGAAATTTCATTGTTAAAAATGGTTGTTCTAGTATAATCGTTGAAATTGAAAGTCAAATTTAGACGAATCAAACTATGGTTATGATAATAAATTGTTGAACTTTTTGTTTTGTTTTGTTTTGTTTTATTTTGTTGAGAACAGTTGAATTTCTTATATCGTCCAAGGTTTATTTTTATTTTTATTTTTATTTTTGGGGAATGTCCAAGTTTCTTTAATTTACACTATGATACATGTATTTCATAGATTCAGAGGAGCCGACCACTTAATTTTCTAAAAAACTTAATGGTGGCGACCAATTTTGTAGAAAAATTATAAAAAAAAATCGTATGGTTTTATTTTTATAACAAAATAAATTTTGAAAACAAATGATTTTAGATTAAAAATAAATCAAAAGATTATGATTTAAATTGATAAAATTAAAAATTTATGTTTTATTTTATTTGAAGGGTCAAATTTTAGATTTTTTAAGTTCTAAAAAAAAACTTGCGTAGTGTTTGATTCATAGATTTGGGTAGAAATTTGAAAAGAAAAAAAAAAAAAGTGTGAAATATAATTATATTTTATTCATATTTAACTTATTCTTTTTTTTTTTTTTTAAATTTATATTCAAATTTATAAATCAAAAACAATCTTTCAAAATAAATTGGGGTGGATGATGACACTGATGAGATTTGATCAGCACAAAGCACTGGACCATTGAGGTTTGTGGAATATGATGGTGGGGAAGGTATTTGGGTGTGGTGACAATCTTAATCACACCATTATTGATGTACTGAGGCACTCTTCTAATATGATTGGTGATTATTAAAAAATATTAATATTAACAATTTTATTTATTTATTTAGTTTTTGAAGATGGACAAATTTGTTATATCATGTTTTTAAGTTGGTGATATCACCTTTATTCATCTATCTCGTTAACGAGGCTCTTCAATGGAGGGAGGATGTTGTATATTGTCAAGTAAACTAGAGGTTTGATTATAATTTCTAAAACTTGAAAAGTATATCATTTATTATAAAATAATTTGAAAAAGAATTTATGTCATAACACACCAAAAAAAAAAAAAGAAAAAAAGAAAAAAAACAAGGAAGGTTTATGGAGCTTTCGAATTACTATAGGGGTAATGATGTGTATATAATTGTATATAAAATTCATATAATGTGGTTAATTGATATTTATACATTTTTCTTATTATTATGAGTTGTCTATTTGGTTTTTAATCGGTAAAAGTTAATTATTAGTTATTAAATTAATACATATGAGAGTTAGTCTCTCTATCCTTGCAAAACACCAATTAATTGTTAGATTAGCACTTACGAAAATTAGTCTCCTATCCTTGCAAACCACCAAGTGCTTGCCACTTAATTCGACTCTCCCTAACTCCTTCTTGGAGAGAGTTTAACCCATCACTCCTCTTGAGACTAAACCCTTAGAAGAGTCATAGCAACCAACCAGCCCTACTCTATTATATTATTGGGTAAATTACACTGACACCCCCCTTGAGGTTTGGTTTGATTACATCCCACCCCCTAATGTTATAGAAATTACATTCTCACGTCTCATTTCATAAACTCCCTACTTATATAAAATGCAACAACTCTTGGTAAAAAAAAAGAGAAAATTACATTGAAAAAAAAAAGTAAAGCAAAGGAAAAAAAAAAAAAAAAAGCAGCAAAGCAAGAAAAGAGAGAGCGTATGAATTTAATATCTTTTTGACAGGAACGTTAATTCTGTCTAAATAATTATAATGACAGGGGGGTTAGTGTAATTTTTCAAATGTTAGGGGGTAATATGTATTAAATTAAAATCTGAAGGGGTGTATTTGTAATTTACACTAAATACACTCTCTGAGATTTAGTTAAAATACAATTTGCCCACTATGGTTCTTTAAATTACATCACACCCCTTGAAATTTCTAATCTCAAAATAAATGTCGCATTTTATTAATAAATCATTAAGTCAATTAACAGATTTTAATGATGTCAAAATTTATTTCAATTAATAATTTAGGTAATTTTATCATTGTATAGGAGAATAGTTTGGAATTTTATTTTTTCTGTTAATTCTGTTAAATATATTTTTTTTGGCAAGGGGCAATTTGTAATTTTTCAATTCACAAGAGATAATTCATATTTTAACCAAACCTTAAGGGTATATTTATAATTTACCATATCATTTATTTAAGTATGTCACGTTTTAAAGCTTAAAATTGGATAGCCATGCGTCACATTTGTTATTATAATTTTGTTTATAAAATATATTAATTTATATAATATCTTTCTAATAGGAATGCGTTCAATTAATGTTACTTTTTATAAGTTAAAAGTAGATAATTGGAAAGTAAAAATCAAAAGCTCTTGTTTCCAGCTTTTAGAGAATTATTTCTTTTAAAAGCTTATTTATGATTTTTTTGCCTAATAGATTATAAGTCGAAATTTCATCAAATAATTTGACATCGACTCACAAATTAAAGAAAAATGCTTCGGACCCTCATTGGGGGTGACTCCCAGGACCCCTAGTGGGTTGTGATTGGCCAGATTTTTTTTTTTCCTTCTCTAATCACTAACCCCCACGTGTGTGTGGGGGTAGTGGAGGTGGAGGAGGAAGTGGGGGTCTCTATCATGTTTGTAAATTAAAATAGGGGAATTTGGTCAAAAACCTATTATAACTTTTTTATCTTGTTAAATGGATAAGAATAATATGAGTATTTCCAAAACGTCTTGATGGGGGATGTTTTCTGTGAGAAGGACGGAATAATATTTCTATGAAATAAATCTAACCATAATACCCTTTCAAAAACAAACGATTGGCTCTCTCTCTCTCTCTCTCTCTCTCTCTCGCTCTTTGTTTCTCTCTTTCTCCTTCACTCTCTTTCTTTGGTTCGATGATTTGCTCTCAATGTCATTCTCTCTCTCTCTCTCTCTCTCTCGTTTGTTGTCTCTATCTCTCTAGTTCCTAGGTTTGTATCCAAAACTATCCCGATATAGCGATTTTGGTTTAAACCCGACCCATTTGATGTTTTGGATCCGAGTTTCATTGTCTTATATGGTTGTTCATGTCTTATTTCTCTTTATTCCTCATTAAGTTTGGTTATTGGAGTACTTTGGTTGCATTTGGAACATGTTGGTAGCTTGTGTTTCAAAATTATTGTTGCCTAGATTTTGGCTTCTTTGCTCGAGCGACACTTCTTGCGCTTGAGCGGTCTTTGTAGACTCTCAGTACTTTTGTAGGTTTGCAAAACTATTGGGAGGTAGCATTTTTTGCTCGAGCGGTCCTTCTTGAGCTTGAGCGGTGGCCTTCTATCTGCAAAACTTCTGGGAGATAGTATTTTTTGCTTGAGCGATGATTTCTATGCTTGAGTGGTCCAACTTATTGTGCTTGGTCGCTCAAGTGACACTTCTTGCGCTTGAGCGGTCTGCGTGTATATCAGTCCGTAAAAATCACTTTTTGAGTCATTTTTTCATTTCTCTCTCTCTTTAAACATTCTAAAAACCCTAGATCTAGAGCTTCTCTCCCTAAAACTCTCATTTTCTCTGCAAATACACTTAGATCCATTGGTTTCTCCACCTTAGTCCCTTTGATAAAAAGGTAGGGCACTCTGAGAGCTCTCTTTTAATCGGAACAAAGTTAGATTTCGGTGTTGTTGAAGTTTCTTCACTCTTTCTCTTGCCTTCTAGCTTCAAGGTAGGGATTCTCCACACTTTCTTATGATTTTTAACTTAGTTATTTGCTATTTCTAAAACAATAGTATGATTTGGGGATTTATGGACAAATCTAGGGTTTTGGGTTAAAAATCGAAAGAGAGGTTTTCAAATGTATTCTTGGAAATGGTTATGGGATTGTGAATGATGATGAGTTGTGATAAAATGATGTGTTTTGATCCTTGGGATTGATTTATAAAGAAAAGAGGGTTTTTCCCTAATGATTTCAAATGTTGATTTTGAAAAGATAATGAAATTGATGTTGGAATTGTGAAATTGGGTTAGTATTGATGAGGATGGTGAAGTTAGATATGTATTATCACTCACATTTAGAAACTTGGAAAGTTTATCCTTATGGAAATTATTTATCTGTTTAGAGATATCTGTTTTGGACTATCAATGGAGGATAACTATGATTGTTGTAGAAATTGCATGAGAACTAGAATAATTGAAACTATTTTCTCATCCATTGCATTGAGCATTGTTGTATATTTAATACATTTGAAAGTGTATCTTGTTTTGAGAAAAATGAATGAATACCTTGGCGAATTGGGATATAAACTTGGCATTACATGGTTTTGAAAAGAGATATAAAATGTTTTCGGCACGAGTATTGCATATACATTCACCTTATATCTTAGTTAAGATTCATAAACTATGTTAGAGTATTTCTACTAGGCTTTAGCTCACCCTATGTAAGAAAATCATTTTCAGGTATTGATGATATGCCTCTACCAATGCAATAGCTTGGGAGGATTTAGAGCAAGTGCTTCATTTTTTTAATTTGTTGCATTTATTTGGTACAAGCCTAGGGCTTTATGTGTATTGAGTTTAATCTTACTTTTGTTGTAACCAAGTATTGTCTTGGAAAGTTATAAGCCTTTACGACATTTCTTATTTATTTTAAATCTTATTTCATATCTTTAACTTATAACATATGCTATAGATTTAAGGTTAGGACTTGTGAATGTATAACTGCATGTGCTACCTTTTGTACCACAGAATCATATGAAATGAAAGGATACTTATTTTAGAAAACTATATTTATACATTGTTGTTATTTATTGATGTTGTGGATGATTTATTGTAATTATTTCAGGGCATTACAACTTGGTATTATAGCAATCGGGTTTGAATACATTGGGATTGGGGGATGTGGTTTTTACCACAATAGGTTATCTTACTGCAGCCCGACTTTTCTGCGCTTCTTTCGGAAAGCGAAAAAAAAAGAGCCTTATAGTTCGGACTTCACTTGTGGTTTTGAATTTGATTCACAAGTGCAATGTGAAATTGTGGAAACAAAAGAGTCCAAATCCAGCAATTCTTTTTAGAAAAATCAATGTTTGAATTAATTGCCAAAAATGGACTGCTTTGCCAGATTACACAGTCGCCACCTAAATATTTTTGAAAAATTTAGGAAACTCAAGACTTGTGCCAAAGGTCATTAGTCCGTCATCACCAAAGTGTCTCGGCTCGGGAACTTAGGTATGAGAGGGAAAGGTCATGAATTGAGTATCCCACTCGCCCAATCAAAGATCGGCCTCTACTAATCATGATGTGATTTTTTATTTATATTATACGCTCTTGTTCCCGTTATTGGCCTAGCATTATTATGCGACGCACATACAAATATAGACTAATTTGTAAGAATTGGAACATTTGATCTCATGTTTTGTTTTGAAATTGTTTTGTGAATTTGCCACTTGAAAAAGTGGGCTAAAATGGACATTTAATCAAACTATCCCAGTTTAGGCATCTAGCCTTCATCCACAGGCATTCAAACGGTTATATCATTTAAGCAATTAGCCTCATGGTATTTATGCTTTGGACATGGCAACACAAACATCCGATGCAAGATGCTAAAACGATAAAAAGCTCACCTAGTACTCCGAGTCAAAAAGGTAAAAGAGGTAGCAAAAGATGCATGTTCCTAATTTATGCAATATGACTAATGCAACACATACATTATGTATTTTATAGGCTCGGCTATGAACATGGCATATGGTTTCATTCAAAACATTCAAGAGAGCACGTATTTAAGTAAATGAATTTGGACATTGATATCGGATTAGCATGATAAGTCAAACCTTATATGCATGCAAGACAAATGGATGCGAAACATAAGGATGCTAATGAAACGTGGTGCCCTATACTAACCATCATAAGCAAATAAGTAAAAGGGAGAAAGACGTGGGGTTGGAAGACATACACATTATTACAACATTGCCCTCGTGCAAGAGGGTGCGAATCAAAGTCTGAAAAGTCCGAATTAAACTAATTATTACAAAACCGAATGAATGAATAAATAAGCAAGACTAATTAACTAGCTAACTATGCTATTACAACATGGATAACTAAGATAAATAAACTAGCTATCTAAGCAATTAATTACAACAAATACGAATAAATAAAATAATAATTACAACAATTAATAATTAACGAGGCTAATTACAATAAACAACATTGAATTAAATTAATTACAATGATCATAAGGTAAGTGAGTTTGCGCAAGGGTTGCATGCATGCAAATGCACAATGTTCAAGAATAGCCCTGTCTGCCCCAAGCTTGCTCTGTTTCACCTCAGCCATTGCCCTCTGTTTTCTGCAAAAATACACTACTGACCAAACTTTGAGGGTCGGCCAGCCCTCAATGAAGCCCAGCAGGGCATAGAGAAGGCCGGCCGTGCCTTAATTTTGTTCAAAACTCTATTTTGTGTTCTGAAGTGAAAACAGTGTAGACAGAGTTGTTTAAGCTCTGTTTGTCCCTTATTTCCTTCTTTGTCATGGAAAAGCCTCGAGAGAAGGCTAGAATTGTTTCTAAAACCACCAATGGGCAAATTGATTGCTTGATGATTCCGAATACCATTTTGGACAAAAATCAATGAAATGTAATGAATATGACCACTCCTCATTCTTATCATGGAATAAACTCAAAGATTGAGGTAGAGACACTTCAAGAATCATCAAAACGCCATGAATTAGTGCATGATCATTCTTGACTCGATTAGCTTGGCATAATGTTCGGCCAAGCCTAAGTAAGATAACTCATTTTCTTTATGTGTGTTAGTTGTTTTTAAACTGTAGTTCGACTTTTTCGCACCCCCCATTTCGGAAGTTCGAAATATAAGCCTACAGTTTGGACTCCCGCAGTTCTGAATCTAATCTCACAAGTGCAATGTGAAATTGATAAACACCAAAGAGTCCAAATCCGACAAATCTTTTTGGAAAATTAATTTTGAATAAAAAATGCCAAAATTGGACTGCTTTGCCAGATACAGAGTCGCTACTTAAATATTTTTGAGAAATTTAGGAAACCCATGACTCGTGCCAAAGGCCACGTGTCCGTCATCACCAAGATTGTCTCGGTTCGGGAACTTAGGTATGAAAGGGGAAGGTCATGAATACATTTGAGCACCCCCGCTCGCCTGATCAAAGATCAGCCTTTGCTAATTATGATATGATTTTTTATCAACATTACATGCTCATATTCTGGTTTATTAGGCTAGTATTACTATGTGATGCGTACATATACAATTATAGACTAACTTGCAAGAATTGGAACATTTTGAATCATATTTGTTTTGAAAATTGTTTCGAAATATGTACCACTTGAAAAAGTGATCTCATATGAACATTACTCAAATTATTCAAATTCAAGCAATTAGCCTTCATCCACAGGCATACAAGCAGTTTTATCAATTAAGCATTTAGTCTCATGGCAAGTATGCTAAACATGGAAACAATCACACTCATGCAATATGTTAAAGCAAGTAAAGGCTTACCTAGTACTCCAAGCCAAAATGAAAGAGTTAGAAAAAATGCATGATTCCTAACTATGCAATATGACTAATGCAACATATGCGATATACAATTACTAGGCTCGGCTACTAATATGACATATGAAACAAGTAAATAGCATGCGGTCTAAGCACGTATTCAAAGAAGTATTTAAACGACAATGCAGTTAGAATGATGAACCGAGCCCCGATGCATGCAATACAAATGGATGCAAACATGAAGTATGCTAATTGAAACATGATGTCCTTAAACTAACCATTATAAGCTGGTAAATAAAAAGGAGAAAGACGTGGGGTTGGAAGACGTACACATTATTACAATTTTGCACTCTCACGAAGGAGAGGCCGAATAAACTAACTAACTAGCCAATTAAAACTAAGCTAATTAAGCTAACTATTACAAACTAAAATGAACAACTAGCTAAACTAATTAACTAATTAACAACACAAATTAATTAACTATTCTAGTTAACTAACTAATTACAAGATGGAATTGAACAACTAACTAACTAACTAATTACATAATTACGACACAAGTGTAGTTAAAATAAGTATTTAAACTAAACAACTAACTACTACGCCTCGAGAAACGAGGAATGTTCATGCATGTGCTCGGTTTTCACCCGAAAAGACCACCGTTTTGCTTCCGGAGAGGCTCTGTTGCACAATAGAACACCAACACTACTGCTCACTCTGCTCTGCCTTACCAATATACTATTTAAATTTGCATCAGTGGTCGGCCAACCACTGGTGAAGGTTGCCGGCTACCAGTGATGGTTGTCCGGCCATTAGAGGTGGTCTGCCGGCCATCTGCCGACCATAGAAAGTGGCTTGCCGGCAACTGCTGCACAGGTTCATCTTGCTACAATAGAGGACAAACAGAGAATATACAAGGTATTTCAAGGGTAGATTTGCACAACTCACCCCTCTTTTTCATGAGCAAATCAAATAAGTAGCAAGTTCGGTTCACAAACCATCATTGGATGCAATTTCATTGCATGATGGCTTATGAAACCAAGTGTGCAAGTTCAATAAATGCAAAATAAGACATAAACCTCCTCCTTTTCATGAATGATCAAGGGAAGAAGTTGACCTTGGAGACCTGAATCATTTCATCACCAGCAAGTATGAAATGGTTTAAGTTTCCATATGTTCAATTAACGTCCGATTGAACACAACCAAATTATTATCTTGCACTATTTTAGTTCCACTTTTAGTTACTCCATTTTAGTTACCTTTCCATCCTTTAATCAATTGAGTCCAAATGGTGAGATTAAGTCCTCTAATGGAAAGAGAGCTCAAAATACAAGTTGCTTTAGGTATGAAAGAAGCATCATACCATTGGTAATAAATTCCCTAAGGGATTAAACCATTAAGTATGAAACCTTAATTTCATACGTAGGCAAACAAATGACTTGAAACCACTTTCAAAGCAAAATAAAAAACCAAGAATGGAGGGAGGTTGCAGAGATTATTATTACTGAAATGAAGTATGAAAAGCCAAAAATGAGTGCTATCAACTCAAATAAGTGATGTCTAATACCTAAAACATCAAGCTTATAAGGACTATTACACTACAAGCATGCAAAACAAAGCTCAAATGCAACCAAAAGCCCAAAACAATGCTAAAACAGGTTAAAATAAGTCTTAAAACATGCTGGAATTAAGACTTAAAAGGCTAGATTAACATGCTAAAACATGGCATAAGCTAGGCTAGTAAGTAAGACACAAGGAGGGGAGGCTAACCCTTCCAAATTTGGACTTCAAAACATAATTTTGGCCACTAGAAAAACTCTGAAAATTAGTGTTTAAAAGCTTGGAAAAAGATAGTAAAAGGGTGGGAAACACAAGGGCAAAGACTTCTAAAACAAGGTTCAAAGAATGGCTATCAACCCTTCAACCTTTAATGGCCTTATACCCAAACTTCAGCCCAAAAAACATAGAGTTTTGACAGCCCAAAACAAAGGAAAAACAATAGGAAAAAAAAGTAAAGAAAGCAAGCTAATAGATAAAGCTTTATACCTCTTGAAGAGAAGAAGCAATTTAACCAACAAAACCAAGCAAATAGCACCCTCAAGAGCTCAAACCAAGCTTAAGAACACCTCAGCTCAAAGATGAGAAGATTTGGTTAAGGGTGTATAGGCAAAGGTTGAAGAATTGTAAGTAAAAGTGTAAGATTTTGCTAGAGAGAGAGAGAATTGTAGAGAGAGAAAATTTTTTGATCTCAAAAATTTCTAACCTCAAAACAAGAGAGAGGGGCCTCATATATATAGAAAACATGAAATTCTCTCAAGAAGATCTAGCCCTATATGTGGGGGTAGATGCATGCATCTATGCAAACAGCTGGCACAACTGGCATAAAATATTTGCAAAATACACTAGTGGCTGGCAGCCCAAAAGTGATGGCCGACAGCCTCTATCAGTGGCCGGCAGGCCACCAGAAACTGCAGGCTTGAAAGACTAAGGCTTGGTTAAAAAATGAGACAACAAGGGTGCAGGGTTTGAAAGGCTCAAAGTTGTGGCGTTCCGCTGAGGACTTCGAGCATTTGGTGATCAAATACGTTCATCATCGGATGTGCATGCAAGGACGTCCAAGTCGTAAGGGCCGTCAAAAATGGGGTGTCTACAATTTTAAACCAATTCTTTTCATCATTTCCATTCTTTAGTCCATTTGTTCGAAGGGATGATTAAGTCCTCTAAAAGGAGAGAAACATCAAATAGGAAGTAATTCTCAACATGAAAGAGAGATTATGCCATTGACAATGAATCTCTATAGAGATTAAGCCATTAAATGTGAATCTCTAGTTCATTTGTTGAATAACCATCAACCGTTTGAAACGACTCTCAAATGGGAGAAAGTAGTGGCAACTTGGTTCTTAAAATGAGGTTATTACCATGGAAATTAAATAAAGAAATGCTAAGAACAACACAATGCAAGCTATATACAAAGAACAATGCTACAACAAATGAACTAATCAAAGCTTGAACCAATTAAATAGAGTAAGACAACCCAAAACAGTGGCTGAAAATGTAAGAAAAGAGCTCAAAAGCTAAGCAAAAACAAAGACACTAAAGCTATGTAAGTAAGAAAACAAGGAGGGATGGCCAACCCCTCCAATTTCAAGACTTCAAATCATGTTTTTGGCCTTAGTTCAACTCTGAAAATTAGTTCAAAAACCAAAGAAAAAGTATGTAAAAGAACCAAGGGTTGAGCTACAAAAATGGGTGCAAGTAAGGGTGTTAACCTTAACACCTTTGGTAGCTAGTCCAAACCCAAGTTCCAACACTTAAAATAGATGTAAAACAGCCCAAGAATACAAGAAATATGTAGAAATGAAGAAAGCAAAAGCAAGAACAAAAGTTACAAGCTTATATCTCTCAAAATGGAGTAAGCTTTTGTTGATGATCAAACTCACTCTTGGCACACTCTTAAGCTTGAATTATGCTTCTCAAGGGTCAACCAAGGCTCTAAGATGATGAGTCAAGGTTGTGTATGGTGTATATAGATGATACAAGGTTGGTAGGTTAACTCAGAGCTAACTTGCGATGGAAGGAGAAAGGAGGAGCTCTTTTTATGTGTATAGGCTTTCTTTCAATTGTTCAACCTCCAAAATAGAGCTATATGGTTATATTTATAGAATTTGAGCATAAAAGGTGATAAATATCTTCAAAAATGAACAGCTAGCGGCCTCCGTCAAACAGTGTTTCTTCTAAGATCAAGTCTTACCTCTTAATAGCCACAAATTTAATTCTTAATGAGCCACGGCCGACCCTCAATAAATTCCCCTATTTTTCTAGTTTAGCCTCAACACAGGGTGGTACAAGGTGTACAAATGAATTTCTTGGGTATGATCAATGGGAATATGGAAGGTTTGGGATTGTTTCGAAGCTTGAACAAGACTCATTGGTTGAGATCTCAGACCACGCATAATACCACTTTCGTCATTGAGTGTACCGAGTAAAGTGCTTGAGCCTTGCGGGTGGTCAAAAATGGGGTGTCCACACTTACCAATTAGTATTAGGAATGGTGTGGTATGCTATGTGATAACATGCTTGTGTGACTGAGTGAGTATGGAGTTTAATTTCTAAGATATTGATTAGGTTTACGGGTTTCTAGAAGTCCTGTTAGAAGAACACTTGATCATTGTTGTTTCTAACTAGAACTCTGGCAATGCATTGGGACGATTATTATCTAGAAAGGAAATTTGTATGTATTTATGTGAATATGTGCTTATGTAGAATGAATTATCTATTGTCCATCGCATTAGGACGCGAGTGAGTTAGTTTTGGTACATTTGTAAATGTGCTAATCTTTTGTGTTACCTTTATTAGGATGTCGAGACGTAGGCGTGGTGGTAGGCATGGTAGGCCTAGACGGTAGGAGGTGCCATTATATAACGACCCCATCACGTATAATGATTAGTACTTGATTAATTATGAGGATTTGAAATTTAATTGCTGAGTATTATAATTTAATTTGGGATTTGTGAGGATTGTGGGATCTGACTCGTATATGACTCTATTAAAGAGTTATTTTGGAATTAGAAATTAAGGGTTCAAATGGCTTAAGGAAGTGAAGTTAAGAAGTTGAATCAATCTAATTTTAATTACGGGCCATTTGGGAGTTTAATTAAATATTCGATTTAGTTTAGTGAAGTTGAGATTCGATTAATTAGGTCTTAATTGGAGTTGATTAAGTCATGAGGATTGAGGATTGTGGTTATTATAAATTAAATCTAATTATGATGTGTCCAATTTAAATATGTAATTTATTGATGAAAATTTGAGTCTGATTAGAAATTGAAGGATTAAATGATTTGGGAGATCAAAATTGATAATGATAATAAATTTAATTTAATATTTGGAGCCTTTTGGGAGTCTGACTAGAAATCTTATTCGGATTAATAAATTTAATATAATTAATTAGGCTCTAATGGAAGTCAAACTAAACTAATTTAATTATGTGAGATTTGTGATTAGGAATGATTAATTTAATTATGTGTTAATCAAGATTTATTTAGATTAAGTGTTGCCTAATTAAGTTAATTTTAATCATAAATTGAATGGTGTAAAATTTGAGAGTGTATGTGAGTGTGTGTGTAGAGAAATTTTGTGTGTGCAGAGAAAACATGCGTATGTGTGTGCATGTAAGTCTTGAGGTGGGCTTCAAAAAGAGTGTACACGTGTGCTTGTGAGGTGTCAAGAGGTATAGTGTATGTTGGTGTCTCTATGCTAGTGAACTCTTGAATATTCATTTGGGCTCAAAACACTTTGTAAAGAAAGAAAGAGAGAGCCGAGAAAGAGAGAGAGAGAGGGCTCAACTTTGTGAACAAAGACCCAGGTTGCTGGAAATTCTGAAGCTAACTCAAGCGATGAACTAAAGGAAAAAGAGAGGAAGTGTAACAACCTCGATCCATAATTAGTTGCTAATTCGTAATTAATGATGCTAATGGGAGGATTAAAATAAATTATGTGTTTAGTTCGTATTTTGCATGATTTTGGCTCCCTATCTGTTGCTTGTAGAAATATCTGTCTGGAATTCCGCTTTAATATGAAAATTGAAAGCCTTATCGGCATCCGAAACCCAAATTGATTACGTCAATATGCTATTTGGAATTTTTAGAACCTTATGGCAAATTTTATTAAAAATTGATTTAGTTTGATTAAATTAAGTCGTGTTTGGTTAGCCTTATATTCTAATTAATGTATTTTAGCATCATAGCTATATATATGAGTCTTAAGCTCATTTTGAGCTCATTTCTTTTACCCCTTAGTACAAAAATCTGAGAACTCATTTTAGAAAGAGAGAGAGTGTAATTCTAGAGAGAGAAAGGAAGAGATTGAAGAAGAATTGAAGGTTTTGCATTGAATTCACCAAGATTGTGCAAGAACAAGAGTAATTCAAGACTCTAGGTAAGGATTTAAGACTTAATTATGAGTTTTACCCATCAAGTAGATCATGTCAAGAAGAATTTGTGATTATGTACAAGAATTGGACCAAAGATGATGAATTTAGAGTTAATTCATATATGCATGCTTAGTTTAGTTTAATTCTATCATTTTGAACATGATTCATATCATACATGTTTGAAATTCATCTTAGTCATGGGAAATCTTCAAGTTTCAAGTTGTTTTGTGGTATTTGATCATGTTTTGAGAAGCTCAAGATCAAGAAAATCCATGCATGTTGTGTTCATGAACATTCTTAAAGTTTAAGTTGAAATTGTGAGCTTTTGGCAAACTCTTGGGCCATGATTTTATGAAATGATCCTTAATTCTTTATATTTTGCAAGTTTACTATGTTATCTCAAGTTTTGGGGCCCAAGAGATGTGTTTTGGAAGGTTGAATTCGAGTTTTGAGCTTGGAGGTGCAATCTGGAAATTCCAGATTCTACATCTACGCTCGAGCGTAGGAGTTCACGCTCGAGCGACCGCTCTGAGTGCGTGCACTTCCGCTCGAGCGACCATGAGTCCGCTCGAGCATGAAATGCAAGCTCCCAGAAGTTTCATGTTTTTGCAGATCGCTCGAGCGAAGGAATATGCGCTCGAGCGACCCCTCTCATGTTTGCATGTCCGCTCAAGCGAGGAAAGCTACGCTTGAGCGGAGACCTTGTTTTCAAAAATTTGACTAAGTGTTCTAACTCATGTTTTGGCATCCTCATTGCATCTTAGGCATTCCTAAGACTTAATTAAGCCATGATAATGAGGTTATGGTTTAGAAACACACCAAGTAAAGAATAGACTAAGTTAAGAGAATGCAAGTGTGTGTCTTTTGAGCAATGTGATAAGAAAGAACAAGAATCAATGTAATGAACGCTAAGTCGTGATGGCCACATGAATGTGTAATGATAAGATATGCTTGTGTTATGTACTTTTGTGGTTGTAGGTCGATGTCCAAAGATTGATTGACCGTTCACGGGAACCACTGTGAGTAACATTTCTGTAAAGATATGTTGATATGATTTATGTTCCAAATGAAATATGATAAGTTACAGTTTCTGAAATGATATCTGTTTTCGTGAATGAATGTTCCATGTTTGAAATCTATTATGGTATCCATAGATAGTCCCAAGTCATGGGAGACGGCATGTTAATGTGGGTCCATGACATACATGTGATTACGAGATCTCGTTAGCCACTTCATTGTGGTGATATGTGTTTAATCGGTATCCGGAACCGATTACTCTAGTCGGAAGACGTTATGTGATGTGTTCTATGGGATGTACCATTATTATGTTCTGATATGAGAATGCTTATGCTATGATCTGTTTTACACTTATGTCATGTTCGGATTTCGTTCACTAACCCCTTTACCTTAATGTTATTCATTGGGCTATAGCTCATTGTGTGTATATATGTATAGGTGGACATGTTGGAGATCGAGCCTGAAGGCTTTTGTCAGAAGTCTGTGTTCTGTTGTCAGCCAACCATTGTGTCTCACATGGAGGTTCCCGAAGCGTCCTGTGTTTAAGTTATGTTGTTTCTGTACATCTAAGAATTGATTTGATCTTGTTGGCTGTACTTAAGATGCTATGTGTGTGGGTATAATGTACGAATGACTATTGAATGCATATATAAAGTTTTAAATATTCCGTTTCATATAAGTCAGCACAGCTCATTGGACAATTTTAATTATGTATTTGCTTCCGCTAGCCCCTCAATTTTGCTAATCAGTTCTGAGGCCTTTGGTAATCCAAGGATTACTGGCCGGTTACGATGTTAAACCTATAGGGGCGGGTTTGGGTCGTGATAGGAAGCAAGAGGAAGTGAAGAAAAAAAAAAGATTAGGAAGAAGGCTCAAGAATTCAACAATTTTAGGTAAATATTTGTCTTAATTTTTGTAGATAATTTAGTTAAAAGCTAAAATTAAGAAAGTTATGGAACCTATTCCATGGGTTTGTAAGGAATTGGGTTTTGAGCAAGAAATTAATTAGTTTGAGTTTGATTTTTATTATTCTTCATAAATTTGTGGTTCATCCTCACATGCATGTTAGAATTTCAAAGTTTTAGATTTAATTCATGTGTAAAAAGAATTATGAGATTAAATTTGGGTTTGCATGTAAAATCAAGTTAGGACCAAGGGTATGAATTATGATTTCTTAAATTTGTTAAACTTGGGTTCAATTTCACATAAATAGATGAAGTTAGCAAGATGATGAATAAATGGAGTTATGTTCAATTTATGGAAATTAAATTAGAAACCAATTATTTTGACTTTAATTTTGTAATCTTGCATGAGATTAAGTTCCATTTGTTACATGCATGAATAAATTTTACAAGTTTAATACTCTAATTATACATGCATCATGGATTTTGAAGGATTTGGATTAATTTAATCTCATATTTTGAAAAGAAAAAGGAAATGTTTTATGAACATCAAGTTTATGAAAAATTAGAATTAATCCTAATGCTAGATAAAACTTTGATTTTATAATTAGATTTTTAATCCATGCATGTAATGTAATTTAAGATTTTATTTAAATTAAACATATTTTGATTATGAATTAAGTTGAGTTTAAGATTATGGAAATTAGTTGGAAAATTTATAAGAAGTTTCATGACTCCAATTGCATGATTTCAAGGAAAATAGAAAGAACTTGAGGCCAATTTTATGTAATTAAAGAGAAAATGAGAAATTGAAGCTATGATCAAATGTATGGAAATTAATTTAGAAATTAATTACTTTGGGTTGAATCTATTTGTCCTAACATGAAATTGAGTTCCAATTGTACGTACATTATGAATTTTTCAAGAGTTTTGAAAGTTTAATTCGTGTTTTAAAATTTGTGGGCTTGAAATTGGGTTTGATATGGAGAAGATGAGTTAAATCTAAATTTGGACAATTGGAGTATGATTTTGAATGAATGATTTTTAATTGAAAGTGTTTACTAAATTATCTAATGGTTCTCCATTTTTGTGTACCAAAAGTACATGCTTTGAGGCTTTGAATAGCAAATTTGAACTTCAATTGCAATTTTGGAATTTCAGAATTTACGTTGTCTGCTCGAGCGAGGAAAGTCCCGCTCGAGCGTGAAAGTCGAGCTCCCAGTAGTTTTTCAAATTTTACAGTCCGCTCGAGCGACCAAAGTGGCGCTCGAGCGGAGACCCATTTTCGACATATTTTGAAAAATTGCATTTAGTTCACATTTTTATTCTCATCTCTTTCCAAGGCATTCTAGACATGATTTATGACTCAATAAAGATTAATAAGCTACCAATCAACATAGATTAGTTAGTTAAAGAATGAATCATTGATCTAGTGGTAATTGTTTAAGAAGCCAAGTAAAATATCAATCTATTTGGAAAAGAAGGGCTTAGTAATGGAAGAATATGTGAAATAAGAACCCGGTTTATTTGAATGAGAAAGAATAAGCATAGTAGAACTTCGGATTGTTTAGACGGAAAAAGACTAGGAAAGTCAAGTTTGATCAAGGGAGTAATATTATATTTCAATGTGTATATGTTATGTGCTTGTGTAGGTCACGCGCCATTGTCTGCCCGATTTATCTGATATGTCCAGTCCATCTGATTTGCTTCTGCAGCCATCTGTGAGTAATAACTTAGTAAAGTTATGTTCAATTGTACTTATTTTCTGTGTGACAAAATGAGATCTATTTTCTGAAATGATATGTTCTGTGCAATGAATGATTGTCCAATTTCTGATATCTATTCGTGACATCCTTAGCATAATGTGATATCTGTTAGCTGTTACCTGGTATCGGAGGTTCCTTTATGGAACTTAATCTGTCAAGACTGTTACTGCATCGGAGGCCCGCCATGGGGGCTCGCTGCTTTGTTACCGGATCCGGAGGTTCCTTTATGGAATCGGGTCATTCATGACCTCACGGTTCTGTCTCAGATCTGCTTACCGTTAATGCTAGTGGATGTATCACGTAAACTTAAGCATGAATTATGATTTCTGTATATGATCTGGACAAAATATGAATTTGATACGAAACTGAATTATGAATTCTAAATCTGTATGGACTCATTCATTAAAACCCTTTACTCTGTTATTATTCACTGGGCTTTAGCTCACTGTATTATTTATGTATGTAGGTGATTAGGCGCGTGACCAGGCTTAGAGGCATATGCCTAAAATTTGTTTTGTCAGCCAACCTATGTGCCTCCCGTGGAGGTTCCGGATATGTTAAGTGATTATCGCTATGTGATTTAAAGTTTAAGTTTTGTTTTGTTTTCGTGTTTGGTTAAAAAAGTCTTGTGTATTTTGTAAATAGGGTTAAGTCCCTTTTAGTCTAATCTGTATATATATATGACAACTTAAAGGTAATGTGTATAGGTATATATAAAAGTTTAAAATTTTTCTGTCTTATATATGTCTACATAGCTCAATGGATGTTGTATATTGTTACTTGCTTCCGCTAGCCCTAATATTATGTTAATCTGTCTCAAAGGACTTCGGTAATCCCAAGATTATTAGCCGGTTACGATGCTAAACCCATGGGGGCCGGTTTGGGTCGTGACACATTACTAGATGAAATTTTGGCACAAGAAGAAGGGGTTGTCAGGCCAATGTGGCCGAATCAGTTGGTCAGTAGGCCATGGGAGTTTTCCCATGAAATGGTCGGAGCCTTGCGGGAATCCATGGATATTCTCAGAGCTTAGAATCAATCTAGCCCACGTTACTGAGATAGGGCCGTCATTTTTGAAGAGGGAGTTCTTTCGGTCTAATCCAGATGAGTTTTTGAGGGATCCGAAAGAGCCTTTGAAAGTGGATGAATGGCTCGGGTAAATAGAGAAGACATTTGAGATTCTTGGGATCGAGAACAACGGGCTAAGAGTGACCTTCGCATCTTTCCAGCTAAGGGGAGATGCGGGTCAGTGGTGGAAGTATACGCGTGGACGCATTGGAGTGACTTGGGAGGCCTTTGTCCACACCTTCTAGGATAAGTTCTTACCTTCCACTGCTAAGGAGAAGTTGAAGGATTAGTTTCTAAAGCTCAAGTAGCTTAATACACCAGTAGCTGAGTTTGAGGTAGCTTTTACTGGCCTCTCTAAATTTGCACCGAAACTTGTGGCGGTGGAGGAACGCCGTTGCATTGAGTTTGAGAAGAGGTTGAGGATCGGGCTTCTTTTCAAGGTGGTTGGGTCTATGATTAGGGACTACGGATGCCTTATGGAGGTGGCGGCTCATCTTGAAACTATGATTCAAATGAAGGAGGAGCAGATGAGGGGCTCCAGGCAGAGGAGTCAGGAGGTTCAGGGGGAGACTTGGGACAGTAAGAGGCAGAGGGGTTCCACTCCACAGCAGTCCTAGAGAGCACAATCTAGATCCACTTTTCTTGTACCGAGTTCTAGGGCAAGGAGAGGTGGTTAGGGAGGGATCACTTGTTTCAAGTGTGGCCAGTTGGGTCACAAGTTTATAGTTTACCTGCAGAAGGGATAGCAACAGTCTGTGCTATCTACGACTTGTTCTTAGAGTCAGAGTTAAGGAAGAGGGTAGCCGCCTACCTGTTATTAGTGTGGGTAGTCAGGACACGTGAGGAGGTTTTTCCTCAGTTGGGTGGCACTTCTGGTGCGTCTAGTCAGAGGCAGACACAGAGCCATCAGCCTGCACCGTCAGCACAAGTCTTGAAGGCCAATCAGGGGGCCTCTGTAGCCACCCCATTTTTGACCACCCTTACGACTTGGGCGCCACCAATTGTGCACCCAATGATGAATGTATATGCTTGTTAAATGCTCGAAGTCCTTAGTTGAATGCCTTAGCTTTGAGCTTCAAAACCATGTGAACCTCTAGCTTTGTTTTTGGACTAAAACAGTAGTTTTTCAAGCTTAGACATCTATTGTTAATGTGGCCCGCCGTTCATTATTAATGGGTTGCTGGCCACTTGTGTGTTTTTTTTCAGATATTTATGCCAACTGTGCCAGCTATTTCCATAGGTGCATGCATTTGCTCACACGTGTATGTATGGATATTTCTGAGGGAGTTTCATGTTTTTCTATAAATAGAAGACCTTCCCTTATATTTTTGAAGGTTGGAAATTTTGGAGCAAAAATATTTCTGTCTCTACAATTCCTTCTCTCTCTTGCAAATTCTTAAGCCTTTGCCTATACACTATAAACCAAACCTTGTGGTATTTGAGCTGAGGTACTTTTAAGCATACTTTGAGCTCTTGAGGGTGTGTAAGTGTTGATTTATCACTTAGAAAGGGTTCTTCTCTTCAAGAGGTATAAGTCTTGGCTTATTTCTTTGATTTATTTGCTATTTTTCCTACTATTTTTGGACTATTTTTGGCTGTTTATACTCAGAATTTTTGGGTTGAAACTTGTGGTTTAAGGCCATTAGGGGTGGAGGGGTGGATTACGCTCTTTGCACCTCACTTTTCAAGCCTTTGCCTTTGTGTTTCTCACTTTTTTGTCAACTTTTTTTTTAAAGCTTTTTAATACTGAATCTTAGAGGTTTTTTAGAGGCTAAAACCATGTTTTGAAGTCCCAAAAATGGAGGGGGTAGCTTCCCCTCATTGTGCTTGTTTACTAGCTTAACTTGCTCCATGTTGTAGCTTACTCTTTTAACTCTTTTGCTTTCAATTCCAGCAGTGATTTTAGGTGCTTTAGGTCTGTTTTAGGCTGTTTGTTCCATTTATGCCTTGTATTGCATGCTTGTAGTGTAATGATCCTCATAGGTTTGGAGGTTTAGGCCTTAGCCACCAACCTATTTGAGTTGATAGCATTTATTTCTTGCTTTCTATACTTGTGATCACCTCTAATCACTTCTGCAACCTACATTCTTTCTTAGCTTTTTCTTTGTTTTGAAAGTTGTCTCAAACCAAGTGTTTGTTTAAGCATGAGATTGAGGTATTGTGCTTAATGATTTAATCCCTTTGGGGATTCATTACCAACGGCATGGCATCTTTCTCATGCCCAAAACAACTCTTTGTTTGATATTTCTTTCCATTAGAGGACTTAAAGATCACTATTGGACTTAATGAACTTAGGAATGGTTGGTAATTGAAATGAAGTAATAAAATTGGGACTAAAAATGGTGCAAGATAATAAGCAATTTTGTGTTCAATTAAATGGTTTAAGTTTCCAAGGTCAATCACTTCCCTTGATCAATCCATGATAGAGAGGAGGATTGAGAGTATTTTATTGTGCATTTATTGAAATTGTACCCCTTGATTCATAGGTCATCATGTAATGAAATTGCATTAATTGATGGCTTGCGAATTGAGCTTGCCACTCCTTTGAGCTGTTTGATAATAAGGAGGAGTAAGGTATACAAACATCACTTGAGCATGCCCTGTTTTTGCTCTGTATGCTTTTTGTTGCAGCAGGAGGAACTATGCTTTAGTGGCCGGCAGGCCACTTTTTCTGGACGACAGGCTACCATTTGTGGCCGGCAGGCCACTACTTCTAGCCTACCGGCCACTTTTGTCAAATTGAGCAGCAACTTTCTGGAATAGAACAGAGCAGAGGCTGAGGTGAAAAGATGTTCTAACTGTGCAACAGAGGCATTTTGGGCAAGAGAACATGGGCTTTTTCGTGGAAATTGCTCATGCATGAGCATTCTCGCTTCAATGATCATTGGCTTAGTTACTTCTTTCATGTTGTATTCATGTTGTAATTAATTAGTTAATTATAGTTTATAATTAATTAATTAGTGTAATTAATTAGTTAGTTCCATGGAATAGTTAATTAATTAATTGGTTTTGTAATAACTAGCTAGCATAGTTAGTTAATTTGTTATTGTAATAGTTAGTTAATTCGTAGTAATTAGCTTAGCTAGTTAGTTTATTCGAATGCTCCTACACAAGGGCACAGTTGGAATAACGTGTATGTTTTCCAACCCCATTTCTTTCTCTCTTTTATTTACCTGCTTATGATAGTTAGTTTAGAGCATCATATTTCATTTAGCATTTATCATCTTTGTATCCACTTGTCTTGCATGCATGAAGCTTGGCGCATCATTCTAACTTGCATTGTTAGCTAAATACTTCTTTGAATACGTGCTTTATCGCATGCTATCAAATTGATTCATATGCCATATTGAGTAGCCAAGCCGATTTAGAGTGCATATTGCATGTGTTGTATTAGTCATATTGCATAGTTAGAATCATGCATTTTTCTAACTTTTTCATCTTTTTTGGCTTGGAGTATTAGGTGAGCTTTTACTTGTTTTAGCATATAGCATGCGTGTTAGTGTTACCATGTCAAAGCATGCTCACAATAAGGCCAAGTGCTTAAGTGATAAACTGTTTGAATGCCTGTGGATGAAGGCTAATTGCTTGAATTGGAATAGTTTAATTAATGTACATTTGAGCCCATTTTTTTAAAGTGGCATATTCACAAACTCTTTTTAAAAACAAACATGAAAGCAAAGTGTTCTAATTTTTGCAAATTAGTCTATACTTCTGTACGTCACATAGTAAGTTAGCCTAATAATTGGAACAAGAGTATATAATATAAATAAGATTCATATCATGATTAGAGAGGCCGATCTTTGATCGGGCGAGCGGGGGTGCTCAAGTCATAACCTTCCCCTCTCGTACCTAAGTTCTCGAGCTAAGACAGTCTTAGTAATGATGGACACGTGGCCTTTGGCATGAGTCATGGGTTTCCTAAATTTTTCAAAAATATTTAGGTGGTGACTTTGTCTCTAGCAAAACAGTCCATTTTTGGCAATTTGACTCAAAATTAATTTCCAAAAGATTTGCCGATTTTGGACTCTTTTGTGTTTATCTATTTCACATTGCACTTGTGGGATCAGATTCAAAATCACAAGAGTCTGAATTGTAAGGCTATTGTCTTCGAAAGGCGCACAAAAAGTCGAGCTAGAGCCTCTTCGGCTCAATCAGTATATCAGACTTATGCTCTGAGGAGTGAGTAGGTAGAGCAGAGACCTATAGGGCGTATTATGCTGTTACCATGCCAGATTTGTTGCCAGCACCTTTGGTAGTGAGAGGTAATTTCTCGTTATGTAATTCTATTGCCAATGTGTTGATTGATGCTAGTGTATCGCATTCTTTCATTTCGTTTGCATTTGATTCGGCATTGGGGTTAGAAGTGGCTCGGTTAGCATCTCCACTCAGGGTAGAGTCACCTGTTAGTGGTGAGGTTATGTTGGATCAGGGATGTTAGAGTTGTGAGATAGAGGTTACCGGTAGTCGACTTCCTTTTGTTTTTGTGTTAATTGATATGTTGAGCTTTGATGTCATTTTAGGCGTGGATCGGTTATCATTCTATCGGGTTATCATAGACTGTTACCGTCAGAGAGTTATGGTGTGCACCTCGAGTGGGGATTGTTTTTATTTTTAGGGGGACCGACTTGATAGAGCTTTGTTGGCAGTGTGTGATTCGCATGGTCGGGGTGAGCTTAGTCTCCTTCCTGCTACATTCTTGGGTGTTGAGAGTGATGTGGTCCGAGTTGAGTTGCTGAGGGAAGTTTGTGAATACCCGGATGACTTTTCTGAGGATCTCACTAGTATGCCACCTTACCGTGAGATAGAGTTCTCTATTGATTTAGTGCCTGGCACAACATTGATTTTTATGGCACCGTATAGATTTGCACCCACCCACCAAGTTGAGTGAGTTGAAGATTCAACTCTAGGAATTATTAGATAAGGGATTTATCTGTCCTAGTACTTTGCCTTGAGGAGCATTGGCTCTCTTTGCCAAGAAAAAGGATGGCTCTTTGCGACTTTGTATTGATTACCGAAAGTTGAATCGGGTAACTATTAAGAATAAGTACCCATTGCCTCGTATAAATGATTTGTTTGACCAGTTGAAGGGATCTTGTTACTTCTCTAAGATAGACTTGAGATCGGGTTATCACCAGTTGAGGGTAAAGGAAGAGGATATACAGAAAACGACATTCCGTACTTGGTATAGCTATTATGAGTTCTTAGTGATGTCTTTTGGGTTAACCAATGCACCGGCCTTGTTTATGGATCTAATGAATCAAATCTTTCGAGAGTTCCTAGACCATTTTGTGGTTGTCTTTGTTGATGACATCCTGATTTACTCACCCTCTAAAGAGGAGCACGAGGAACATTTGCAGGTTGTACTTGAGTTGCTTAGAGCACACAAATTGTATGCTAAATTCGGGAAGTGTGAATTCTGGTTAAAAGAAGTTAAGTTCTTAGGCCATGTGGTATTCGGCGAAGGAGTAACTGTAGACTTTTCTAAGATAGAAGCAGTGCAAGATTGGGAACCACCTTAGAATGCCTTTGTAATCTGGAGTTTCTTGGGGTTAGTCGGGTATTAAAGTTAGTTGGTGAAGGATTTCTTTAGATTAGCCTCACCTTTGGCTAGACTGACGAGGAAGGGAATTAAGTTTGTGTGGAGTGAGACTTGTGAATCCAAGAACTTAAAGTTAGACTTATCACTGCTCCAGTGTTGATTATTCCGAAGAGGGGTTTGGGCTATTCTGTGTATTGTGATGCGTCACGGCAAGGTTTGGGATTTGTGATGCGTCACAACAAGGTTTGGGATGTGTTTTGATGCAAGAGGGGAAAGTAGTAGCCTATGGCTCACGTTAGTTGAAAACACACGAGAGAAACTATCATACTCATGACCTAGAGCTAGTAGCGGTGATCTTTGCCTTGAAGATTTAGAGGCATTATTTGTATGGTGAGAGGTTTGAGGTATTCTTCAAACATAAGATTTTAAAGTATCTGTTTTCACAAAAAGATTTGAATTTGAGGCAGAGGAGGTGGATGGAGTTTATGAAAGATTATGATTTTGAGTTGCATTATCATTTGGGGAAAGCCAATGTAGTGGCCGATGCCTTGAGTAGAAAGTCCATTAGCAGTGTAGTTAGTATTGCCATTTGGGAATTGGAGATGTTGGGTGCAATTGGTGAGTTCAACTTGCATCTTGGCAAGTCAGTTGGGTTGGTTACCTTGTTTATTGTAGTTGTACAACCTACACTTATGAACCGAGTTATAGAAGCATAGAGGGGTGATCATGAGGTAGAAACCCTCCGGGGAAAGATCTCTAGTAGGAAGGTAGAGAAGGGCTTCAACGTGTATTCTGACTTGAGCATTAGATACCTTAACCATCTTTTCATACCGGAGTCTTGTAGAAAGGAGGTACTCCGAGAGTTTCACTATTCGTGCCTTATGGTACATCCTGGAGGCACAAAGATGTATTATGACCTTGGTTGCCAGTTTGGTGGAAGAGGATGAAGAAGGACATAGCTGCATTTATATCAAGATGTCTTACCTGTCAACAAGTGAAGATCGAGCATCAGAGGCCAGCGGGTTTGTTACAATCCTTGCCTATAGTTGAGTGGAAGTGGGAACATGTCATGATGGACTTTATTGTGGGTCTTCAAAGGACTCAACGGGGTAATGATGCCATTCGGGTGATAGTTGATCGATTAACTAAGTTAGCGCACTTTGTACTTATGCGCACAACTGATTTAGTAGATTATCTTGCCAATCTTTACATTAGGGACAATGTTCGACTTCATGGGGTCCATGTGACTATTGTCTCAGATAAAGATCCGTATTTTACGGCTTGGTTATGGCAGAGCCTGCAGAATGCTTTGGGTAATAGATTGACTTTTAGTATTGCTTATTATCCTCAAACTAACGGGCAATCGGAGCGTACCATTTAGATCCTAGAAGATATGCTTCGAGGTTGTGTTATTGACTTTAAAGGGTTGTAGGAGAAGCACTTGCCTTTAGTGGAGTTTGCCTATGATAATAGTTTCCAGTCGAATATTGGCACGACACCGTTTGAGGCCTTGTATGGTCGGCCTTGTAGATCTTCTGTGTATTGGGCCGAGGTGGGTGATGCACCTATGATAGTTCCAGAGTTGGTTCGGGAAATGACAGAGAAGGTTGCGCTTATTCGTAAGAGGCTTGCTACAATTTAGAGTTGCCAGAAAAGCTATGTCGACTGTAGGAGGAGGCCGTTATCATTTGAGGTAAAAAATCATGTTTTCTTGAAGATATCACCTAGACGGGGTTTGATGAGGTTTGGGAAGAGCGGGAAGTTGTCTTCTAGATTTATTGGGCCTTTTGAGATCCTAGAGAGGATTGGGGAGGTAGCTTATCGTTTGGTCTTGCTGCCACAGCTTTTCGAGGTTCATGACAGGTTTCATATCTGTATGCTCTGGAAGTATGAGCTGGATCCATTACACGTGTTGGATTGGACTGAGTTAGAGGTAGATAAAGGCGCCTCGTATGAGGAGAGACCGGTAAGAGTTTTAGATACTCGAGACCAAGTCTTGCGTGGCAAGATAATTCTTTTGGTAAAGGTGTTGTGGAGATACCACGGGGTTGAGGAAACAACTTGGGAACGTGAGGCGGTAGTTCGTAAGAAGTATTCGGACCTATTTGTTAATGTTTGAAATTGCATTGAGATTCTTGTTATGTTGATCTAATATAAACACTGTATATGTTTTGGAAATGTGAATTATATATTCAGTATTGAAAACTTGTTTATCATTGTAATGAGAATGAATGACTGGTGGATGGGTTCAATTTGTTATCATTATTGTAATTGGTAATGTTATTGATTTAAAGTTTTAGTGATGAAATTCCTTCAGGGGTGCAGGTTATAGCGATTCTGGTTTAGACCTGACTCATTTGATGTTCTAGATCCGAGTTTAATTGTCTTATATAGTTGTTCATGCCTTATTTCTCCTTATTCCTCATTGAGTTTGGTTATTGGAGTGCTTTGGTTGCATTTGAAACAGGTTGGTAGCTTGTGTTTAAAAACTGTTGTTGCCTAAATTTTGGCTTTTTCGCTTGAGCGACACTTCTTGCGCTCGAACGGTCTTTGTAGACTCTCAATACTTTTGCAAGTCTACAAAACTACTGGGAGTAGCATTCTTCACTTGAGCGGTGGCCTTTTGTCTGCAAAACTTCTAGGAGTTGGTATTGTTCACTCGAGCGGTGATTCCTGTGCTTAAGCAGTCACACTTATTGTTTCTAGTCGCTCGATCGACACTTCTTGCACTCGAGCGGTCTGCGCGTATATCAGTTCGTAAAAGTCAATTTTTGAGTCACTTTTTCATTTTTGTCTCTCTAAACATTCTAAAAACCCTAGATCTAGAGCTTCTCTCTCTAAAACTCTCATTCTCTACAAATACACCTAGATCTATTGGTTTCTCCACCCTAGTCCCTTTGATAAAAAGGCAGAGCACTCCGAGAGCTCTCTTTTGATCGAAATAAAGTTAGGTTTCGGTGTTGTTGAAGTTTCTTCACTCTTTCTCTCGCCTTCTAGCTTCAAGGTAGGGATTCTCCGCACTTTCTTATGATTTTTAACTTAGTTACTTGTTGCTATTTATAAAACAATATTGTGATTTGGAGATTTATGGACAAATTTAAGGTATTGGGTTAAAAATTAAAAGAAGAGCTTTCAAATGGATTCTTGGAAATGGTTATGGGATTGTGAATTAGGATGAGTTGTGATAAAATGATGTGTTTTGATCATTGGGATTGATTTATAAAGAAAAAAGGGTTTTGCCCCAAAGATTTCAAATGTTGATTTTGAAAAGATAATGAAATTGATGTTGGGATTGTGAAATTGGGTTAGTATTGATGAGGATGGTGAAATTGGATATGTCTTATCACTTACATCTTGAAACTTGGAAAGTTTATCGTTATGGAAATTATTTATCTGTTTAGATATGTCTGTTTTGGGCTATTGGTAGAGGATAGCTATGATTGTTGTAGAAATTGCATGAGAACTAAGAGAATTGAAACTATTTTCCCATCCATTGCATCGAGCATTGTTGTATATTTAACAAATTTGAAAGTGCATCTTGTTTTGAGAAAAATGGGTGAATACCTTGGTGAATCTGGGTAGGAGGTCTGGTTATGGAAATTAAATTGGCCTGTGTGTCCTTGGTGAAAGGCCAGAAACCAGCGCAGATAAGTGTCAAGACTTCAGGTTAATATCGGTAAAAATTACAATTAGTAGTACTTGTATAGTTTACTTGCAGACACGTACCTAGGGATTCCCAGAGTGTGATTCACTGTCCTGTTTTCTATTGTAAAAGAAATGATTTCATGAATTGGGATATAAACCTGACATTGCATGGTTTTGAAAAGAGATATAAAATGTTTTCGGCACGAGCATTGCATATGTATTTACTTTATATCTTTGTTAAGATTCATAAACTGTGTTAACAGTACTTCTACTAGGTTTTAGCTCACCCTATGTGGGAAAACCATTTTCAGGCGCTGATGATATGCCTCCGCTAAGACAATAGCTTGGGAGGATTTGGAGCAAGAGCTTCATTTTGTTTATTTGTTGTATTTTGGTACAAGCCTAGGACTTTATGTGTATTAAGTTTAATCTCACTTTTGTTGTAATAAAGTATTGCCTTGGAAAGTTGTAAGCCTTTAGGGCATTTCTTATTTGTTTTAACTCTTGTTTCATATCTTTAACTTGTAATACATGCTATAGATTCAGGGTTAGGACTTGTGAATGTATGACTGCATGTGTTACCTTTTGTACCACAGATTTTTATGAAATGAAAGGATACTTATTTCAGAAAACTATATTTATACATTGTTGTTATTTATTGATATTGTGGATGGCTTATTGTAATTATTTCGGAGCGTTACACCTGATATTTGCAATCAATCAATATGGCAGGAATTCGGCACCCAAAATCATCCGTTTTTTCACTTTTATAGACTACAATACGGAAGGACGAGTGGACATCCAAAAACATTTCCCACATTCGTTCAGTGATAAGCTCAAGACAAGGAAATTGGGTACCTAGACTTCCCCGTGCGGGTACCAACACAACACACCCTAAGGCCGAATCTTTATCCGGACTCACATGCTATTTACCACCCCCTTTAAACAATCTTTTCAAAGCCTTCAAGTATTTATACATTCATGAATTTAAGGTAACCTTTCACTATTCAAGAAATTGTGACAATTATAATATGAAGGTTCCTAAAGTAATCTTAATCATTCTCAAGAACATTCCAACTTCGCAATTCTCCATTCAAATATTACTTTGACATCATAATCCAACCATCAATTTAAAGAATTATGGATTAATTTCATTTCATCACATTACTTCTGAATTTTCAAGACTTAGGATTTTCATAAAATTTGGGGCTTTTGCCCCTCCAACATATATATTAGTAGTTTTCATCTAAAATTTCCATAATCAAAAGCTGATAGTAAGTATCTTGAGGTAATTGTAGAAAAATTGCAAATCTAAGTAAAATGAAAGGTTTCTAGAGAGAAGAATCTAGGGTTTTTGGAAGAAAAAGTGAGGAAAATGATCTAAAAAGTGACTTTTTAAGTTGTTGAAATTGCACAGACCGCTCGAGCGGTAAATGAGACCTTCCAGTATCTTTGTTTACAAAACGAGATACTAAGGACCCCTTTTCTTCGCTTGAGTGACCACTGCATTGCTCGAGTAGTCCATCGACCTGCAAAGCTAACTACTGGGAGCTTTTTATCACAGCTCGAGCTGTTACCTAGGATGAATTGTTACAATCTCCTTCCCTTAAAGAATTTTGCCCCTGAAATAACGTCAATTCACAACACAACATTAATAATGTGATAACGATACAATGTTTAGAAACCATCAACAATCCCAAATGGTAAGCTGATAACTTTTAATAGGAAACATACGAGAAATATAGTAGAAAAGGAAACATTACTTTCAGCTTACTATACATTATAGGAAAACAAATCAAACGAAAATGTTACATATTATCAAATAAATCCGGATATTTTTCACGGAATTCGGCCTCACATTCCCAGGTTGCTTCCTCAACCCTATGATGACGTCATAACACTTGGACTAACGGAATGGTCTTACCCCTCAACACTTGTTCTTGGATGTCTAAACTTTTAACTAGTCTCTCTTCATAAGATGCATCTTCATCCACATCAATATCTGTCCAATCTAACATATGGGAATGGTCGGGTTCGTATTTACAAAGCATGGGCACATGAAATACGTCATGTACTCTGGAGAGTTATGATGGTAAAGCAAGGCGATACACAGCTTCTCCCACCCGTTCAATGATGTCAAAAGGACCGTTATATCGTGGGGATAATTTCTCACTTTGACCAAATCTCATCAATCCCTTCTTAGGTGAGATTTTCATAAACACACGATCTCCTATCTCAAAGGATAATGGTCTCTGCCTCTGATTGGCATAGCTTTTCTGACGGCTTTGAGCTGTAACCAACCTTTTCCAAATGAGAGCCACTGTTTCAGTGGTCTCGCAACCTAACTCAGGCCTAAGTATAGGTGAATCTCTTACTTCAGCCCAACAAACCGGTGACCTACAAGGATGTTCGTAAAGAGCTTCAAAGGGTGCCATCTCAATACTAGCTTGGTAACTGTTATTATAAGCAAATTCGACTAAAGATAAATATTTCTCCCAAGACCCCGTGAAATCTAACACACAAGCCCTTAACATGTCTTTTAGAATTTTGATGGTGCATTCGGATTGCCCATCGGTTTGAGGGTGGTAGGCGGCGCTAAAGTTCAATTGAGTACCTAAAGCATTTTGAAGACTTTGCCACAACTGGGCGGTGAAACGAGGATCTCTTATTTGAAACTATACTCACCGGGACCCCATGGAGTTGAATAATTTCATGGATATACAATTCGGCTAAGTGTTCAATAGAATCCCTTACACTCATGATAAGGAAGTGGGTTGACTTGGTGAGCAGATCTACAATCACCTATATCGCATCATTTCCCTTTAGAGTCCTAGAAAGGCCCATAATGAGGTCCATGTTGACGTGTTCCCACTTCCACTCGGTAATGGGTAAAGGTTGCAATAATCCTGGGGTTTTTTGATATTCGGCCTTGACTTGTTGACAGGTTAAACATTTGGACACGAAGGTGGCGACATGCTTTTTCATACCCTTCATCAAAATTGTCTACTAAGATCATGGTACATTTTTGTGCCTCCTGGATGTATCACAAGGCGAGAGTAATGAAATTCTTGAAGAACGTCATTCCTAATAGGCTTAGGTACAAACAAACGGTCAAGATAACAGACACTCGAGTCGGCATAAACATTTAAACCTTTCTTCTTTTCCTTTAGAGATTTTCTCTCAGATAGTCTCTACCTCGGAATCACCCTATTGTGCTTCCATTACTCGAGTAACTAGTGTAGGTTGTGCAATTGCTCTGTAGACTCACAAAGTTGCAAGTTAAACTCACTAATGTGGCCTATCATCTTTCATTCTCTCATAGCGAGACTAGCCAAGGTACTTAGAGATTTTCTACTCAAGGCGCTGCCACTACGTTAGTCTTTCTGGGATGATAGTGTAACTCAAAATTGTAGTCTTTCATAAATTCCATCCACTTCTTTTGACGTAAATTCAAATATTTATGAGTGAACAAGTACTCGAGACTCTTATGATCGAAAAATACCTCAAATTTTTCACCATACAAGTAATGTCTCCAGATTATTTAGGCAAAAATGACTGTGGCAAGCTCTAAATCATGGGTTGGATAATTTCTCTCATGAGTTTTCAATTGACGTGAGCCGTAAGCCACTACCTTTCCCTCTTGCATCAAAACACACACTTAAACCTTCCTTAAAAGCATCACAGTATATTGTGTAACCCAACTCACGTTTCGGTATAATGAGAATATGAGCGGTTGTCAATCTAAGTTTTAAATCTTGTAATGATCTTTTACACCCTTACGAGTCAATCTAGTCAATGGTGATACTATAGAAGAGAAATTCCTCACAAAGTGAAGATAATAACCAGCTAGACCCAGGAAACTGGATTTCAAAGGTGTTCTTCGGTTGTTCCCATTTCTGTACTGTGTCAATTTTAGAAGAATCCATCGTGACCCCGTCCCCGGAAACTACATGACTAAAAAATTTCACTTATGAGAGACAAAACTCACACTTTTCAAATTTTGCATACAATTAATGTTCCCTACGAAGTTGTAGAATAATGCGAAAGTTCCCTTTGTGCTCCTCCTCAGAAGGTGAGCATATAAGAATGTTGTCTATAAATACGACTACAAACTTGTCGAGAAACTCTTAAAAGACTTGATTCATCAAGTATATGAATGTAGCAGGTGCATTGGTCAACCCAAATGGCATGACTAAAAACTCATAATGGCCATATCTAGTACGAAAGGCTGTCTTTGGAATGTCCTCATCCTTGACTTATAGTTGGTGATAACTTGACTTCAAGTTAATCTCGAAAAACAACGCGAACCCTTGAGTTGGTCAAAAAGATCATCTATTCTAGGAAAAGGATACTTTTTCTTGATTGTAACCCTATTCAGTTTACGATAATCTATACACAATCTCAATGAACCATTTTTCTTCTTAGCAAAAAGGGTCAGAGCTCCACAAGGTGAGGTGCTAGAGTGTATGAAACCCTTATCTAATAACTCCTGCAATTGCTCATTTAGAACAATCAATTCAGCTGGTGCAAACCTATGCGGAGACATGGATATAGGTGCCATGCCCAGCACCAAGTCTATGGAAAATTCAATTTCCCGATGAGGCGATAACTTGGTAAGATCATTCGAAAAAACATCTGGATACTCACCAACTACCCTAGGAGGTGTGCTTTAAACCACACCACTCCCATCACCCATGAAGGTTGTGAAGAGAAAACTAAGCTCGCCGCGCCCTCAAGTTATACAATGGCGACAACATTCTATTAGTTCTATCACCCAGAAAGGAGAAACAATCACCACCTGAAGTGCACACAGTAACTCTCCTACGGTAGCAATCTATAATAGCATGGTAGGAAGACAACTAATCCATGCCAAGGATAATATTAAAACCTGATATATCTAATACCACAAAGCTGAATGGAAGTTGATGGTCAGTGACCTCAATTACACACTTGCGACATCCCTGATTCGAGACAATCTTACCCTCAACAAGTGACTCTACTATAAACGGAGACTCTAGTTGCTTAATTTCTCAAAATGGATGCGAATGTAGATGCTATGAATGAGTGTGATGTCCTGGTATCTATCAATACACTGGCCCAAGTATTGAAGATAAGATTTGTACCTCTCATAACGGATGATTCTATAGACTGCTTAGATGGGGTGACGACATACACCCTTCTATGCGGCCTTTGCTTTCCCAGGTTACCTCTTGGAACATAGGCTTACTGCTCCGATTGTGTAGATGTGGCCCGTGCACTGCCTTGGATGCCTGGCCTAACTAGTCTAGCTGATGAGATTGCCTCTACCCTTGACCTGTCTAGAAACCTCCTGATTGACAGGGTTAGAACCTTAATTCATAAACCCAAACATTCATCCATACATCAATGTCATGACAAAACAACATAACTAACTTCAAATCAAAGAGATACAAAATTAAAAGTAATCATACCTCAAATATCAAAGCAAAGAAGCTAGCCCAAAGATGAATGCCTCAAGAAACAAAATCTAATCGGTGGAAAAGCTTGATCTTCACTCAAAATCCAACTTTTGTAAGAAAAAATGTTGCAAATCTAAGTAAAATGAAATTTTTCTAGAGAGATAAATCTAGGGTTTTCGAAGCTAGTGAGAGAGAAAGAAGAAAGAAAAGAAAAAATGGGGAAAATAATCTAAAAAGTGACTTTTTAAGTTGTTGAAATCGCGGTAAATGAAACCTCCTAGTATCTCTGTTTGCAAAACGAGATACTGAGGACCCCATTTCTTTTCTCAAGCACCACTGCATCGCTCGAGCTATCTCTCGCCTGCAAAGCTAACTAGTGGGAGCCTCTCATCTTCGCTCGAGCGGTCTTTTCACCGCTTGAGCAGTCAACTGGGATGAATTGTTACATGACTAATAAATTCTAGAAATGTAGATGAACCGAATCCAGATGCATGAAAAATGGATGCGAGGCATGGATATGATAAATAAAACAAGATGTTTGTCAACATACATTGAAAAAATAGAAATAAAAGGTATAAAAAGACATGGGGTTAGAAGTTATTACAACAATGAATGAATAGAAGACGTGGGGTTGGAAATTATTACAACAATGAATAAATTGAATAGAAAGGCGTAAGGTTGGAAATTATTACAACAATGAATTGATTTAGCCAAATTAAGTTGAATATAACGAATTATAAGAAAAAAACCAAAAAATTACTAACAACAACCCCAAAAACCTAGGAGATCACCCTTTAGAAGTTGCACTGTTCTTCTTTGTTCTGCCTGGAGAAAGAAGAGTTGATTGGATGAAAGATTTGCTAGCCGGATTGTTTCTTGGCCGACCGAATAAAAGATCTGAGGGAAACTCTGTTTTGTGCAAACAAAACAACAACACCTTCCAAAGGATGCTCATCTTTTTTACCTCTTTGTTTCACAGAGGCACTCAACGAAGAGGTAGAGAGGTCTCAAACCCCAATTAACAACACAAAGGCCATGTACAACAGGTTATCGAATGAAACATGGAAACTTACATTCATCTCTTTGTGGATAAGGGTAAATTAACATCCAAATCCATGCTATTAACTGGAGATAGTAGATTGCCACCATTTCTTGGTGGAAGTTTTGCTTTGAAAGTAAGAGATTCATCAAAGGTGATTGAAGATTTCTTTTCCTACTCATGGAATAAGGATGTGACATAATTTTCCATGCTCAACATGGATTAAGAAGAGAATCTTCAACACCGTTGACCTAAAAGCTCTTACTTTCCTTCCGAGGAAACAATAACAACAATGGAAACCAACAACTTTCTCAACACTAAACCTCAAGAATCATCCAATTAGCTTCATGCAACAACCATAACTACTCATTATAGTTGAGCTTAGATTGAGGCATATGAACCAATATGCTTGGATGATGAGAAATGTGATGAGAAAGTGTATGAAAATGAAAGAATCTATACTACATAATCAAATTTGTGAATGTGTGGCTACTTTCTAACTCCCTCCACATCCACAAAGTTCCATTTCACACACCTATATATACCAACAATGAATTATAGCACTAAAAAGCAAGAAAGAGCATGCAAGAGTGTAAGAAAGTACGGAATTCAATCAACTCAATGGGTTGGTGGCTACATGTAACATGCTTGGGGGGTACCCGTGCGTATTAAAAAGTTCAGACCCTCGATTCTTTGATCTAGTCTAATGAGTGCAATGTGAAACATGGATGAGAGTCCAGATTTGGCAAGTTGTATAGAAAATTCATTTTATTACAAAACCTTTGCCAGAAATAGATTACATCACCAGATCTTAGAGTCGCCACCTAATATTTTGAAAAAATTAGGAAACCCGTGACTCGTGCCAAGGTCACTGTTCGTCGTAACCAAGGATGCTTGGTTCAGAACCTTAGGTATGACCGGAGAAGGTCTTTAATTGAGCACCTCTGCTCACCCGATCAAAGATTGGCCTCTACTAAACCATGATATGAGTTTTATTTACTTCATATATTTATATCTTGATTATTTAATAAATCCTAAAATTTACTACGTGAAGCAAACAAGTATAGACTATACCATTCATTTTAGAACAACTTGATTTCATGTATTTTGAAAGAGTTTTGAAGATGTATAACTCAAAAAAATTGAGTTTACAAACATGAAAATCAACATCATTCCAAATTAAGCAACATAACCTCATCCACCGGTATTCATACAGTTATATCAAGTAAACAAGTAGCTACATGGTAGGATGCTAAACATAGTAAGAAAAACACACACAAGCGGGATGCTAAAGTATAAAAACTTACATATTTACTGATGTCCCGCGAACAGGTATAGAAGAAGTTAGCAAAATATGCATGATCTTATATATAAAATTCTAATGCAATTCACTCATGAGATGCAACTAAAGATTCGGCTTCTAATATATGACATATGAATCATCTTAATAAAATGAGGTAGCGCACATAATCACGTAAGAATTGATTAAATCCATAAATGCAAACCTAACTCAATCAAGATGCATGAAACATAGATGCAAAGCATGGATATGATGAAAAGATAAATCATGATATTTATGTACAAACAAGGAAAGCAAGTAAAACAACGGGATAAAAAGAAAGTGGAGCGGGTAATTATTACAACACTTGAATAAATAATTACAAACCAAATGAGAGAGGGAACAGTAAATTATAATAACAAAATTAAAAAAAAACCTCACAAAACTCTCAAATAAAAAGAAAATAATAGCTTCATGTGAGACCACTAAAAATTGTTATACTCAACACTGAAAAACTACTTAGTTTCATCCAAAAGAAATTAGCCGGTTGGCCAACTAAGCCTAACAAAACTTGTCTTGTTGTAACACTGAGAAAAGAACAAACAAGAAATATGTAGGTGGCTCAACTAACCACTTTTGGCTAGATTACAACAAAACTAATATGAATTAAAGCAAGAAAACAAATATAAGATAGAAAATACAAGAAAATGAAAGAAATTGAAAATTCACCTTTCAAAGAAAGAATGAACTTCTTGATTTCCAAACTTTCTTTTGATCGCCCTCAAGGTTGTGAATTGTGTTCTAAATCCTCAATTCAAATGCTTGGAATTTGAGCTAGAATGGTGTCTTTGGACAAGTATGTTTATAGGAAATGATCACTCTTTAATTTTCTTGAACTTGGCAAGGATTACTCTCTTTATTTATTTATTTATTTTTTTTTTATCAAAGCTTTAGGACTTGGTTTCAATGAATTTCTTGGGTGGTGTTTTGCAATAGAAGATGAGATGTATAGAGGCGTAAGACAACTTCACTATTTTGGCAAGACAACACTCTTTTGTTCAAAGCTTATTTTTCTTTCCCAAACTCTAATCTTTTCCTCTCAAATTTAGCATTCTTTTTGCACTTCTTCTTTCAAATTCATCTCCATTTCTCAAGACTTAGGCTCTTCTTATATAGGCAATGCAAGTGGAGCAATGGTAGAAGACAAAATGGAAGACAAAGTGGAAGAGTAATGGAGCATTAATGAAGATAATGGAGCTAATAGAGCACTAAAATGGAGCATTATTTTCAATGGATCAAGCATTAGTCAATGGAAGCTGAGTATACATGCATTTGTTGCAAATATGGATTAGAAAATAGGATAGTAGGGTGCCCTACACGCACTAAACAAGAATTTTGCCGAAACTGCATTGTTTATGGAAAAAATTGGCTAGCTGGCCAACTACACTATTTGGCCAGCCGGCTACTATTCATGCTGGCCGACACTATTCATGTACCATTCATTGACAACTTTTTTTTTTTTTTCCCCTTTGGAAAAACAAGATTTTTTCAATAGAATTATTGAAACTATGCGCCCAAGTGAGGATTGAGGTTGTAAATAACTCGAATTCCATCTTTCTTATTAAGGATTTTGTGAGATAACACATTCTTATTTTCATTATCGAGTGATAAAAAAAAGCGTCAAAGTCTCAAGGCCAATCAAAATGGAATGTCTACACTACATCCTAGTCCCTTTTACATCCATGAAGACTTGTCATGTGATTACAACACACTAACAATGAAAAACAAAGCTTAAAAGGAAGAAATAGAGAGAGAGAAGTTGATGAAAAGGTCAAAACTTCACCTCTTAAAGAGAGGGTGAGCTTCTTATTTATCAAACTCTTTCATAGCACTCTTAAAGATCTTGAGTGTGGCTTAGAATACTCAGCAAGGAGCTCCGATCCAAAGTTGGATGGTGTTTAGGTGATGGAAGCAAGATAGATGGAGGTTGAAGATGACTCAGGGAAGTAGGAGTGTTAGCCTCTCTAACAAGTCTTTTGGCCTTTTGGAAATTTTGTAACCCTAAGAAATGAGGCTAAGTCGTATTTATATAGAGTTTTGGGATGAAAATATCTAAGATATTTGTGTAAAATTTGTAAAAAAAGTCAAATTTCTCGAAAATGCTCTGTACCCAGACAATTCAGTCGGCTGTACCATTATTAATCCGGTTGACCACATTTTTCATTCAGCCATAAGTAGTTATACAGCTAGGGAGAAGAATGTATCGTTGGATCAATAGTGTAAGGCTAGCATAATTTGAAAGAAAAAAAAAGTATTTTCAGATAATTCCACAATTCCATTTACTCCTACTCTATCCTTTGCTCGATCTAATGAAAAAGACAACGTTTTGGAGTTCGAAAACGCGAGCCTCGGAACATTGTAGAAATGTTTGGAATCAAGCAACCAAAACACTTTGAAAAATGGTTTTAAAAGGGTAAATATGATTTTGGCCAAAGCAAGTATTGGTTGAGATAGTTGGGATTGACGCTTGAATTTTGATTTTCTTGTTGAGGAATTCAAAAGACTACACATTGCGATTTTCATCATCGGGTGCTGGGAATAGATCGCCCAAGTTTTAAAGCTAATCAAAATGGAGTGTCTACGGTAGCCTCTCATCTGTCATTCGTCCAAATTTTGACAGATCGGAAAAATTCAATTTACATCCGTTAGCTTCGTTAGTGGATACAGATTGAGTAGGCTATATAAGTTGACAAGTGGATGCAAATCGGCTTGGGCTGCACTATTTTTGACTTTTTTGAACTATTTCCTCATATTTTTTTACTATTTTGGATCCAAATTTTTTGATTATTTATTTTTTAATAATAAAAATAAGACCTAATTTTCATATTTTATAAAAAAAGATAAGTATTAAATAAAAGGTAATTTTTTTAACATAAAACATAAAAACATAACATTAATTTTTTCAAAAATGACTATCATCTATCCGAAGTTAGGCAAATTAAAAAAAATATATTGAAAACCATCACTTTCGACCATTAAAATTGTTGGTTCTGTGGCATAAATTGCACATGGAATACAAAGGAAATATAAACATATACATACAGACATTGAGAGAGAGAGAGAGAGAGAGAGAGAGAGAGAGAGAGAGAGAGTGTATGCTCTAGAAGAATGGCTATCATCTATCTGAACGTAGACAAATTAAAAATAAATATATCAGCAACCATCCCTTTCAATCATTAAAATTGTTCGTCCTTTCGTATAAATTGCATATGAAATATAAAGGACATATAAACGACATATAAACATATATATATAGACATAGGGAGACAGTATGCGTGTTTTAAAGAAATGCCTATCATCTATCCAAACTTAGGTAAATTAAAAAAACACAGTGGCTTTTGGTTCAACCTGAGATTGAATTGGACCGTACTGTTAAATTTATAGGGGTTCACCACGGGTTCCGTTTTAATAATCTGAACCGTTCAATGTGTAGAACTCGTCGAGTTCTATATGCCTGTAAAAAATCACGTTGATCGGATATCGATAGCTATGTGAATAAAGCAGTTTTTTTATCAACCGTTAATTTTTTCACCATCCTTTTTTTTTTACAAAACTGATTTGATCACATAACTATTGATATCCGATCAACGTGATTTTATACATGCATGTAGTACTCGACGAGTTCTACATATTCAACGGTTCGAATTATCAAAACGGACCCAAAAAATAAGCTCCATAAGCCGAACTGGACAGGTTCAGCCTGATCTCAATTTGAGATAAGCTAGACCCATTAAAAAAAATATATTGAGAATCATCTTTTTAATCATTAAAATTATTTGTTTTGTGACATAAATTACACATGAAATATAAATGATATATAAATATGTACAGATGAAATATAAAAGACATATAAACATTTACACATAGACATAGGGAGAGAGACTATGGTTAAGTTTGGCATAACTCAAAAAGAATTAAAAAGTCAAAAAGTTACTATTCTATTTAAGTCATATCATTTTATTTAAGTCACATCAATTCTCTACCACATCACATCGAACCCAACTCATATTTTATAAAAAGTCAAAAAATGTACTTATTTAGATCATCCCAAACAATTTTAGAAAATAAAAATGCTTGGGGCTATCAAAGTTGAGGACTCTTACAATTCTTAAAGAGAAAAGTTAGAGATCATGAAATTTTTTTCATGAAAATGATCATGAAATATTTATGATCTTTAGATTACTTTGATTAGTGTATGATGTTTTATTTTAAGTGTAATTCAAGGGTTACAAAACTTCAATTATTATTTTCACAAAAGGTTTTTCATGATATCTAACATTGCTAATTTTTAAAATAATATGGACCAATCATATATTTTTTTCTTCTTTTTAAACTAATTACGGATTAATAGAAATTATAAAAATTATGTTTTGTAAGAGTCTGTAACATTGTTGAATAGAAAAATGCCAATCATCTATCGCAACCAAAAACAAATTAAAAAAAAATATACTCGCAACCATCTCTTTTGACCATTAAAAATGTCCGTTAAACTTATACATATAGACATAGGGAGAGAGAGAGTGTGGTGTTTTAGAGAGAGAAAATAGAAATGTGTTCTAAAGTGATACAAAGAAGCCACCCACGTTTCCCTTTCACCGCCACTGCCACCGCCACAACCCGGACCTCCATGGCCGACCCGTTTCTCCGCTTCTCATTCACCACCCGCCTTCCCAAAGCCCGGGTCTCAATCCGAACCCGACCATTCCGAACCAAAGCCTCTTTCAACGATGGCTCCGTGGCTTCGATGGGGGCCGATACGGTGAGCTTCTACGAGCTTCTGGGAGTCTCAGAGACAGGAACGCTGGTGGAGATAAAGCAGGCGTACAAGCAGCTGGCCCGGAAGTACCACCCGGACGTGTCGCCTCCGGATCGGGTCGAAGAGTATACCCAAAAGTTCATACGGGTTCAAGAGGCGTACGAGACGCTTTCGGATCCGAGGCGGAGGGCTCTGTATGATAGCGACATGGCCAAGGGGCTTCACCTCGCTTTCTCTGCTAGGAGGCGTTACCACTCCCATCAGGTATTTTATATTTCTTTTTATTTATTTAATTTTAATTTTAATTTTAATATTTTTTGGGGTTTTGTTTTGTATTTTGCTGAATGGTATTTTATTTTTATTTTTTTATATACAAACTATTGAAAGTTGTAAATTAGCATTTTTATTAGGATGACTTCTTGATTTCTTATTCACGGAAGTTTTTTTTCCAGAGTCATCAAACGGAAGATTATTAGCGATAAGAATCTTTGAAAAAAAGTTAACTAGTCATGAACTCTTACCATTAACAAAACGCCGTTTAGTGATTAGCTTTTTGACTTTTTAGAGACAATTTAGAAAGTTGGTAAAAAATTAATTTTGAACTTTTAATTTTTTACACAAAAAAGCTCCAAAAAAGCCAACTTTTTTAGAATTTTTTTTAAAAAGTCACGTTTTTACTGAGGGTTGATTTGGAAAGTGGGTTTGGTTTTTTGGTTTTTTTTTAGCTTTTTGACTTTTTTAATCTGAGTTAAAAAGTTTGGTTTAGGAAGAGAAGAGCTTTTTGACTTTTTGGCCTTTTCGAATTTTTTGGCTATTTTTGTGAGAGAATAATATAATAATTATGAATTGGATGTGATATTTTATTTTTTGTGATTAAAATAGCTTATTTTATTTTTTATGGCTAAAATAGCCAAAAAAAAAAAAAAAAAACCTGGTTTAACTCTTCCCAAACGTGCCGAAACATCACTAAAAAAATCTGTAACTGTCTGCTCCAGTTAAGCCAAATCCTTTTTATTAATAGAGTAACAAACTTGTGAAAAAATTTAGTTATTGATAACTTATAAAAAAAATCTAGTTATGATTCGTCATGTGGCATGTAGTTGTGGTTTAATTTTTATTATATTATTGCATGTCACATCTATTTAATAAGAAAAATTTATTAATTTATATGTCAGTTATTGTTATTATTATTATTTATGTGAGTTCATTAGCTGAGTTGTTTCTATCATAGTAATTTAAAGTAGTATGGGCAAATTTCACATTCTCTTTGTTTATGTATGTTTGCCTTACGTGCACATAACTTCCTTCATTTAAAGCAAGTACATAACTTGTAGACATGTTTGGGGCAGGTTGGGGTTTTGGCTAAAACACTCAATCACATTTCGTTTTTATTTTTTTTCATGGTTTTTCATAAAAAAATTAAAATAGTCAATTTTCAAACTTGGTCTAAAGTGCATCCGTACGGCACAATAAAACTCAATTTTAACCCCCATGTTTTACTTCATGTGTGGTATATCCTTGATAATTGAAAATGAGCATGTAACTGCCATATTGTTAGTGTATGCTTTACACTGGTTGGTAACGGATTGCTTGATGGTGCACTTTAGTCGACAAATCGCAAAGGAGTTGTGCAACTATTTCCAAATGACAAGAGATAAATCACAAGGGAGTGTAGTGAAATTAGCCCAAATTGTATTACTGTATGCCACATCTGAGTAGGAAGAACTTGCAAAATTTTCTAGTCTGTATAACATTAGTGTGACTCGAACACTTGTGGTAAATTGTTATTTGGTTTCCACAATTTGTATTACTCAAATTATCATTTAGTTGATACAAATTTCAGTGTTTATAGAACAAATTGAGCTTCACTGTTGTACATGACTTCTGAATTTATTTCTTTTTATTATTTTTTTTTAATTTTTTTTTTTTGGGGTTTAACATGTCTTTTTGTGTGTGTATGATCCTTGCATGCACATATGGTGATGGCTAACCTTACCCCCATCAAATATGAAAAAAAATAGAAAAAAGAAGAGATGATTGATTTTTGGGTTGATTTGGAAGAACTATGATTTTTTTAGCTCATGAATTTTGGTGGTAGCCAGGATTTTTCCTTTTATTTATTTATTCACATGAATTGTCTTGATCGTCCTGAGAAATAAATAGGAAAAAGGGTAATTGAACATTTTCCTGCAATTCTTCCTAGTATAGAATGCATAAAGAATCATGCAATTGCGAATCTTTTCTCATGTAGAGACCAGGCCTTTTGTATGTTTTTTCATCTTCAATGTCATGTTTTTGGGAATATCGGTTGTCACAAGTCATAACCTTGTTATTTGATATCATTTATTTAGGAGACTAATTGGTATTTTGTTTTTGGTATCATGTTTTCAATTTGGATGTTTTGGTGACATGACTTTCTTTTGATGATTCATGAATGGACATTTGTTTTTTTGGGTCTGGAAATGAGTGAATTTTTGCATCCAATTGCTCTATTTTATTTGCCTTTTCCTTGAGGAGTTATGTTTGTAGAAGTGCCCCTGTTTTAGACACATTTTCTTGTATAGCACCTTCTATTGATTTGGGCTTTTATCCAGAACCAGCAAATGGAGGAAAGAAGAGAGTGGAAGACGCGATGGCAAGCGCAACTATCAGAGCTGAAGAGAAGAAGCATGAACAAGGATGCTCGAGGAAATATGTCGTGGGGAGCACGAATGCGGAGGCAGAGGAATGACTCATAGTCGTGTCGACTCAATTATGAATAAGTCCTTCAATCTTACTCGTACAAGTAGCTTTTGTTTTCACCTTATAGATGGTTTTGAGTGGGGAGAGAGTATTATCTGTACTATTTGGTTACCATTGCTAATCACGCAGTATTGAGAAGCTTATTGTCCACCCAATATCAACCTTATATATATATATAGGCAAGATATGTTGTACATAGAAGCAATCATTTTATCTCTTTTTATTTTAGTTTTTATTTTTTTATTATATGAAAGTGTGTATTGCTACGCTGCTTGAGCTGGAAGTGTTGTTGTCTCAGTGAGACTTTTGTTTGATGTCATTCTTCCTATGATTGAGCTTGTTTTGAGCCATGATTTCTCATAACGTGTTTCGCAAGTGGCTTTTTTGATTTTTTTGATTAAAATAGTCAATAAAGATAAAATAAGTTAAAATAGTTAATAAGATAAAATATTACATCTAATTCATAATTATTTCATTTTTTCTCTTACAACCATCAAATTAATTATAAAAAAAATTAATTATCTTTCCAAACACAATTATTTTAATCAAGATAAAATAGTTAAAATGCTAATAACCAATTAAAATAACTAACTTTTCAAATAGAGTTATTGTCAAATAGTTAATTAAAATAACCAACTTTCCAAACAGGGTCATTCTCTTGCCTTTTTTCCTTTTCTTTATTTTCTTTCTTTTCCTTCTTTATTGTGAACTGAAAGTTAATAATAATAATAATAATAATTCCTTTATTACCATAATAATAATAATAATAATAATAATAATCATCAGTGTGTTTGGTTTGAGTTTTTTGGATTAAATTTTTAAAAAATTAAGTTTTTTGATTTTCATATTTTTTTTTGTTTTTTGTGAATATTTTTAAAATTTTAAACATTTTGTAAACTTTTTTGGATGCATCTTACTTAGATGTATCTAAAAAGTAAAAAATTTGTGAAAAAATATTTTAAAAAATTAAGAAATACATAAAAATATAAAAAATGTATTGAATTATCGTATTTTTAGTATTTAGTGAATTTTTAAAAGGTTTTTTTTACTTTTTAAGTATATTTATGTTAGGTATGTCTAAAAATTAAAAAAATTGCTTAAAATATTAAAAAAATTCAGTAAAAATAAAAAAAACCCGGAAAAAAAAAAAGTAAAATTTTTTGAAAAATGTTTTTAAAAAACTGGAACCAAACAAAGTGATTATAATTCCTTCTTCTTCAAACTTTTGGATCGCAAAATCGAAAGTAGTGTTTGGCAGATGGGTTGAGGAAAACTTTCAGGATAAAGGAATACAGGTTATCGGATGCAGTTGTATACTCTCGCATCTCAGGTATTTTCGATTTGTTCTTCAAACTTGCTTATCGATTGGATTCTCTTTGGTGGTTTCATGTGCTGGAACTACTCAAAAAATAGAAAATTTATTTATAAATTATGATGGGCATAGCCCCAAATAAGTGGCCCAATGGGCTGTCCAAACAATTCCTAATCCAACTTAGGCCCAAGGGCCAGACAAGAAGAAGACGCCAGAAAGGTATGAAAGAAATCAATATATATACAAGTAATCACTCTCTCTCTAACTATCTACTTCTTCCTCCTGAAGTTAAAAGCTTCCATTTTTATACTAGAGACTCCTCTAACTTAAACATCGGAGGGTCCTCCAGAAGGAACCCCCACCTCCGGATTCCTTCTTGACGGACTTGGTGCAGGTACAACTGGGAAGACGAAGTTCAATCATCCTGTGGAGCTTCGGGCCCTGTCCGACTCATTCCTCCTCCGACAAAACTGGTATCATCAGTTGGCGCCGTCTGTGGGAAACTCTTTCGATTGGCAGTTGTGCTCATTGTCACCGGAAATAGCTTCCTTTTCACCCACCTTTCAGTGTCGGAATGAATGGTTACCACATGATTCATGGCATCCTATCGGCGGCGGTGACGTTTTCCCCGCCTACACCTCTCTCGCCAGCACCATGATTCTCTCACCTCACCATTGTCGTCGGTGAGCATCATGAAGTCTACCCACGCACCAAAATCAACCCCGCACTAAGCAATTCAAAGTCGTCAAGACTTCAAAAAAAACAACAACACAAACACACAAGCAAAAGTTCAAGAACAAAGCTCGATGTATTTCATTTGATCTATATCAAAGGCCCAGATTGCCCCACGCGTGAAGACATGGGCTTCACTTCCTGCCACTAACTCTCTCTTTCCCTACATCCGTGTCATGTCACATCATCACGCATCCTCGCACTTGAGCTCAGGCACCGCCAACCAACCCAAATAGGTCGGCAACAAGATTGGGTCGGGCAACAAAGTGGTCGGTCGGCAAACTAGATCGGCTTCACAATAAAGTGATCGGTCGGCAAACAAAGGGTCGGCAAGAACTAGATCGTCGACAACAAAGGGTCGGGTCACAAAACAGTAGTCGGTCGGCAACATAGCTCGTCGGCAACATTAGTCGGTCGGCAACATAGCTCGGTCGGCAACATAGCTCGGTCGGCAAACTAGGTCGGTCGGCAACATAGGTCGGTCGGCAAACAGTGGTCGGTCGGCAACATAGCTCTTTAAGAAACGAGGTCGGTCGACAAACAAAGGGTCGGTCGGCAACATAGCTCGGCTTAAAACAAAGGGCCTTGAAACAAAGGGTCGGTCGAACAAAGTGGTCAAGATTAATCGACGGAGCCCCAGCGCCCCCGCCATATCCGAATGGTCTACTTCTTCCTCCTCAAGGACATCATGAGTAAGATATTCAAACTTCTTTTGTTTATGTTGCACATTTCATAACATTTCAGATCAAAAAGCCTCACCAGATCGAAGCACGCAGACGGAGCCCCACGCCTCCGCCTATATCCGAATGGTCTACTTCTTCCTCCTCAAGGACATCATGAGTAAGATATTCAAACTTCTTTTATCCATGTTGCACATTTCATAACATTTCAGACCAAAAAGCCTCACCAGACCGAAAGACTACTCAAAGCCTCACCACTGAAAGCATTAAGACCTCACCAGATCGAAAGATGAAGACCTCGGCCAGACCGAGTAATTAAAGCCGTGAGGGGCATGGTATCAGATCCTACCCACGAAGACCTCGGCCAGACCGAGTTACTTAAAGCCTCAGCCAGACGGAGCACGAAGACCTCACCACCGAAAGACGAAGAAATCACTTAGCTCGAAAGATTACATAAAGTCTCGGCCAGATCGAAAGACGAAGACCTCACCACTGAGCACGAAGACCTCACTAGCCCGAAAGATTACATAAAGCCTCACCAGACCGAAAGACTACTCAAAGCCTCAAATTTAGCTTCGAGCGAAGATCCTCACCACTGAAAGATTACATAAAGCCTCACCAGACTGAAAGACACTACCAAGCCTCACCACTGAGACGAAGACCTCACCACTGAAAGACGTAAGACCTCAGACCGAAGTTTAAAGCCCTCAACCAACCTCGGCACGAAGACCTCAACCAGACCGAAAGATTACTTAAAGCCTCACCAATTGAGAGCATGAAGACCTCACCAGACCGAGATTACTTAAAGCCTCACCACTGAGCACGAAGATCTCACTTAGCTCGAGCATTACTTAAAGCCTCACCAGACCGAAAGACCACTCAAAGCCTCATTTAGCTGAAAGCACGAAGACCTCAGCCAGACTGAGCATGAAGACCTCGGCCAGACCGAGTAATTAAAGCCTCAGCCAGACTGAGCATGTGAGCATGAAGACCTCGGCCAGACCGAGTTACATAAAGCCTCAGCCAGATTGAGCACCACTCAAAGCCTCACCACTGACTGAAGTAAGACCTCACCAGATCGAAAGATGAAGACCTCGGCCAGACCGAGTTACATAAAGCCTCAGTCAGACTGAACATGTGAGCATGAAGACCTTGGCCAGACCGAGTTACATAAAGCCTCAGCCAGACTGAGCATGTGAGCATGAAGACCTCGGCCAGACCGAGTTACATAAAGCCTCAGCCAGATTGAGTAGGAAGACCTTGGCCAGACCGAGTTTACAAAGCCTCAGCCAGACTGAGCATGTGAGCACGAAGACCTCGGCCAGACCAAGTTACATAAAGCCTCAGCCAGACTGAGCATGAAGACCTTGGCCAAACCGAGTATGTCCAAGCACGCTTACGCAACAACCAAGCCCTCCAAGGCACTACAAGAAGGGCCCCAGCCGAGCCTCCTAACCCAAACAATCCATCTCCATACTTCACGAAGAAACGCCGACAGCGTTAACCACTTGATTGAGCAAAACCAAGCCATGTTCCAACAAGAACTACGCTTACCGCCCGCCTCTACCAATCGTCCATCAAAATTAGGATCAAGTCCAAACAAATTGCCCTCAAGAACAATAGGGCCGTTTTTCCACCACTCGCTCCATGAAAGCAATAGACCATCTCAAATCCATCTACCATTGCCAAAGAGCACCGGCCGACCACCAAAGTACTCGCTAACCTCCAAAATTGCTCGGCCGACCTCCAAGGCTTCCAATAGTCATCTCGACCTCCAAGACTTCAACAAATATAGTCCGAATTCGGTCATCGATCGACCTCCAAAACCATTAGTCGATCATCCAACATGCTCTCAGAAACCAAGTAAGACCTTACGGGCTAAACAAACTCAACAAGACGGGTCTAATTCTACAAGTACGATTTAACTTTCTACATCTACGACCGTCCAAGCCTCGCTTAAACCGAGCCCACAGAGCCTCACCACTGAGCACATCAAGATCTCGGCGATCAACACCAAAAAGCCTCACCAAACCGAGTACAAACTACTGACGAGCTAATCCATCACCGATTCCTGTGTCCTCGACCGACCTTCCAAAGGCCTCAGCCTCGGTTGCATTGCTCTACACAAGGGCTAGCACTTTACATTCCTCACAATTTTGCATATGTCGACTCCTCTTGGCGTACGCAGTCTGCACCGCTTTGCGCCGGCCCAAAATCTCCAACTTTACTCCCTTTAACTCTCACTGCGCCTTGCCCAGTTGGTTTTTGAGCGGTCCTACCTCTATCGCAAAGACCCACGATTTGCACAATAATTTGGCCACCGTCCGCCTCGCCTCCTTCCGTGACTTGGGGGACTACTTTACTCTTTCTTATTCCCTTCGTTGGACTAAAGCTGCACTCGGAAATAGGGGACTACTGATGGGCATAGCCCCAAATAAGTGGCCCAATGGGCTGTCCAAACAATTCCTAACCCAACTTAGGCCCAAAGGCCAGACAAGAAGAAGACGCCAGAAAGGTATGAAAGAAATCAATATATATACAAGTAATCACTCTCTCTCTAACTATCTACTTCTTCCTCCTGAAGCTAAAAGCTTCCATTTTTATACTAGAGACTCCTCTAACTTAAACATCGGAGGGTCCTCCAGAAGGAACCCCCACCTCCGGATTCCTTCTTGACGGACTTGGTGCAGGTACAACTGGGAAGACGAAGTTCAATCATCCTGTGGAGCTCCGGGCCCTGTCCGACTCATTCCTCCTCCGACAAAACTGGTATCATCAAATTATATTATATTTAGTTGTTGTACCATCAGATTACAAGTCTTTTAGGCCCGTTTGTTTTCAGAGGTAGAATAGAAGGGATTAATAGTGAGGGGATTGATAGTGAGGAGATTAAGTAAAATTGTATTTGTTTTGATGATAGTTGTTAATGTAGGAATTGTTAAATTATTTTTATATAAAATAATAAAAAAATATAAAAAATTAAACATTAATATTTTTAAAAAAATTCCCAATATATAAAAAATAAAAAAATAAAAAAATTTCTAATCCCCTCACTATTTTTCTAATACCATCTCTACCTCCTCCTTCCCAATCCTCTTTCCAAGGCCTTTACTAATACTAAGAGATTAGGAGTCCCCTTCCCATCTCTAAAAACAAACACCCCATATAGTAGACTCACTTCACCATCAAATCCAATCCCCTGTTCATAACCCCAAACAAACAAGGCCTTAGTCCCATGTTTAAGTTTTCATTCAAATAAAAATCCTTCTTACATGAAAAGTTATGAATACAAATATCGATCATAGAATTGGAAACAATATTAATATTTATACTTTCATGTAAATCTTAAAGTAGCCCGGTGGCAAGGTATTGAGTTTGGGGGTATTCTCCTTCCTTAGGGATCAAAACTTTGTAGGTATTAACAATTCCTTGGGACTATCAAATTGACAGAAAACCCTTGGAATTAATTTTCATGCACTTGTAGGAAATTTCTTGCCAATAATTTTTAATTTTTATTTTTTTATGTAAGCTGAGTTTTATTATTTTGTAAGTATCACACTCATACAAAAGGGCTGTGTCTGATTTTATGATTGATTTTATGCAAGTAGAAAAATTGTTTTCACATTCTCAAATTGATTTTGGTGTATTATTTGATCAAAAACTTTGGTAGGAATGCGTTGTAAAATTAAATCTAATGGCAGGTTGATCCCCTTTTTATTTTAGACAAATTACACAAACCTTCATTGGATATTACCAAAATCACTCAGTATCACAAGTATGAGAAAATTACACCGAACTCCCTTGAAAACTTAATCGTGCTAAACTTAGGCCTTGTTTGGCAATTAAATTTTTTAGTCAAAAAATTAAAAAATTGCTAAATTAGTCAAAAAACAAACAATTCATACTAAAAAGTCAAAGATTCTCTTTTTTCTCTACTTTTTGCACATCTTTTCGTAAAAAGTCAAAAAATCATCCAAAATATACTAATTTTTTTTAGCTCATATTTTAACAAAATAACTAAAAAGTTAAATCAATCTGTTCCTAAACGAGGCCTTAGACCCAAATTGTTAATCAACTGTTAGTGAGGTAGATGAAATTTGCTGATGTTGTCATTTTTTAAATAAAAATACCAACTTTGCTCATATTTATTTTCCAACAAATTTTAAACAATTAAAAGGATAAAAAAAAAAAAAAAAAATGGTCGGCCCAACCAATAACTCTATCCCCCAAACTTTTTATTCCCCATATGTTTTTTGTGGCTTGCTTTATTGGTGTCACTGGACCACGCCTTCTCCTCTTTACCTAGGGATGGACAAATGTCGCCTAGGCTGACATTACATAATAGAGAAATTTTTGTGACTGTTTAAGGCTCCGTTTGGGAAGAGTTAGATTGAGTTTTTTTTGACTATTTTAGCAACAAAAGATAAAATAGATGATTTTAGTTACAAAAAATAAAATATCACATCGAACCCATAATTATTACACTTTTTTTTCACAAAAAAAGTCAAAAAAGTCAAAAAGTCCTTTATAAACCAAGCTTTTTAGCCCAGACTAAAATAATCAAAAAAGCCAAAAAAACAAAAAAGTCAACCCACTTCCCAAACCAACCCTAAGTCTGGTCCGGTCTTAATATCAGGCTTCTATATCTATACAAATCTAATTCAAAAAATAATTATAAATTTAAAGCCCACCTATCGTGCTATATGTAAAAAAAAAAAAAATTAAAAATTTAAATAATTAAAATCAATCACACATTATATTTCTTAAATAAATATATTGAAATCATTATAAATGTAAGGGTAAATTATAAACACACCCTTTGAGATTTACTTAAAATATAAATTGTCTCCTATAGTTTGGAAAATTACAAATGCTCCATTTTCAAAAAAAATTATGTAGCAAAATTAACTTAAAAAATGAAATTCCTAATTGCTCTTTAATACAATAATAAAATTATCTGAATTATTAATTGAAATAAATTTCTGACATCATTTAAAACTGTTAATCGACTTGATGATTTATTAATAAAGGAGTCATTTGTTATGAAATTAGAAATTTCAAGGGATAGGATGTAATTTCCAAAACTACAGGAACAAATTGTATTTTAAACAAATCTCAGGAGGTGTATTTGTAATTTACCCTAAATATATAGATTTTGTGTATAAATTGAATGATTTCTTCAATAAATTCAATCACACATCACCACAAATGTGAGTTTCAATAAAATCAACAAAGATGAAATCTAGATCCAAATAAAAAATATATATTTTAATGTAAAATTAATTTAATAGCGGATCAAGCTGAGTTGAAAGTATAAATTTCAAGCCTAACCCATTAGTATTTTAGGTTGAAAATATTGGCCCAGCCCTGCCCTATGGGCTAAGACAACCTTCCTAAGTCCTAGAAAAATAGGGCTAGGCCGGACGGGCTGGGCATTGTGACACCCTACCCCTTAACACCAACAAAAGTTTCTACAGCAACACAAACTAACACTAGCTAACACAACCTTCCATTATCGGAATTGCCACCATCATGATTCTACTGCAGTGTAAAATCATAACCCCTTGTTAGTCTGAGCATCGACAATGTCGCCTCATCAGGTTGTAATCTCACACTGTCACTGCCTTTCTCTTTATCGCACTAGGTTTTCTTTTTTGTTTTGTTTTGTTTTGTTTTTGTTTGTTTTGTATTTTATTAGAGACAAGTATCAGAGTAGTGACATTTTTAAGAAGAAGAAAGGACAAGAGTAGTGGCACTGCAAAGGGCGACTAGGTAGTGGTGTGATTTGGCAATTGTAGTGGAGGTATTGGTTGGGTAGTGAAGTAGTGGTGAAGTGAGTGATGGTGGTTGTCGGCGAGATGTTGGTGTTGGCATTTCAATAATAATGGTGTTGGTGGTGGACAAAACAATGGTGATAGGACTGGGGTTTTGCTAATAAGGGGCTTTTGAATGGGTTGGTGCTACGATAGTGGGGGTTATTTGTTGGTGGTGATGATGGTGGTGGTGATAATAGCAGTAGTAGTGGTAGAAGGGTTTGTAGTTTTTGGTGGTGGCGGCTAATTGTGGAGGAGGTAGGGAAGAGTGGCTTATTTTTATTTATTGTTTCCTTTGATTTTTTGTTATTTTTTTCTTTGATTTTTTATTTTTATTTTTATTTTTATTTATCTATTTTACAGTTGTAGTTTTATCTCCTTACATATTCTTTTTAAGACCCATTAGGGGAGATATGTGTCTTTTTTCTATACTAGTGGGGGTTGAGTGTAATTTTGGTAATATCCAAGGGAGGTGTCTGTGTAATTTGCCTCTTTTTTTTTTTTTTTTTTTTTTTCTTTTTTAAAGATCATATTAACCAATATGGTAAGTTTATGTGGTAATTAGGATCATAATCAGTAATAGGTTTTAAAAAATTATTTTATTTTTCGGTAAATTACAGTAATCTCTTTTAAGATCTATTAAAAAATATTAAAAATAAGGGCCTTTATTTGTTCAACATAATTACATTGTGCACCTCTAAGAGTTAAATTTTCATGATATTTTATTTTGCTGTGTTACCTTCAATTATATTATTAGTAGTATAGATACAAAGAAAAACAAATGATGATGCCATATATTTTATATTAAAATGTATATTTTATTTTTGATTCTATATATATCCAAATGCATTAATTACGTTTGTTTTAACCTTACTAAAAAAAGAATTAAAGTTTAATTATGTTAAACTTTTAAAGTTTATTATTATGTTTTTCAAATCTCAAGAATAGTCAATATAATTTAGGGCCTTGCTTCCTCTAGACTAGGTATCTAGACCAGAGGGTATTGTCTAGGTCCGTGAGACCCACTACAAGTCCCATTTTTTTTTGTTGATATGAATTATTTATTTTATAAGGTATTTATGTATTTCATCTATACAAAAATATTAAGTTGATTTGATAATCATAATATGTTCAAGTTATAACATTTGTCTTCCAAAAAATTGACTGTAAGTTTGTTTTTGAAAATATACTATCTATTTATTTTGGGACAAGCTGAAATTGAACAAATTATGATTACTTGATCGGCTTAATTTTTGTGTGAATGATACAAACGAAAGGTTCCACAAAATGAATGATTTTCGGATTATCAAAACGGTACTTTGTAGACTCTACAAGTCCAAACAACACCCTCCATAGAAGGCCAACCCTATAATTTATACTTTGTTTTTTTTAGAAGGTTACATCATTTTTTATGTTTGGTTTTACTCAATACTAATCAATTTGTTGATCTAATGGCTAGGGTTTGTTTTCGTGTATGATGCACATAGAAAAGTCCCTATGGAAAATCATTCTGTAGTTATATTTGACAAATACATAAATTAAAAAAAAAAAAAAAACTTGAATATGATAAATAGGGGCTTTTTCCAAATTAAGGCAAAATAGCAACCTATTTCTGAAACTAGGTCTAGTTTGGACGGAATTCCCAAACTAAGTTAAAGCGTGGTTAGAAACCACGCTTTTACCGTTTTTGTGGTTCTCCCGCAAAAAATTTGTAAAATCGTAAAAGTGTGGTTACAAACCACGCTTTTAAAGAAATTTGATTTATCTATAAAGTGTGGTTTCTAACCACGCTTTTAAATAATATATATATATATATATATTTTTTCAAAAAATGTGGTTGCGAACCACGCTTTTACTGTTGACCAAAGAAAGCGTGGATGATAACCACGCTTCTAACCAAAATCTGCTTTTAGATGAAAGTGTGATTCGTAACCACGCTTTTACAACTTATATAAAATTCCCCCAACCTCATTTGCAACCACGCTTTTTACACTTAGGTTTTTTCGACTTTAGGCTCTCTTTCACTCTCGCTCTCTCTCTGCTGTCCCTCTCTCTGTCTCTGCTTTCTCTCCGTCCGTGGGTTGCTCTCTCTCGCTGGTATGACGTCTCTCTCTTTCTGTCTCAGTTTGAATTTTATGTGTTTATTGTGTTTGTGAAAATGTGAATGTAGGTACAATGTGGGTAGAATAGAGTTTATGAATGTGAAAATGTTGTGAATTGAAGAAAATGTTGTAGAATAGGGTTTGTGAATGTGAAAATGTTATGAATTGAAATTGATATCAATGTGGGTAGAATAGGCTTTGTGAATTGAAATTCTGGTTTTGAATTGATAAAATGTTGTGGTTTTGAATTGTGAAAATGTTTTCAATTGAATGTGAAATCATAAATTAGGGTTAGGGTTTTGAATTGTGAAATCAGAAATTAGGGTTTCAGAAATTAGGGTTTTGAATTGTGAAAATGTTCTAACCTAAAGTTTTTGTTTGAATTTGTCTGACAATTCTAGGGTTAGGGATTCATATCCGTATCTATATGTATATTTGATTTGTTTGGTATTATTATTATTAAAATATTTTTGTTTCAAAAATTTTAAAAAATATATATGAGTGCTCTTGGCTTTTCAATTTTTTTTGGGTTACCAAAATAGTTTTAATTAAAAAAAAAAAAAAAAATAGGAAACAAATTTTGAAATCTCAACTAAACATGGTATGTATTATATTTTGAAGGTTCTCATTAACGTATGCCCTTATAGTACCTGTTAGGATGACTTAAAATAATTACATATATATATTTAATTATAAATAATTTTATACAAAATCAAATTTTGAATGCCATACAATATGTGATTAATGCATTGATTAAATATGTATCACTTTTTATATCTTATACTAATATTTTGATGATATATCAAATGATATTTAAATTTAATTACTATAGTATATTTATTGAGAGCTTCTAAAAACACTCATCAAATATTTCTTTACACATTTTTTCTAAGGTATAGGGGCTTTTTTGTAAGGTACAAAAGATTTATAATACCAACAAGGGTTGGTTTAGTTGGTAAGGATCGTCCCCTTCGCCCATTTGGCTTAGGTTCGAGTCCCACTGCCGGCAGTCCTTTGTTGGTGGAGCGATATTGCGTAACGCTTTCCCTGGCCCTGGAATGGGGTAGCCTCCCCTCCTCCTAAACTTATTTTTGAATCAAAAAAAAAAAAAAAAAAAAAAAAAAGATTTATAATGCATGTAATATGTGTAAAAAGAAATTGGATAATTATAATTTTTTTTTATAAAAGTTTTAACCTTATAATAAAATAAATTTTGAATTTTAAATTTTATCAATTTATACTATCATATTTTGATTTGTTTTCAATCAAAATCATTAGTCTATTTTTATTAAATAAAACTGATGAAAAATGAGTATTTTAGTCATTAAATTCAGTGTAAATACACATAAAATATTTAAAATGTCATTTTTATTGAGTTTAATAATTAAAATATCTATTTTTTCATCGATTTTATTTCACGAAAATAGACAATTAGTTTAATTTAAAAATAAATCAAAAGTTTTGTATTTAAATCAACAAAATTAAAAATTTATTTTGATACAAAACTTAAAATCTGATTTTTTTTTTTGTTTTGTTTATAATTGTGCGAAAGAAATTTAATGAAGGTATTTAGGGACTTTTTCATTATTATTTTGATGGGATTGGAGGGAAATGACAATTCTACCCATGTTATATTTCAAATGTGAAAAGAATCTTCATCGCATCAATCATATATGATAAGGACTGGTGGAAATTGGAATTGAAAGATGTGTGGGATCATTATTTTCCAAGAAAAGGATGGCTTTCCAAAATAGTCCTAATAATCCATACCCATTGTTTACCTTATCCACTAAAGAGGTTGTTTGAACTGTGAGGTAAAGTGATTATTATACAAAGAATTGACTTGTTGGTTTAAGAGATATGCTATATTCTTCTAATTGAGGCTTTAAATTTCATCTCAATGACGTGATTAAGACTCATGTAAAATAGTTTTATATTCTTTTTTTTTTCCTTTCTCTCTCCCTCTCTCTTATTCAATTTAGTCTCTCTAATTTCACATCATTATGATGGAATTGGGAGGAGCAAAATTAGGGAAATAAATCATTTTTTTTCTAATTTAAATGTTAATGTTTTTGTACAAAATATTTTAGAGAAAAAAAAATCTCAAATAAATTTAATAGAACAAGGCTTATGAGCAAGTAAAAAGATTTAAATTTTGGGAGAGTTAAAAATATAACTAAAAGTTTAATTAATCTGATGGAGATGCTCTTGCTATAATAAACGAGAAATTATTTAGTATTCTGAAAACACAACGTGATTATATGTCACTCAATAACACAGTGTGATTCAAAATTTATGTGATTCAAAATTTCTTTTTGTTTCAAATTCAATAAACATTTTTATATAGGACATCTATACATGTGTATGAATTCAAAAAGAATCATATGAACAAAGCATATCCAACCTAAAAAAGAATGAGAAAAAAAAGAGCAATGAGAACAAAGAATTAAGACAAGAAGTATAGTTATTTTTATGTTTTCAGTTCATATACAACTGTAAAATGAGAAAAGTTCTAGAACTATTTTGTATGTCTTAAAAACAACACAAATTGCCTAAATTTGATATGGTTTCTCACGTACTTTGGTAATTGGTACAAGGTTCAAGCACTTAGACAACAGTTTGCACGAGTTTATTTTTTAAGAAAAGAAATGTTTTGCTATCGCATAGAGTGACTTAATCATATACAAAAGTTATCATATTATAAATTAATTAGGGTTTTTTTTAAAATAAATAAAATTAAATTAATGGTAGTGCTTGGATGGCTCCACTCGTTTGATGTATTTTAAGCATTTTAAAAAATTTATATTATTATAAGGATGCTTAATCCAATGGGGAAGGCTATTACCCATCAAATTGACTATCTTATTGAAGATAATTGATGATTATTCCCAAGTTTCCATGTGAAGAGAAAAAGACTATCTAGATGAGTAGTCTTAAATAAAAGTAACTTTTCAAAAGTTATTTTTTGAGTGAAGTATTTTTACCAAAAGAAATGGAACCAGGTTTTTAAATTGTAACAGTGCATTTAGAGGGTGGTGATGGGTTGTGGGGCAAGGGAGAGGGAAGGATGATTGTAGAGGCAGCGTGGGTTTTGATGGCATTAGGCTGTAGCAGGAAAGAGGTAGGTTTCAATGGCGAAAGAGATGGAGAAGGAGAGAGAGTTTATCCACTATGTCAGGTGCATGGTAATATTTAAATGGATGGTTAGGATAGTTTGTGATCTAGTATGGTCAAGTTTAAAAGTGGTTTTACAAAAAGTTAAAAGAGTAAATAATATATTGCCACATGTATTTAAAAAAAAAAAATTGTTAAACAAAGTAACTGAGATTGACATGAGTGTAGGTTGTGACACATAATGAAGTTGAATATTTAAATTGTTGAAATTAAAACTTTCGAGTTTAAATTAAAAAATACATAAGACTCTGGAGTTTTTTTTTTTTGTAATTTGTCCAATATTTTAAACATGTTTATGTTCATTTGTTGGCAAAAATGAAAATAAAAATATATTTAGTATACACTGTAATGTAAAATTTTCATGCCACTAATAAATGTATTTTTAAGAATCAAATAATTTCATGCTAAATGGTATACTCTTTTTAAAATAAAATTTTGGTTTTGACAGGATAGTAATTCATTACCAAATGTCTAATTTCATTCTTAAATAGTAGAGAGAATTGGTGAAAAGTTTATTTCAAAGAGGTATAAAGTATTAGATCCAAGGTAAAATCTTATTTGGTAATAAGGACAAGGTGAAAATTGTTGACGATGTTGAAAAAGTTGCCGGAAAAAATTATGTTTGTTTTTATCACACACCATAGATTTGTCATTGTATTTGTATAATAGAATAGCATAATACACTTTTAATAATTTTAATTTTTATCATAAAAAATTAGAAATCTCTTGTAAAATTTATCCAAAATTAATAAAAGATTTTCAGAACAAAAACTTAGTTGAATTATGACATAATGTGATTAGTTATAACATATTGTGAGGTCAATTATGGCATTATTTTGATTATGATGTAAGAGTTGTTTAGTTATTAAGTGTGTGAAAATATAATTTTCCCGTCCCCACCCTATTTTCTCATTGAAGTGATATTGGGGAAAATTACCGTCTCTATTCAAAACTCAATTAAGTTATTATATTTGAATAGTGTGGTGCGTTCCTGTGGGTTTGATTGAGATTTTTCTTTTACGTGGACCTATAATGAACTCTTACCATTAAAATTCTTGAAGTGGACAAAAAGAGAGTTTTTTTTTGGTTAGTATACCAGTTTTGTAACAAATGTAAAATATACCTAATTCATGTAACTCAGAAGTAGGTGCAAATGTTATGAATTTGTAATTTCATATTTAAATTTGTAGATAATTTCTGATGAATCTTTAAGCAAATATTAAATGTGATGGTGATTGTATGTAGGGAGCCTTCTTTTTTTTTTTTTTTGCTTTTATTTTTAAATGTGACATCTTTCATTTATATAATACAATACATTGCATGTCTATTTGTGTCAAAATGACAATATGAAATTTAAATTTTAGTACAAATCTTAATTGTTTATTTTTATATTCATTTTTTTATGACAAAACACAAGATTTAATATATTATACATCTAACAATTACTCATGTAATAAAATAAATCTAAGTACAAAATATAAAATAAATCCTAAATGGAGAAAAAAAACCTTCATGCAGAAAAGATACGAGTCTCCACATAGGGAGTAAAAAAAACTCCACGTAGAGATGAAATCTCAGCCGTTGTTTTATATGAATAAAAATAAGTGAACAAATTAATCTAAAAATAAACAATAATAAGCAAATAGAGAGAAAAATAAAAATTGGAGAAAATATAAATTGAATTAATGTTTAGTTGTGTTGAAGTAATGTTTCATCTCTAGAGTTCCTTCTACCCTGGAAAATATAAATTGAAAAAAATGAGAGGGCTGATTTTTATAAAAAAATGTCACTTACGATATAAATGTCACTTATAGGAAAATATAAATTGTCTTTTGACTCCCACAACTTCCTTTCACCAAGTGTCCACCTAAACAAATTCAAATAACTAACACAAAAATAAAAGTAGGTTAATTTAAAAAAATCAAATCAATACTTAAATATTACCAAAACAAAGAAGAAGAAACATGGAAAAACAAAAATTTACATTTACCGTGCACAAGTGCATGATGTTAATTGTAATAAATAATGAAAAAAAGCAGAACACAGGAGTTCCATAGACAGTTATGTCAAAACAAACCAACATTCTTTATGTGTTGTAAGCTTTTTTCTTAAAAAGCTAAAACAGCCAAAACATAATAATTATTTTAACTCATATTTTAATTAAAAAATCAATAAGGTTGTTGGATTACAATTGCTGATTACTTAAATAAAGTTCTTGTTTCACAAGTAATTGTAATTGAATGGATTAAAATTCATATAATTCTTTTAGAAGTAAAATCCGATATAAGTATATTGTTGATATTTTAATGTTTTTTGTTTCATTGAAGCAAGTATATGGAGACTGTTCCAATTATCTTCTACTGGGGGGGAAACATAATTCGGGATCCCGATGAAAGTGTGTCATATGATGCTGAGCCGAAAGGGATATATGGGGTGCAACTTGGCACCACGCTTAGCAATTTAGAGGAGATGTTCATGTCCAAGGTGGCAAGTTACGGGGAAAGTGTCTGATTGAACTTCAAATGTAGATATTCTTATCGCCAGTGGCAAGCAATTAGCAAATACAAGATATTACCCATCAATGACGATGAGGCGTTGAACACCGTATTAAGTATTGGTACAAGTTTTCAACCACCAAATTGTTTGGAAGTGTACATTGATAAAGAGGTTGTACACAATGTCCCAAATATGACACAGATGGATTCTCATCCGTTCACTATATTGCTGACACATGGGATTGACATGACAACGTTTCGATCTCCTATGTATGAATCAGATCAATGTTATGTAGTGGGCTACACACAACAGACATTTGAGGGCCATGGTGTGGAATCAAGTTCATGTGGTAGATATGATTATGAATTTCATAATAACACAGAAGATGTGCTCACCTGCAGCCATCATACCACTCCAGTTGAAGTTGCTGGTAATATGGCTGAAACGGTGAACTATGTACAGTTTGCTAACAATGACATGTACAGTCCTGATGTTGCCCTAAACAATGATGAGAATGAAATGTGTGATGAAGATGATGATGTCGACGCTCTCGTTGACCCTGAAAATGCCCCTATTCCACCTAGACCTGAAATCCCTTTCTATGAGAACATTTACATGGGTGGTGATTTTGACATGAGTAGCTGTGATGTCGTTCCCCGTAACCGGATCTGGAATGCTAAAAATCCATAGTTGGACAAAGGGATGGTTCTTGTTGATAAGAAGCAACTTGTACATGCTGTGAAATTGGACCATGCAACAAATAATTGAAAGTATAAGGTCGTAACCTCCAAGCGAGACCTTTGGGTGTTTGCTTGCAAGCACGATTGCAGATGGTGGTTGCGTGTATCTCTTAGTAGGAAACATGGTCTTTTTGAAATAAGGCAGTACAACGGTCCTCACCATTGTTTAAACCCATGAATGAACAGGGACCACACTAATATTAGCTCCAGTTACATTGCTTCTCATCTTTTGGGACAAGTTACAGTGAGTATAAAAAATAAATGTTTACATATATATACATATTTGTTTGTTTATAGTGTTTACACCCAAATAATCCAAGTCATATTTGATTGTCGTATGCAGAATGGATTTAATATGCCAATTAAGAATGTCATCGAAGATATCAAAAAGACCATGAACTACAATATATCATACAATAAGGCGTGGCATACAACGGCAAAAGCAATTAGAATGGTATTCGCGGATTAATGTGATGAATCATATAGGCAGTTGCCTAAATTCATGCATGCATTATAGACATCTAATCCTGGCACTGTTGTTCAATGAAAGCATAGATATACTGGAGGTACAACCATTATGCCCGTCTTCCACTTTGTTTTCTGGTCTTTCAAACCTATCATTGATGGATTCAGATATTGTAGGCCTGTTATTACCATAGATGGTACATTCTTATACGGCAAATACACTGGTGTGTTGCTTGTAGCAACCATCGTCACTGCCAATGGCAAAGTATTACCGCTTGCATTCGCTGTTGTCGACAAGAAGAGTTTGGAGTCTTGGTTGTTCTTTATTTCAAATATCAAGGAACATATTGTCATGGATCGACAGGGAGTGACTTTGATATTTGATCGAGCTGAGAGTATTTTAGCAGCTCTGAGGTGACATTGGCTGAATCCGTCGCTCCAATTTGTTGGATATCATCGGCACTGCCTTCGACATATTTGTAGTAACTTTAATACAAAGTTTAAAAATAAGGAATTGAAACAACTTCTATGTAAAGCAGGGAGTGCTCATCAACGATGAAAGTGTAATGCTTACTTAGAACAAATACAGGCTATTGACCAAGATGCCATCGATTGGGTCCACAAGATGAATCCTGTGGAGTTGGCCTTTGCGTATGACGGTGGATATCGGTGGGGGGTATTGACTAGCAATGACGCAGAGTGCTTCAACAGTGTCTTGAAAGGTACAAGGAACTTACCTATCGCAGCTATGGTTGAGTTTACATTTCGACGGCTGGTAAAATATTTCGACGAGATAGGAGCCCAAGCAGAAATATATGTACGGAATGAGTTTCAATACCCTAGAGAGATGCAAAAAATTATCGAGGAGGGCATCACAAGGGGGAATACTTTCCAGTTAATATCGTACGACATGTTAGTTTGTAATGTAAACTAAATTGTTATTATTATGTTGTGAAGTTAATTACACCTAAAAACATGAACTTGATTAGTTTGTATCAATATTGTCTGATAGGCCTCGCTGCATATTTGAGGTGCGAACATCTTTTCGCCATGGACGAGGTCGCAATATACAGATTGTGCGCATGAATCAACCACGTGCAATTGTGGCAAATACGAGATAAGACACTATCCATGTTCTTATATGCTCGCTGTTATGTCTGAATTCGGTAACAATCCATTAGAGTACGTTGATCCAGTATATAGGCTTCCTGTATATATGAGGGTTTGGGAAACTAAATTCAATCCAATACCGCATCAAGATTATTGGGATGATCCGCAGTGGACCTTAATGCCTAATGTACTTCGTTTGCGAGATGTAAAACGGGGTCGTAAATCTATGTCCCGTATTTCAAATGAGATGGATATATCAGATAGGCGTTTGACCGCTCGTTGCAGTGAGTGCCAGCAGACAGGTCATGATAGGCGAACATGTCCGGTGCGGCTTGGTCGATGAAGACTATGTAATGCTTACATGAGTTTCGTGAATTGTGAAATTGTAAAACGGTTGCGGTTTTTAATTTTGAGATTGTAATTGGACAGTCCATGTGAATTTTGAGCTTGTAATGCAAATGATCTCATATTAAACTATATTGTAATTGTTAATTCTTTAAATAGATCATTTTTTATTTGTAATAGATCATTTTTAATTTTTAATTCTTTATATATTGTAATTGTTTTATATTAAAAAAAATTACAACTAACATACTAAGCAAATAAATTAAACTAAAAATGTATGCAAAAACATTTAACTGTAGCACATAGGCCTAAGTTTTTTATTGTGTACTTGATTGAAAATGTGTATTACAAAATTCTATACTTAATCAAATATACTTAATCAAATTGTTCTTCTACCATTTGAAAATTTAATATTTACGAATAAATTTAATATTTTCGAATGCTGCAACCATTGTTCACATTTACAATTTATGAATAAATTTATGTAATTTAAAAATTTTATAATTTATTCAAACTTTTAGCATTACAAAATCAATAATTAAGTTTTGTCAAATATGCCATAAATGTAATCATCAACCTATTATTGGAAAAAAAAAATTTTCTCATTCAATTTTTTGGCAAATATTTATGTAGGAAAACTATTCACATGTTACTGCACTATGTTCATAGTCATTATTAAGCTTATGTAACTGAGGCTCTGAAATTATTTTGGAAAAGATTTCTATATTAGTTATAGCATACATAACAGTAGGTTCTGTTGAATTTTTATCATATTTAATGACACATAATTTTAAATCTTAAAGTACAAATATATATATATATTTAAAAATCATAAATTATGGAATAATTAGAGTTTTTTTTTTTTTATGATTATAATTAGATTTTAGTGAATTGCTTTCATGTTAGTGGCACACAAATTTATAATTTTAAAATAATCGAGCACATTTTTTTTTTTCAAGTCATCATGTATGGAATTAATTAGAGTTTAATTGTTATAGTTAAATTACAGTTAATCAATAGAGGTTTTTGAAATAAAAATTAATTACATTTTAGTGAATTGCTTCCATAAATAATATCACACAAATTTAAATTTTGAAATAGCTGAGCATACTTTTCTTTTACAAATCATAATTTATGGAATAATTACAGTTTTTCTGTTATGATTAAATGCGATTTTTATTGTTATGATCGAGTATTTCACTTGTACAGGCTTTATGGCACATTTACCTGAGGAGGTCCTACTTTTCAGTCATCCACATTAGGCTGACAGTATATGGGAGCATCTAGTATGCAATAACGTTTATTCGACTTTACGCTTACAATTAAAATACCATGCATTTTGTTTTATATTTCATGATAATGCTATTATTTAAACTAGTCATTCTGTTATGCAGAACAAGGCACGCACCATGTTGACATGCCGCCGGGCAGATTTCGACTTATGGGAGCATCCGTTGGACCATAGAGTCTTGCAGTATATACTACGCGCTGGATTCTATGGTGTCTACCGTATCGGGCATATTAGACTGGACCACCCACTCATCATTGCTCTCGTCGAGCAGTGGCGCACAGAGACTCATACATTTCATTTCCTGATTTTGGAGGCCACCGTCACATTGCAGGACGTATCTGTCCTATATGGTCTATGGATTGATGGGCGAGCCGTTACTGGAGTTGACTTATCATTAACGAGGGAGCAGTAGATAGCCCTATGTGCTGAGCTATTGGAAGTAGCACCTACATCTATAGACTTACAGGCATGTAGACTGAGGGTGGGATGACTGTCCGAGCAGTTGTGTCCTCTTCCAAATCAGGCTCCAGATGAGTTGGTACAGTAGCATGCCCGAGCATATATTCTGTGGCTTATTGGGGGGGTACTTCTCCCTGATAAGTCACAGAACCTACTCAAGCTGATGTACTTGCCACTGCTGAGAGACATTGACGAGATCGACCAGTACAGCTGGGGTGGCACGGCTTTGGCATGTTTGTATAGGATGCTATGTCGAGCAGCTCAGGTGGGTGCGAAGGAGATCGGAGGACCACTTGTCTTGTTACAGGTTAGTAAGAATTTTATTACATGTCAATTCATATTGTATGACATATATCAGTGTTGTAATTGCGTTCAAACTATTGCAGATTTGGGCGTGGGAGAGATTGATTCGTATTGCCTCGTCTAAGCGGCAAGTGGTTGCTCCTGGTGAGCTTCCCATGGGCCAAGGAGACATGCAGTTGCCACCGGGACCTCGAGATAGCCGGTGGAGGGTTGACTTTGGCCACAAGGTCGTATCAACCCACGTCGTTGTCGTTTATAGAGACCAGCTCGACCTGATGATCGATGGCGAGGTATGAAATTTTGCTCTCAATTTTAGTTGTCTTGTTCATTGTATATGTTTTGAGTTCATGAGCGAATTTTAATATACTTGTCGTTATTGCTGACTAGGTCAGGAGATATGGATGGCGAGAGTGCCACTTATTTGTTTTGACATGGTTGAGTGGCATCTCGCCCATCGTATCCTTCGACAGTTTGGTCGGGTCCATTCCGTACCGGATCGGTTTGACACCGAGTGGCGGTTGCATGTGACTGGTAGGCGTGGCCAAGCTGGCATTGACTGGAGTTTGTTTTATATACGATATATACAGTTGTGGGATGCCCATCAAGATAGTATTGTGTAGGCTGAATGGAGCGATGAGGTGTTTCCTTCTTCCGACCCTTACAAGTTGTGGTATCAACGACATACACGCTTACTAGTCGGTAATTCGAGCCATCTGTCTGAGTCCGGATATCAGGGAGTTGGGCCTTATCTTGAGGCATTGGTGAGTATCATAGTATGTGTCAGATAATTATTAAGATCATAATTGATTTACTTTCAATCAACTGTAGCCTAATATGTCCGAATATTTGTTCAGGTGGTTGGAGCTAGGAGGTCATATCACTTGGCTGAGGAAGCCATTTTCAGACGTGATGGACATCATGCCTTGCAGGTCGTTGCAGAGATCCGAGACTTATTGTATGAGGCGATCCAGCATGCCTATTGGGGAGATCGTCTGCATTTTGGCCACTACGGTGTACATAGTGCAGCAACTGCTCCAGCCACATTAGTACCGTCCACGTCAGTGCCTTCCACTTCAGCGCTGGCCACATCAGGTCCTTGGACATCAGTCACTCCACCACATGCTACCCCATACATATCTCCAGATTCCCTCCACATACATCTTACCCAGCATATTGGCATACCTTATGTAGTTGACCTTGATTGGACATCGCCCCGATACATGCATGACGTTGTTACCCCACCCACCCAGTTACCATCATCAGACAGTTCAAGTGTTTGTAGTGTTGGGGTTGATATACGTACATCACATAGTCCCACACTACATACACCTACTTTTGTGGGGACTAGTTCGACTGCGACCATGAGTACACATGATGCAGTTCTCACTGACATCTCCCACGTTGAGGATGAGGCCCATATTGAGGTCCCCTCCCAGAGCGTGAGGGAGAAGCCGAGGTTATGGTCGCGGCAGACGTCGCGTCGAGGTGGAAGTGCGGCAGAGTCGAGGTCGAGGTCCACTGCAAATCGTGATCTGATTGCACGGATCGGGGAGTTCGCGACTCACAGTGATTCGATCTTAGGCCAGATATAGGATCATGGGCAGCACAGGCAGGAGAGAGAGAGGTTCACACTCACAGGCTCCACAGACAGTCAGTGGAGGGCCACATGCAAGGGAAGGAGTGCCACATGATACACATTTACGATTGAGGGACCCATATATTCAGAGAGTCTATGGCAGGAGACTGAAGAGGGAGGTCCATGGTTGGGATTGTGAGATTGAGGGCAAGTTAGGGCATTAGCGGGTGTGATATGGAGTGTATAGTTTTTTTTTATTTATATTTTTTGTTATAGTTTTTGTAAATCAAATTTGTACAGAGGATGTAAATGTGCCATATTTATTTATTCGAAAATAGAATTTTACAATTTTTTATTCTTACTTATTTTGATGATTTCCTAAATACTTCTAATATTTAAATCATGATGTCACAATGTGTTTAAACATGGTGATTATATACATAAGAGATTGAAGTTGTGTTGCATTTGGTACCATGTGGATTTTCGTTTTACAATAATAAATTATATAATTTTTTATACAGTTTTTTTTTAAATAATTTTTTTTAAGTGTATAATTATTTCTTTACAAAAAACACAAAATAAGTAATTACATAAATTTTATTTATTATTCTGTAATTTTTTTCCCAAAGAATTTGATAACATAATGAAAAATTTAAGAACACTTTTTTTTTTGAAACACACACACAAAAAAATTTCAGATTACATAAGACTACCCAAAAAAAAAAGGTACAAAACCTGATAATATAATAAAAATTTCAAGAACATTGGTTTTTTTAAACAACGTGCGTATAGAACCTGGAAGTTATTTACTGAGTTGGTAATTTATGATTTTACCCATAATTACAATTTGATATAAGTTTTAAAATAATAGATTATTCAACAAGTTATGGTCATTTTAGGAAAAATAGAAAAAAATTTGTAAACCAATCTTTAGATTCATGACGTCAAAATTGGTGTTCCCCTTTAATAATAGAATAGATTAACCCTCCAACTGGACCCAAATTCTGTAATAATAAATAGTTCCTCCAACATCCAAATTCTTTAATTTGCCAACCCCATATTCCTTCATTCCTATCATCACTGTGGCCCTCTTCATTCGAAGAACCCCAACTCCCTCTACTAGACCCTCAACCATTTGCCTTTGACGTTGTGTCGTTCCCCAAAATCTAATTTTTGTTAACAGCCGACTCGTTGCCACCATTGGATTGGCTATTTTTATTACAACTCCAGATATTAGTGGGTGACTCATTCTCATGCTTGGTTTGAGATTGTATTTCAAATTTACTCCCCTCAGTATTCGAAGAACCTCAAGCAGCAGAAGTTTTTGACTGAAGTACATGCTCAACATCTTCTTAGTTGATTGTGGGTGACTTATTCTCATGCCTGGTTTGAGATTGTATTTCAACTTTACTCCCCTCAGTATTTGAAGAACCCCAAGCAACATAAGTTTTTGACTGAGGTACATGTTCTACATCTAGGTACTTCACTGTGGGTGTGTTTCACAGTGCTGTTTGCGACTGAGAAAATAATTTCATAGTTGTTCATTCAGTATTATCATTATATTCCACATCAATAATGCATGAAATCATGAAAGCCTAGTTCAATTAGCGTTCTTCAAAATAACAATAATGGAGAGAAAGCAAAGATATTTGTTATTTGTAGAATTACAAGAACTATTCATAAACTATTGAAATTTCTCCCTTCATTGATAAGTCGTGGATAAGCATTACAAATCCATTACAAGATAAATGGTTTGGTCATTCATCCAAATAATTTCATTCATTATGATCATCATTTGACATCTCAATATCAGATTCATACATAACATCCATGCTCCAGGCAAAGTACTGGTGTGCATAATCCATTAACCCATCTTCGGCACGCTTATTTGCGGTCTTCATTAGTTCAGACCTTTGCAAACGTTGGGTCATGCGATTAATTTCGTCGTGGATATGATGCAATGCCCTTTGCAACAACTGTGGAGTGTCAGTTTGCATACGCATGGCTAACAGACGAGGAAATTTAATATTAACTTCACGACATAGCTCAACGAGAACGTTTGCTCGAGTTATGCGAAATTCCCACTTAGCTCTCATGGTATTGACGGTGGCATGTGAGTAATGCAAATTTGGATTTAATGGGTATTGAAATTTATCTCCATCTGTGACCCAATAACGACCCATTACTGAATATAGATCAACCACCGTATATCTCATGATAATATTGCTCGAAATAGCTATAAAACTTTTGTTGTGGTATGATGTGATATTTATACCACATATACACATGGTAGCTGTATGTTTGAAATTATTGTAAACAACTATGCATCAGAGTTGTCACGTCAACTTTTAAGACATGAACAACTATGCATCAACTTTATGGGAATTGTCACTTCGACTTTTATTTACTACTCAGTGCATATCTGAAGGTTTTAAGCAAAGTTTAAATCCGCTTAAAAATCTAATTTCATTTTTCCGTTTACAAATATAATTCAATTTATTTTTCCTTGACAATATATTTAATTTCACTTTTCACCTTACATATTTCATTTAATTTAATTAGGGAAATTTGACCAATTTAATTTCAAGTTAACTATGTGTTAATTTCAAGTTTTATACATCGAAAAACCCATTGATTCTAACTCTACTACAAATTAATCTTCAATACATTCTAACTCTATAATATTTTATCTTCAAGGTTTATGAATCTATTTGGAGCTGCGTAGGGTGGCTTTTTAAAGACAAATGGTTTAATTGTTTTGTTGTTTTGTTCTGACACCCATTCATCCCATTATGAATTACAGAAATTCACATGGGCACAGTAGCTATGGTACGATAATAAATTGTAGCTCGGCGCAGTGATACGTCCAATATTTCTCAGTGATGTAGTGAATTTAACAGACGTAATAAATTGTATGCTTTGTTTTTTCCTCAGATGCTGTGTGACTTTGTGCAGTGATGCAGTGATGCATGTCACTTTTTTCCTCAGATGCAGTGATGCTTGTGATGCATGTGACTTTGTGCAGTGATAGAGTGATGCATGTGACTTTGTGTAGTGATGCAGTGATGCATGCGACTTTATGCAGTGATGCATGTGCCTTTCTGACTTTGTAAATTATATTCTTTGTGACTTTTTTCCTTACATGCAGTGATGCATGTGACTTTGTGCAGCGCGGCTTAGATGCTTAGTTTTTTCCTTACATTTTAGAATTCATTTAAGTCACATTAATACGACCACATGGCAATAGTGTTGACAAACAACTATATAAAGGACCGAAGGAGTGAAGTGTAATTTACCGAATACAAAAAGAAGTAGAAAATGTAAAGAGGAGAAAAATGGATGACTGTGAAGTTTCGTAAAGTGAAAATAAGATAAAATATAGGTTGCAGTGCCAATCTTCTTTACATATCAGGTGGCTATTTTATTATTTTGTTTTGTTTTGTTTTGTTTTGAACATTGTTTTGGTGAAAAAATCAACGATAGTTTTGTAGATCGAAGTGAGTTGGAAGGTTGTGTATTTACTTGCACTCTGCTTCATAGTTGTTTATGAACAGTATTACTTTAAAACAAAGAAAATTAAAGCCACTGTTTCATTTTATGATTTAATTTATAATTTTTTGAAAACACCGATTTGTATTGAAATCTTCAGTTCGAAGTGACTACTTATTGTATTTAAAAAGCAAGCATGAAAAAATAGTTTAATGTGGCGATGTGACAACTCACTGCATTACTGATTAATTTGACAACTCACTGCTCGAATATGAAGGGATTGCATTGTGAAAAAGATGACCTACAATTATGATTTTATCTGATAACCACGTCCGCGACTACATCACAGGTACACAAAGTCACGGGTACTCAGGATTGCATGAAATGAATAAGATAAAATAATATCACTGGGTATCACTTCTTCTATAGTGCCCTAACATCTTAATTATCGTCACCAGGCCATCTCTAGTTAACCTCCAGTATGATGTCTATAAATAGCGCTACCCCCAGTATGATGTTTGTTCAAGTTATAACAATAGTAATATATCTACAATTAGTATTTTCATTAATTTTTTTATTTTATGAACAATGTCTTCAAGAGGTGCAGGAAGTTCACGCCATCAAAGAAATCTGAAAGTGTGGCTACTACCCTACCTCCATTTACTTATGACAACAAGAGCGAAAAGTACTCGAGTCTGAAAGATTATGATGCTGGTATCCGAGCAGAATGGGCGTTCAGGGTAACGGAGCAAGAAAGATTGTTTAATGATCTACATAACTTTGGGGCACCGGTACCTCATTGTCGTTCATTAACCATGGCTAGACGAAATGTGAGTTACTATGAAAAAACAGTTAGCAGAATTAAGAAGGAGAACAACAGAATGTTGATACGGAGATGTCGACATTTCATGCTTTAGCTAGCCACCGAAATAGCAGAAGCAAGCAACATAGAATTGACAGTGATTGAGTGAAATAATGTCTCAAACAATGAAAAGTATCTCCTTGACTACTACATATCAGATAAGGAATGAGAAATCAAACACCTTTATCTTTCATATATGTTTGTATGTTGTGTTGTATCTTTGTTACTAGAGTGTAAGACAATGTTGTTGTTCATCTAACTTACGGATGTATTTCAACTATTTGTTATATGAACATGAAGTTTATGAAATCACTACATTTATAAGTACACATGTCAAGATTCGTTACGAATTTCTCTTTCTATTGATAACTCATGTATAAGCATTGCAAAGCCATTACATATGGTAGCTGTATGTTTGAAATTATTATAAACAACTATGCATCAGAGTTGTGACGTCAACTTTTATGACCTGAACAACTATGCATAAACTTTATAGAAGTTGTCACTTCGACTTTTATTTACTACTCAGTGCATATCTGAAGGTTTTAAGCAAAGTTCAAATCTGCTTAGAAATTTAATTTCACTTTTCTGCTTAAAAATATAATTCAATTTATTTTTCCTTGACAATATATTTAATTTCACTTTTCACCTTACATATTGCATTTAATTTAATTGGAGAAATTTGACCAATTTAATTTCAAGTTAATTATGTGTTGATTTAAGTCTGTGTTGTTGTTGTCTGCATACTAGGCTAGCTTTTATCTGTAACACTTTCAAGTTCTATACATCGAAAAACCCATTGATTCTAACTCTACCACAAATTAATCTTCAGTACATTCTAACTCTATAATATTTTATCTTCAAGGTTTATGAATCTATTTGGAGCTGCGTAGGGTGGCTTTTTAAACACAAATAGTCTAATTGTTTTGTTGTTTTGTTCTGACACCCCTTCATTCCATTATGAATTGCAGAAATTCACATGGGCACAGTAGCTATAGTACGATACTAAATTGTAGCTCGGCACGGTGATACGTCAAACATTTCTCAGTGATGCAATGACTTTAATAGACGTAATAAATTGTATGCTTTGTTTTTTCCTCAGATACTATGTGACTTTGTGCAGTGATGCAGTGATGCTATGTGACTTTGTGCAGTGATACAGTGATGCATGTGACTTTCTGACTTCGTAAATTATATACTTTGTGACTTTTTTCCTCACATGCAGTGATGCATGTGACTTTGTGCAGCGTGACTTAGATGCTTTGTTTTTTCCTCACATTTCAGAATTCATCTAAGTCACATTAATACGACCACATGGCAATAGTGTTGACAAACAACTATATAAAGGACTGAAGGAGTGATGGTAAACACACAACCTTTCCACTCAGTTCGCCTAGGAAACTATCGTTCATCTATTGAGAAAAAATCAAATGGAGTATAGATTCATGGCAGGGGGTAGGAATCGCAGTTGTGAGAGTTCATGACGAGGAAGAGGAACGGGAAGGGGACTCGCAGGGGGTAGGAACTTCGAAAGAGGTGAGAGTTCATGCCGTGGAACATGAACGGGAAGGGGAAGTTGCGATGCTGAAGATGAAACACCATTTACTTTGTTAGATGCCTCTTGTGCTTATCATGATAGGTTTAGGAAACGACATTTTGTCATGCCCAAGTACTATCGAGATCCATGTGGTTTTGTAGAGGATCCATCTGATAATCAAACAGGATATGGTTTAGCAGACACTAGACTTTTGAAGTGGCCTGCACTATTTATAGAGCGAGTGCATATGGAAAGATTATGTCGGGAAAATCGACTGAAGGTGCCGAAAGCACGTTCAGTTTAGATCCAAAAGGAAGATCCAGATAATGTTGATCGACTATGTGAAAGACTTCGACGTGAGATTTCTTAAATGCGGCGTAGGTCAGCCCGCGATATGGAACTATTTATACTTAAGTCGGATGCTAAGAAGAACGGAACAACACTAAATGTTGCGGCTATCAAGGCTATTAAGGACGATCCTGCACTTCTCTCTGACCCTGAGCTCTCTGATTGTTCGGACTCTGAGATTGCTGATTTGAGTGAGGATTAGGCGTCTATCTGTCTACTAAATTATATTAGGTTATCCATAATTATATGTTGTGTGTGTTAAAATAACTCTTTCGACAATGAGTTTGTGAAAGGTTTGTCTAATATTTGTCTATGTAATTGTTAAGTGTTGTACTCGTCGCTTTATTTTATGTTCTGTGTTATGTTGAATGTTTTCACAAATTATTTTTGTGGAATACTTATGTTTGAACTAGCTACGGCGTTCTAAAGTGTTATAAGTGTTCTAAGTATTATAGTCATATCTTTATTTTGTTTTCCTTTTCGTAGTAGTAATTAGCAAATTAGATACTTTATATATGTTATGTGAAGTTTTATTTAAATATTTCATGGCAACAAAAATTTAATGGGACAACAAATATTTAGTTTCAAAAATTTTGCAAAAGTAGGCTTAGTTTGAGAAATAAATTAGTATAGGGGCTTAGTTTGGGAAAAGCCCTGACAAAATCTTTTTGAAATTGTGCAAAATGTTCTCTGGGAGGGTGCGTGTCTCGAGGCCTGTAGATGTGCCCTCGTGGGCCTCATGCTACAGTTCGGACTCAATTTGTCACGGTTCTTAATCTAAACCAAAGAGTCCAAATCCGACAAATCGTTTTGAGAAAACAGATTTTTAGAAAAGAAGTGCCAAACATGGACTGCTTTGCCAGATACAGAGTCGCCACCTTAATTTTTTAATTGGGGAATTTAGGAAACCGTGACTCGTTTGCCTAAGGCCACGTGTCCGTCATCACCAAAGTTGCCTCGGCTCGGGAACTTGGGTACGATTGGGGAAGGTCAGCTATGAGCACCCCCGCTCACCCGATCCGAAGATCGGCCTCTACTAACCATGATATCTCATTCTTGAAAACACATGCGTTCTTATTCCGATTAATTAGCTAGAATTACTATGTGATGCGCACAGCAAAACAAGTATAGACTAGATCGCCTAATTTTGGACGAAGCATTGCATATCCGTTTGTTTGGAAAATGATTTGAAATTTGCTACCCACAAGTAGGCTAAAACACGGATTTCAATGAGTTATCCCAACTCAAACAATCCAACCTTCACCCACAGGCATTCAAGTAGTTTATATCACATAAGCATTTAGTCACATAGTAAGCATGCTGTTATGTTAACATTCACACTCATGCGAGATACTAAAATGTAAAATACTTACAGTGTACTCCAAGCCAAAACAATAAACATGTTAGTAATCATGCATGATCCTAGTCCATGTCAAGTGGCTAATGCAACGCATACAGAATGTCACTAGAATAGGCTCGGCTAATCCTAGGATGACATGTGGGATGCAAAAAGTAGCACGTATTCAATTTAGACTTGGAATACTATGCTGTTAGCATGATGCGCTGAGCTCGGTGCATGCAATATTGATGAATGATGCACGCATGCATAGCATAAGGATGCTAAATTAAACATGTCCTAATACTAACCATCAAAGCAGGTAAGTAAAAGGGAGAAAGAAGTGGGGGTTGGAAGACATGCACATACGAACTCACACTTATTACAAATTCGCCCTCGCTCGGAGGGACCAAAAGAATATACAAATTAATTAACCTACAAGCTAATTAAATATTACAGACCAATTAAACTAGTTAAGCAAATTAACTAATCTAACAAAACAGTAAACAGCCTTGGGAAGAGGGCCCAATGCAATGCGTGCTCGGCTCCACTCGGAAGTCCACTGTTATGCACAAGTTGCCTCTATCCACACTGTTTTCCTTCTCTGATCAGTGCAAGATTCCCAAGGTGCACTCTATGAATGCTGTGGAACACTACCGACCAAGGGAATTGGTCACTGGCCAAATGGAATGATCACCGGCCACCAACTGTTGGTCGGTCGGCACTAAATATGGCCGGCCGGCTAAGTCTTCCTGCAGAATCCTGTTTTGACAGCAGCAGAGGGCAAAACAAGGCATAGTAATGCATTTTAAGCAAATGTGTGCACCATCACATCCCTTATCATGTTTATGACTCAAAGGGACATGGTTCTCGGTTCTCGGACCACCAACCTCGCATTTCAATGCATGATGGCCCAAAAAACCAAGTATGCACTTTGATTGCAAATGAAATGCAATGCACAAAACAAATAAATGAGGCCCAACCTCAATCATGGATAGTCAAGAGGCAAGGCATGCATGTCAATGCAATGCATCCTAGGCATGTTAACTAAGTATGCAACATGAGCATGCAATGCACAATGCATACTAGGCATACAACCTATGCAAGCAAGAATGCAAGGTGTCACGCCCCAAACCCGCCCCGAGGGGTTTGGTGACGAGACCGGCCAGTAATCCTAGATTACCACAGGCCTTACTGTACATAACATGAATAAACGGGGCTCGCGGAAGCAAAAACAGAATACTAATAGTCCAAAGAGCTGTGCATATATATGAACATACATTAACATGCCAAAAATGTTAATTTACCCACTATCTATACATAACATGTAACAAAATCCATATACAAAACATATAGGCACATGCCACAATACATAACAAAACAAGCTCACTATACGGCCTTCGTGCCTAGCCCAACTCGGGGCATACAAAACTCTGGTAGGCTCTCAAAACGGCGGCTCGGTGCAAGACTCCGCCTAGGCTTGACTCCCCGGCTGCTCACCTATAAATACATATATACAGGGGTGAGCTAAAGCCCAGCAAGTAACATTAACGTAAAGGGTTAGTGAACGAATCCCACATGTCACATATCCGTAAAACAAATCATCATAGACATAATCAATTCGTATCAGAACATAATAATGGCATACTCCACAGAACATAAACATAATGTAGCGTCTTGACTAGAGTGTCGATTCCGGATACTGATTAAACACATATCGTCACAATGAAGTGACTCACGAGATCTCGTAAACTAGTCATGGACCCGCACTTTCATGCCGTCCCCCATGACTTGGGACTCTCTATGGATGCCATACTAGATTTGCAAATAAGGATATTCGTTCACAGAATCAAAATCACATTTCAAAAACATAACTTGACGTATCACGTTTGAAACATACTTTATAAGAATATAACTTCTGAAATGTTACTTACGTGGTTTTCGAGAACCGTTGTACGGTCTTTGTGTTTTGACCTGCCAATGTCAACATGATAACACAAATCCTTAACACATATCATCATCAATCATCATCAGATCAAGTTCACATATCCTCTTAATGATGTTTCAATCTCATAACTTCATTATCATGACTTAATTAAGCCTCAAGAATGCTAAAAATGCAATGAGGATGCCAAAATCATGCATTAATACACTTTTGAAAATCTTCTGAAAACAGGTACCCGCCGAAGCGTAAAACCCGCCGAGCGATCAAACTGTAAGAAAATACTGGATGTGCGAAATCCCCGCTCGAGCGTCCAAACCTCCGCTCGAGCGGACTGTGAAAATCTGGGTAGAAAAACCAGTCCATTTCTGTCAAAACCGTGGGTCTCCCTTTTGCCAAAATCAACTTCAAATACATGAACATCAAGGCCCCAAACACTTGATAATAACTTAAATTAAGCTTCACAACTCCTAACAAAACCCAAATGCCTCATATACAAGATCAAACCTTGATATAAGATGAAAAGCCATAAAACATGCTCACAAAAGCTTCATTTCTTAACATCCATGGAGGTTCTTTTTCAAATATGCCAAACATGCATGGAAATCATAATTCTAAACATAATAATCTTGAATTCAACATGCTAGATGCCAAGAATCAACAATCTATTTCATGAAAATCTTACCTTAAATCACTTGATTTGAGAAGTTTGCTTGATTTCCCCTTTTCTCTCTTCTTTTCCCTTTCTTTTTCTCTTCCACGAATTCTCTCTCTTTTTCTCTTCCAGATTTTTCTTCTCTCTTTTTGTGTTGAGTCAATGAGTCAAATAAGGGTCAACATCCTTATCTATAAACATATATATAATATTGTGCCATAATCTTGAGCCAAACAAGGCCTAACGAATCAGACGAAATTCAGTCCTCAATTTATTATTCCAAATAGCTCTAAAAATTCCCGGTATCACATAGGCGCGTTCAATTTCATTTTCTGAATCCATTACAGTCACCGATTTCAGTCCCGAAATTGTAATTCCAACAGATGTTTTGCTAATTCAAACAGATATTCCCCAATTAAATCATATAAACACAATTAATTACCGATAATTATGACGTATATTTCGGGGTCATTACACAAGGTATGATGCAATCACAGCATGCAAGGTGTAAGTAAGTCCAAAACAGTGGCTAAGTGCTATGGGAATGAAGGCAAGATGACATGCAAGCATGCGTGCACACAAGGACCAACACTTAGGCATTGAAGAGCAACTCTCAAGCACACTTAAGAGGATGAAAACATGGACAAATGGCATGCATTATAAGCTCTGAAAATCAAGTCATGCAAGGTGCCAAACCAATTGGACAAGACAAACAAGGCATGCAAGCAAAGCCAAAATTCAAGGCAAGCCAAAGGTGTATTGAACTACACTTAGCAAAATCGAACATGGCATGAATTAAATAACCAAAATCAGAGTTTTATCATATTAAGACAAAGCCAATAACACATCTAGATGGCATCTAAATGGTCTAAACATGCAATCATACAAAGAGGCCAAACATGGAGCATAAGATGACAACTCTATAAAGCATTAAAGCGGCATCAAATGCAAGCATACAAGCATGCCATGAGGACTGAAATGATGCTATAAGTGGTTTTAAGCCACTGAAATGATGCAAGGATAGCATGCTAGAGGGTCCGATACTTAAGGCCTACAAGAGGCATCACATGGTAGCTATACAAAGCGAAGCATGGATGACCCAAATGACAAAAAACAGACCTCAAGCACACTAAAACAAGCATAAAAGTTTCACAAAGCTAGGCCAAAACACATGAGCATGGTAGTCTAGATGCTAGGCACATGTTAAGGTAAATCATGGCATTACAAGACATGTATGCTAAACAAGCATGGTGTGCCTAAACCAAGTAAAAACAGAGCTATATTATGACATAATAAGCATGAATAACAGCTAAGGCATGGCCATCATACACTTAAATATGGTGCTCACACATGAGGCAAAAATGGCCCTTTTCAAGGACAACAAGGAGAGGAGGTGGCCCTGTCCTTCTTAGGACCTCAAGGTACCATCCTCACCACTAAAATCCCTCAAGATTTCAGTGGTGAGGAGGCCCAAACAAGGTGGTCCCGGAGCTCACCAAAATGGCACAAAAATAGGGCCAAACAAGGCCTAAGAGAGGTCAAACAACCTCAAACAACAAAGTGACCTTAAACAAATATTTAAAGTACTCAAAAAAAGAACTTTTATTAGTTATATGCTAAGCTCAAAAACAGTTGCAAGATAGGTGAAAAAGCTATGCAAAAATGGGGTAAAAAGGAGCAAATTCTCACCCTTGTTGACCCTCTTCACAAACAATGCTCTAGCTGGTTCTTTGAGTTCAAAACCACCCAAAAACAACCCTCTGGCCCCTTAGCAACCAAGAGAAGGTGTAATATTATGTGTTTGTGTGCAATAGTAAGACTAAACACACACAAAGAGTACAAGAGAGGGAGATATAGAGATGGAATAGATACACTACTCAAACCCTAATATCAGAGCTCTCTCTAAATTTTTTTCTAACCCTAAACAAAAGAGAAGAGGCTCCCTCTTATAGAGCTCACTCTTGCAAAGCTTTCCAAACAAGCTTGTCAAGAGGGAGATCCCTCCATACACGTGTATGGAGGGGAGCAAAGTGTATGCTAGCTAGCACAGCTGGCATAAAAATATCTGCAAAAGCAGATGGACAGTGGTCGGCCAGCCAAAAATGCAATTTAGCCAAAATAGATGGTCGGCCGGCCACAAAGAGTGCTGGCCGGCCAAACATTTGGCCGACGGCAACAAAGTAATGGCCGGTGGCCTCAAGCCATGGCCGGTGATGTGTGGGGATGGCCAACAAGCCATTTCCTACTCCTCAAAGGCAAAGCACAAGTGTTTGGTGCAAAACCAGACACAAAACAATCGAATCGAGAGATCATGAGGCAAGGCGTGCGTGACCGAGACCTTCGGGAACTCAGGACGAACACAAACATGGATAATCATCGAGTGTTCAAGCGGTGACGTCCAAGTCTTGAGGACGGTCAAAAATGGGGTGTCTACAAGGCCATTATTTTCTTCTTCTTTTTTTTATTTTTTATTTTTTAATTTTAATTTTTAATTTTTTACTTGTTGTTTTTATTTTTGTCCATCATCGATCTTTTTTAAATTATATTTGAATTACATAACAAAATAAAAATTTAATTTAAAATTTTATATTTAAATAACAATTTAAAAAATATCAGGTAAATTAAGCAAATATTTAATTTACATTTTTTAAACAATTCACTACTCTTTAGACAATGCATGCTGTTTATTTTTTAAAAATTTTATGTATAAATTATTTATATAAATATCAAATTGATCTGATAATCATATATATAATTTTATCATTTAAAAAAAAAATGGATGCGAAACATAATTTCAAAATTATATAATTTATTTTTAAATATTAAAATAATAAAAATTGGTAGTTAAGATTGTTTGTCAATACGATGTTTTATATGAATAATTTATATATAGAGATCTACAAGCTGATTGAGCGAATTATAGAATGTGGATTGAATAATTATAATAATAATTATAATCAACAGTGGGTGCTTCTAAAAGCGTGGTTACGAACCATGCTTTCTTTTAAAACTAGGTTTCGGTTAAAAGCGTGGTTATCATTCACGCTTTTCTTGGTGAACAGTAAAAGCGTGGTTGTAAATCACGTTTTTTGAAAAAACAAAAAATTATTTAAAAGCACAGTAAAAGCGTGGTTCGCAACCACGTTTTCTAAAAAAATAAAAAATTTATTTAAAAACGTGGTTAGGAACCACGCTTTATGTATAAATAAAATTTCTTAAAAGCGTGGTTTATAACCACGCTTTCTTAATTAAAAGCGTGATTCATAACCACGCTTTTACGATTTTACAAACTTTCTACAAGAAGATTATAAAAACGATGAAAGCATGGTTTGTATTCACGTTTTAACTTAGTGTAAAAATTTCATCCAAACTAAGCCTAATTTAAAAAAGGGTTTTGATTTGTGGCACTAATTTGTTGAGCACTAATGACACTAATTTCTACATCAGGTTAAAAAAAAAAAAAAAAAACAAAGTTACCAAAACAAAAAATTAATGCCATTAATACCAACAGTTTTAGTGCCACAATTTTTTTTTCTTTAAAAAATAAGTTATTATTCTACCTTAATTTGGGAAAAGTTCCTGATAAATAAGTCAGTGAAAGGGATTGCTTATTTTCTTGGACTGTGTCATGTCATGAAAGTAGGGTAGAGAGTAGAGGCCTACAATAATTCTGCAAAGCTAAGTTGGTGAATAGAATGGAAGTACCACATAATTATTATTATTGTGTAGAGCATTCTTCTTGTCTTTGTCCCTTTTGTTGTGAAAAAATAGTATTCTATGATTACAACATGTCCTTACTCTTAACTAATTAATCTATGACCACCACATAAGCTTTCTATTTATTTTTTTATATTTTTTTATAACAAAAACAAAATTGTTTGTTTGTTTATTTTTGTTTTTTTTTCCCTCCACTAATTTCAACACTACTGAGATGCTACCTGACAATATCTCAAGATCCCTGAATAATTTCTCTTTTGTTTTGTGTGAGTCCAATAAAATGGAAAAAATATGTGCTGTCAACATTTCGTCCTTTTATACGAGGGGATAATTATCAGTAGATTATATGGGATGGACTTATTTATTCACGAGTCATAAATAAATTTTCTTATGTATTTGACTCTCGTTTTTTACAATGAAAAAATTTGAGACCTTTATATGTATATTTTGGTTTGTAGAATGATTGTAAAAAATTTTGAGACCTTTAGATGTATGTTTTGGTTTGTAGAATGATCATTTGGTACTAGTTTTAATACTGATAATTTATCAAAGTGATAAATAATTTGAATATTTTGATTTTTGTTTGTGAATTATAATTTATTTGTGTTAATTTGTATTGAAATATAATATAGAAGTACAAGCAGTTAAATTCTATTTTTTAAAAATATTTTTATAATTATGAATTTATGATTGAATGTTAGAGCAAAACTTGTAATTGTTCATAATTTTACACTTATTTATTAATAAGTCAAGTTTTAGAATTATAGTGACTCGGGTTAAAACTTAATCCTTTTGTAATCTTTGATCCGGAATCCGATACTCATGGTTATTGTTTATATTTCTTGCTGTCTTGTTGTAACGTGGGATTGGTTGTTTAGAGTTGTCAATTTGTTTTGAACAGGTTGAGACTCAGTTTTTTCAGAAGAGTTTCTGTCTGTTTCTCTTTAGGTTCACTCGAGTAGTCTTTCTTTTGCTCGAGTTGTCATTCGTTCTTTCTAGTATCTGTGTTTGTAGGTCTAAACTACTAGAAGGGGGTCATTTTGCGCTCGAGCAATGACTTGGTCGTTCGAGCAGCTCCTTATGTCTAATGCTTGAGCGATTTGTGTGTATATCAGCACGGGAAAAAGATATTTTCTTTCATTTTTTGATCTCTTTCTCTCTCTCTAAAAGGTAACTTTATCAAATTTCTTCACTCTCTCTCTAGTTCTTGTCTAAACACCCATGTACATTCAAATCCGTTGGTCTTGCCATCGTAGTACCTTGGAGAAAAGTGTAGAGCTCATAGAGATGAACATTCTAATAGGAAAAGTTTTCATTTTCGGCTCCATTAAAAGTTGGGTATTCATATCTCTTTCTACTCTTGAACTAGGAATTTTTTCAACCTCTTTGTATGATTCTTAGTCTCGTTATGTGTTCCTTGAAAAAGTGTAGTGATTTAGGAGTAGTGTGTTTGATTTAGGGTTTGTTTTGGGAATATAAAAGAGAGGTTTTCAAATAGATTCATGAAAAATGTTGTGGAAATGAGTGTATTGTTAAGTTGTGTTGAAACATTGGAGATTTCCCCTTTAAATGTGTTTTTGAAAAAAATAGATGTTTTGGTAGAAATCATTGGTTTCGAACTAAGAATAAAGGGAAATATATTGAGTTTTTTAAATGATAAAATGAATATATCTGTTGATGATGGGAGTAGAGTTGGATATGTATTATCACTCTTATATTGAGATTATGAAATTATAATTGTTGTTGGAGATTGATCTTTTGTATAGAGATATTTGTTTTGGGCTATCGGTAGATGATAGCTTAAATTATTGTAGAAATTACATGAGAATTAGGTTAATTGAAACCAACTACTCATACATCTTGTATTGAACATTGTTTCATATTTATACATTGAAAGCGTTTCATTTTGAGAAAAAATGGTGAATATCTTGCTGAATTTGATTAGGGGGTGTAGTTGTGGTATAATCTATGTTGGCTTGTGTGTCCTTAGTAAAAGTTTAGAAACCTGAGCGGTTAGGTGTTGATCCTTCCGGTTAGTATCGGTAAAATGGCTTTAGTAGTGCTTGTACAACCTGTTGGCATATACGTACCTATAGATTCTCAGTGTTGTGTATCCACTGCCTTGTTTTTTTTATTTAAAAAGTATTGTTTTGTGAATTGATTTATAATCATGGCATTGCATTGTTTAAAAGAGAAAGTGTAACGTTTTGGAAAATGACATACATATGCATTCGCCATATGACTTTGTTACGCATCATATAGTGTGTTAAAGTATTCTATACTGGGTTTTAGCTCACCCTATGTGGAAACCAACTTTTAAGTGTTGATGGTATGCCTCCGCCAAAGACTTGATTTGGGGGGATTGTGGAGCTAAAGGCTCATTTCGTTTTTCTTTTATCAAAAATGCTAGAGGCCCCAAAAATTCTACCAAAAGTTTTACCAAATGTCTCACATGGGTGTGGGACCCACATTGTGTGGGTCCCACACCCATGTGAGACATTTGGTAAAACTTTTGGTAAAATATTTGGGATCTCTAGCATTACTCTTCTTTTATTGTAAATATCTTTTGAACAAGCCTCACGCTTTTTACTTGTTTTGGGTTTGACCTATTTTTGTTGTAACAAAGTATCATCTTGAAAATATGTAGTCACTAAGGTATGAACTTCTCCGAATTTCCTTTTATTTTTTATATATCGCCTTGTATTATATGCTATAGATTCAGAATCTAGGGTTTGTGAATGTACGATGCATATGGTACCTTTTGTAATGATTATCAAATGAATTAATTAAGAACGAAATATTATTAGTTTCTGCATATGTAGCGTACATTATGGGATTCTTTGTTGTTGTTACTTTGGCTCAGTTTGATTATTAATATATTTTGTAGGGTTTGATTTCTCTTTTCTTGGGGCTGTACTCTTCTCCTATTCTTGTTCACTTGCATGAAATGAACGCCTCGCTGTGGAGTTGTGGTGGTGATCGGATCGAGATTGATTGATGTGGTTGTTACGACAGTTGAGTTCATCGGAATACATCTAGCTTTGTAGATGTATAAATCTGAGCCATGGATTGATTTTCAAAGATGCCTTGGATCTAATCTTGGTTGTCCAAGATCCGATCATATATATATATATATATATTATATTCATAGATCTGGTTTTGGTAGTTTAGAGTAGATTTGGTGGTCCCTGTCTCTTTTTTTTTTTTTTTTTATAGATAGAGTGAGAAAGAGAGAGAGAGAAAGATGAAGAGTGCGAGAGAGATGTTGTTGTTGATGATGATCGTAACAGATAGTGGCGTAATGTATTCATTTCCTCAGATGTTGCTGTTTTGATTGGGATTAGGATTTCAACAGATAATATTCTTTTTTCTCTGGTTTTGTGTTCAATAGATAAGTTAAAAATAAGAAAAAAAAAAGTTTCAAAAATTTCAACAAATAATAGAGAGAGAGATAAAAGAGAAGTGGAGAGACTAACAAATAGATAGAAAAAGTTTGAAAATGGCGTGTATTTGAACATATAGAAAAAATAGGTTAAAAAAATTCAACAGATAGGTTAAAATATTCAACAGATAACTTAAAAAAAATTTGAATAGATAGACAAAAAATTTGAACAGATAGATAAAAAAGTAAATAGATAGAAAATAATTTGAACATATAGATCTAAATTTCCGTTGAAAAAAAAGATATATATATAAATTTGAACAGATAGTAAAGAAGAAAAAAAAGTCAAACAGATAAAAAAAGTTGATAGATAAATTAATGGGTAAAATTAGAAACAAGATGTGCTTCTAGAACAACAAAATGACTTCTCACCAAACCATTTCACAATGGGTGTATCTCTCACCAATAAAAAATATTCACTGGATCTAATACCTTATACCCTCCGTACCTTAAACTTTTCAACAATTATCTCCACCAAATTTTGTTTTATTTTTATTTAATATGTAGGCTTATTTGATAGATTTGAAATTGTAATACTATAATTTTAGGGTTGAGTTTGGAATTGTATGCCGCATGTGAGTAGGAAGAACTTGCAAAAGTTTCTAGTCTGTATAAATTAGTGCGGCTTGAACACTTGTGGTAAATTGTTATTTGGTTTCCACAATTTGTATTACTCAAATTATCATTTAGTTGATACAAATTTCAGTGTTTATAGAACAAATTGAGCTTCACTGTTGTACATGACTTCTGAATTTATTTCTTTTTATTTTATTTTTTATTTTTTGGGGGTATCTTTTTGTGTGTGTATGATCCTTGCATGCACATATGGTGATGGCTAACCTTACTCTCATCAAAAATGAAAAAAAATAGAAAAAAGAAGAGATGATTGATTTTTGGGTTGATTTGGAAGAACTATCACTGTGTTTGGTTTGAGTTTTCTGGATTAAATTTTTTGAAAACTGAGTTTTTTGGTTTTCGTATTCTTTTGTTTTTAGTGAATATTTTTTAAATTTTAAATATTTTTTTTACTTTTTTAGATGCACCTTAGTTAGATGTATCTAAAAAGTAAAAAATTTGTGAAAAAATATTTTAAAAAATTAATAAATACATAAAAATACAAAAATGTATCGAATTTGTATTTTTTTGTATTTTTGGTATTTAGTGAATTTTAAAAGATTTTTTACAATTTTTTACTTTTAGGTGTATTTATGTTAGGTGTGTCTAAAAAGTAAAAAAATTGTTTAAAATATTAAAAAAATTCAGTAAAAACAAAAAAACATGAAAAATAAGAAAGTAGAATTTTTTGAAAACTGTTTTCTGAAAACAGCAACCAAGCAATTTTTTTAGCTCATGAATTTTGGTGGTAACCAGGATTTTACCTTTTATTTATTTATTCACATGAATTGTCTTGATCATCTTGAGAAATAAATCGGAAAAAGGGTTATCGAACATTTTCCTGCAATTCTGCCTAGTATAAGAATGCATAAAAAATCATACAATTGCGAGCCTTTTCTCATGTAGAGACCAGGCCTTTTGTATGTTTTTTCATCTTCAATATCATGTTTGGGAATATTGGTTGTCATAAGTCATAACCTTGTTATTTGATATCATTTATTTAGGAGACTGGTATTTTGTTTTTGGTATCATGTTTTCAATTTGGATGTTTTGGTGACATGACTTTCTTTTGATGATTCATGAATGGACATTTGTGTTTTGCATCCAATTGCTCTAATTTATTTGCCTTTTCCTTGAGGAGTTATGTTTGTAGAAGTGCCCTTGTTTTAGACACATTTTCTTGTATAGCACCTTCTATTGATTTGGGCTTTTATCCAGAACCAGCAAATGGAGGAAAGAAGCAAGTGGAAGACGCGATGGCAGGCGCAACTATCAGAGCTGAAGAGAAGAAGCATGAACAAGGATGCTCGAGGAAATATGTCGTGGGGAGCACGAATGCGCAGGCAGAGGAATGACTCATAGTCGTGTCGACTCAATTATGAATAAGTCCTTCAATCTTACTCGTACAAGTAGCTTTTGTTTTCACCTTATAGATAGTTTTCAGTGGGGAGAGAGTATTATCTGTGCTATTTGGTTACCATTGCTAATCACGCAGTATTGAGAAGCTTATTGTCCACCCAATATCAACCTTATATATATATCTACGCAAGATATGTTGTACATAGAAGCAATCATTTTATCTCTTTTTATTTTAGTTTTTATTTTTTTATTAAATGAAAGTGTGTATTGCTACGTTGCTTGAGCTGAAAGTATTGTTGTCTCAATGAGACTTTTATTTGATGTCATCCTTCCTAAGATTGAGCTTGTTTTGAGCCATGATTTCTCATAACCTGTTTCGCAAGTTGCTTTTTTGATTAAAATAGTCAATAAAAATAAAATAAGTTGAAATAGTTAATAAGATAAAATATTATATCTAATCTATAATTATTTTATTTTTTCTCTTACAACCATCAAATTAATTATAAAAAAAAATTAATTATCTTTCCAAACACAATTATTTTAATCAGGATAAAATAGTTAAAATGTCAATAGCCTATTTTTAATTACAAAAAAAAAAAAATTATCTTTTCAAACATAATTATTTTAATCAGGATAAAATAATTAAAATACCAATAACCAATTAAAATAGCTAACTTTTCAAATAAGGTTATTGTCAAATAGTTAATTAAAATAACCAACTTTCCAAACAGGTCATTCTCTTGCCTTTTTTCCTTTTCTTTATTTTCTTTCTTTTCCTTCTTTATTGTGAACTGAAAGTTAATAATAATAATAATAATTCCTTTATGACCAAAATAATAATAATAATAATAATAATAATAATAATAATAATAATAATAATAATAATCATCATCATCAGTGTGTTTGGTTTAAGTTTTTTGGATTAAATTTTTAAAAAATTGAGTTTTTTTGATTTTCGTGTATTTTTTTTTTTGTTTTCAGTGAATATTTTTAAAATTTTAAACATTTTAAAAACTTTTTTAGATGCACCTTACTTAGATGTATCTAAAAAATAAAAAAATTGTGAAAAAATATTTTAAAAAATTAATAAATACATAAAAATATAAAAAATGTACTGAATTCTCGTATTTTTGGTATTTAGTGAATTTTTAAAAGGTTTTTTTTCACATTTTTTTTTTTACTTTTTATGTATATTTATGTTAGGTATGTCTAAAAATTAAAAATATTGCTTCAAATATTAAAAAAATTTAGTAAAAATAAAAAAACACGGGAAAAATGAAAATAACATTTTCTGAAAAGTGTTTTTCAAAAACTGGAACCAAGCAAAGCGATTATAATTCCTTTTTCAAAATTTTGGATCGCAGAATCGAAAGCAGTGTTTGGCAGATGGGTTGAGGAAAACTTTCAGGATAAAGGAATACAGGTTATCGGATGCAGTTGTATACTCTCGCATCTCAGGTATTTTCGATTTGTTCTTCAAACTTGCTTATCAATTGGATTGTCTTTTTGGTGGTTTCCTGTGCTGGAACTACTCCTCAAAAAATTGAAAATTTATTTATAAATTCTATTATATTTAGTTGTTGTACTATCAGAATACAAGGCCTTTAGTCCCATGTTTAAGTTTTCATTCAAATAAAAATCCTTCTTACATGAAAAGTTAAGAATACAAATATCGATCATAGAATTGGAAACAACATTAAGATTTATATTTTCATGTAAATCTTAAAGTAGCCTGGTGGCAAGGTATTGAGTTTGGGGGTGTTCTCCTTCCAAGGTTAGTGATCAAAACTGTGTAGGTATTAACAATTCCTTGGGACTATCAAATTGAGAGAAAATCCTTGGAATTAATCTTCATGCACTTGTAGGAAATTTCTTGTCAATAATTTTTATTTTTTATTTTTTTATGTAAGCTGAGTTTTATTATTTTGTAAGTATCACACCCATACGAAAGGGTTATGTCTGATTTTATGATTGATTTTATGCAAGTTGAAAAATTGTATTCACATTCTCAAATTGATTTTGGTGTATTATTTGATCAAAAACCTTGGTAGGAATGCGTAGTAAAATTAAATCTAATAGCAAGCTGATCCATTTTTATTTTGGACAAATTACACGGACCTTCGTTGGATATTACCAAAATCACTCAGTACCACTAGCATGAGAAAATTACACCGGACTCCCTTGAAAAATTAATCGTGCTAAACTTAGACCCAAATTGTTAATCAACCGTTAGTGAGGTAGAAGAAATTTGCTGATGTTATCATATTTTAAATAAAAATACCAACTTTGCTCTTCTTTATTTTCCAACAAATTTTAAACAATTAAAAGGATAAAAAAAAAAAAAAATGGTCGGCCCAACCAATAACTCTTGTCACCCAAACTTTTCTATTCCCCATATGTTTTTTGTGGTCTGCTTTATTGGTGTCACGGGACCACGCCTTCTCGGCTGACATTACATAATAGAGAAATTTTTGTGGCTGTTTAAGTCCGGTCCGGTCTTAATATCGGGCTTTTATATCTGTACAAATCTAATTTAAAAAATAATTATAAATTTAAAGTCCACCTATTGTGTTATATGTAAAAAAAAATAATTAAAAATTCAAATAATTAAAATCAATCACACATTATGTTTCTTAAATAAATATATTGAAATCATTATAAATGTAAGGATAAATTACAAACACACCTCTTGAGATTTGTTTAAAATATAAATTGTCTCCTATGGTTTAGAAAATTACAAATGCTCCCTTTTCAAAAAAAATTATTTAGCAAAATTAACTTAAAAAATGAAATTCCTAATTGCTCTCTAATACAATAATAAAATTATCTGAATTATTAATTGAAATAAATTTCTGACATCATTTAAAACTGTTAATTGACTTGATGATTTATTAATAAATGGGTCATTTGTTATGAAATTAGAAACTTCAAGGGATAGGATGTAATTTCCAAAACTACAGGTACAAATCATATTTTAAGTAAATCTCAGGAGGTGTATTTGTAATTTATCCTAAATATATAGATTTTGTGTATAAATTGAATGATTTCTTTAATAAATTCAATCACACATCAGTACAAATGTGAGTTTCAATAAAATCAACAAAGATAAAATCTAGATCCAAATAAAAAATATATATTTCAACGTAAAATTAATTTAATAGCGGATTGAGCCGGACTGGGGCGGGCTAGGCTGGGTTGAAAGTATAAATCCCAAGCCTAACCCATTAATATTTTAGGTTGAAAATATTGGCCCAGCCCGACCCTATGGGCTAAGACAACCTTCCCAAGCCCTAGAAAAATAGGGTTGGCTGGACGGGCTGGGCGGGCTAACGGACTGATGTCAACCCCTACTTTACCTCTCCATTGTGACACCCTGCCCCTTAACACCAACAAAAGTTTCTACATCAACACAAAATAACACTAGCTAACACAAGCTTCCATTATCGGAATTGCCACCATCATGATTCCACTGCAGTGGTCTGACCATCGACAATTTCGCCTCATCAGGTTGTAATCTCACACTGTCACTGCCTTTCTCTTTATCGCACTAGGTTTTCTTTTTTGTTTTGTTTTGTTTTTGTTTGTTTTGTATTTTATTAGAGACGAGTTTCAGAGTAGTGACTTTTTTAAGAAGAAGAAAGGACAGGAGTAGTGGCACTGTAAAGGGCGAATAGGTAGTGGTGTGATTTGGCAGTTGTAGTGGAGGTATTGATTAGGTAGTGAAGTAGTGGTGAAGTGAGTGATGGTGGTTGTCGGAGGGATGTTGGTGTTGGCATTTCAATAATAATGGTGTTGGTGGTAGACAAAACAATGGTGATAGTATTGGGGTTTTGCTGATGAAGGGCTTTTGAATGGGTTGGTGCTACGATAGTGGGTGTTGTTTGTTGGTGGTGATGATGGTGGTGGTGATAATAGCAATAGTAGTGGTAGAAGGGTTTGTAGTTTTTGGTGGTGGCGGTTAATTGTGGAGGAGGTGGGGAAGAGTGGCTTATTTTTATTTATTGTTTCCTTTGATTTATTGTTATTTTTTTTTATTTTGATTTTTATCTATTTTACAGTTGTAGTTTTATCTCCTTACATATTCCTTTTAAGACCCATTAGGGGAGATATGTGTCTTTTTTCTATACTAGTGGGGGTTGAGTGTAATTTTGGTAATATCCAACGGAGGTGTCTATGTAATTTGCCTTTTTTTTTTTTTCTTTTTTATAGATCATATTAACCAATATTGTAAGTTTATGTGGTAATTAGGATCATAATCAGTAGTAAGTTTTCAAAAATTATTTTATTTCTGGGTAAATTACAGTAATCTCTTTTAAGATCTATTAAAAAATATTAAAAATAAGAGCCTTTATTTGTTCAACGTAATTACATTGTGCACCTCTAAGAGTTAAATTTTCATGATATTTTATTTTGCTGTGTTACCTTCAATTATGTTATTAGTAGTATAGATACAAAGAAAAACAAATGATGATGCCATATATTTTATATTAAAATTTATATTTTATTTTTGATTCTATATATATCCAAATGCATTAATTACGTTTGTTTTAACCTTACTAAAAAAAAGAATTAAAGTGTAATTATCTTAAACTTATAAAGTTTGTTATTATCTTTCTCGAATCTTAAGAATAGTCAATATAATTTAGGGCCTTGCTTCCTCTAGACTAGGTATCTAGACTAGAGGGTATCGTCTAGGTCCGCGAGACCTACTACGAGTCCCTTTTTTGTTGATATGAACTGTTTATTTTATAAGGTATTTATATATATCATCTATACAAAAATGTTAAGTTGATTTGATAATCATAATATGTTTAATTTATAACATTTATCTTTAAAAAAATTGACGGTAAGTTTGTTTTTGAAAATATACTATCTATTTATTTTGTGACAAGCTGAAATTGAACAAATTACGATTACTTGATCGGCTTAATTTTTGTGTGAATGATATTTTCGTGTGAATGATACAAACAAAAGGTTCCACAAAATGAATGATTTTCGGATTATCGAAACGGTACTTTGGTAGACTCTACAAGTCCAAACAACACCCTCCATAGAAGGCCAACCCTATAATTTATACTTTGTTTTTTTGAGAAGGTTACATCATTTTTTACGTCCGGTTTTACTCAATACTAATCAATTTGTTGATCTAATGGCTAGGATTTGTTTTCGTGTATGATGCACATAGAAAAGTCCCTATGGAAAATCATTCTGTAGTTATATTTGACAAATACATAAATTAAAAAAAAAAAAAAAACTTGAATCTGATAAATAGGGGCTTTTCTCAAATTAAGGCAAAATAGCAACCTATTTCCCAAACTAGGTCTAGTTTGGACGAAATTCCCAAACTAAGCTAAAGCGTGGTTACAAATCACGTTTTCACCGTTTTTGTGGCCCTCTCGCGGAAAATTTGTAAAATCGTAAAAGTGTGGTTACAAACCACACTTTTAATTAAGAAAGCGTGGTTAAACCACGCTTTCAAGGAAATTTGATTTATACATAAAGCTTTTAAATATATATATATATATATTTTGAAAACGTAGTTGCGAACCACGCTTTTACTGTTGACCAAAGAAAGCGTGGATGATAACCACGCTTTTAACCAAAATCCGCTTTTACATGAAAGCGTGATTCGTAACCACGCTTGTACAACTTATATAAAATTCCCCCAGCCCCCTCATTTGCAACTACGCTTTTTACACTTAGGTTTTTTCAACTTTAGGCTGTCTCTCACTCTTTGCTCTCGCTCTCTCTCTGCTGTCGTTCTCTCTGCTCTCGCTCCCCCTGCTCTCACACTCTCTCTCTGCTCTCACTCTCTGTCTCTGCTCTCTTTCTGTCCGTGGGTTGCTCTCTCTTGCTGGTATGGCGTTTCTCTCTCTCTGTCTCAGTTTGAATTTTATGTGTTTATTGTGTTTGTGAAAATGTGAATGCGGGTACAATGTAGGTAGAATAGGGTTTATGAATGTGAAAATGTTGTGAATTGAAGAAAATGTTGGTAGAATAGGGTTTGTGAATGTGAAAATGTTGTGAATTAAAATTGATATCAATGTGGGTAGAATAGGCTTTGTGAATTGAAGTTGCAGTTTTGAATTGATAAAATGTTGTGGTTTTGAATTGTGAAAATGTTCTAGGGTTTTCAATTGAATGTGAAATCATAAATTAGGGTTAGGATTTTGAATTGTGAAATCAGAAATTAGGGTTTTGAATTGTGAAAATGTTCTAACCTAAAGTTTTTGTTTGAATTTGTCTGACAATTTTAGGGTTAGAGATTCATATCCGTATTTATATGTATATTTGATTTGTTTGGTATTATTATTATTAAAATATTTTTGTTCCAAAAATTTTAAAAAATATATATGAGTGCTCTTGGCTTTTCATTTTTTTTTTTGGGTTACCAAACTAGTTTTAATTAAAAAAAAATAAAAATAGGAAACAAATTTTGAAATCTCAACTAAACATGGTATGTATTATATTTTGAAGGTTCTCATTAACGTATGCCCTTATAGTACCTGTTAGGATGACTTAAAATAATTACATATATATATTTAATTATAAATAATTTTATACAAAATCAAATTTTGAATGCCATACAATATGTGATTAATGCATTGATTAAATATGTATCACTTTTTATATCTTATACTAATATTTTGATGATATATCAAATGATATTTAAATTTAATTACTATAGTATATTTATTGAGAGCTTCTAAAAACACTCATCAAATATTTCTTTACACATTTTTTCTAAGGTATAGGGGCTTTTTTGTAAGGTACAAAAGATTTATAATGCATGTAATATGTGTAAAAAGAAATTGGATAATTATAAATTTTTTTTTTATTTATAAAAGTTTGAACCTTATAATAAAATAAACTCTAAATTTTAAATTTTATCAATTTAAACTATCATATTTTGATTTGTTTTCAATCCAAATTATTAGCCTATTTTTATTAAATAAAACTGATGAAAAATGAGTATTTTAGTTATTAAATTTGGTGTAAATACACATAAGATATTTAAAATATCATTTTTATTGAATTTAATAACTAAAATAGTTATTTTTTCATCGATTTTATTTCACGAAAATAGACAATTAGTTTAATTTAAAAATAAATCAAAAGTTTTGTATTTAAATTAACAAAATTAAAAATTTCTTTTGTTACAAAACTTAAAATCTGATTTTTTTGTTTTGTTTATAATGGCGCGAAAGAAATTTAATGAAGGTATTTAGAGACTTTTTCATTATTATTTTGATGGGATTGGAGGGAAATGACTATTCTACCCATATCATATTTCAAATGTGAAAAGAATCTTCATCGCATCAATCATATGATAAGGACTGGTGGAAATTGGAATTAAGGGGGTTAGAAAGATGTGTGGAATCATTATTTTCCAAGAAAAGGACGGCTTTCCAAAATAGTCCTAATAATCCATACCCATTGTTTACCTTATCCACTAAAGAGGTTGTTTGAACCGTGAGGTAAAGTGATTATACAAAGAATTGACTAGTTGGTTTAAGAGATATGCTATATTCTTCTAAGGGAATTGATTGGGGGCTCGAATGGGGGAGCCCCGAATCCCCCGAATTTTCACTTTGAGTTAAAAAAAAAGAAAAGAAAAAGAAAACAGAAAATAAAAAAAAAATAGTTTGTCAAAAATAGAAATTAGGGGGATTATGGGGAATTTTTTTAGGGGGATTTTTCATTTTCCTTTTTCTAATTGAGGCTTTAAATTTCATCTCAATAACGTGATTAAGACTCATGTAAAATAATTTTATATTCTTTTTTTTCCTTTCTCTCTCCCTCTCTCTTATTCAATTTCACATCATTATGATGGAATTGGAAGGAGCAAAATTAGGGAAATAAATCTTTTTTTTTTTCTGATTTAAATGTTAATGTTTTTGTATGAAATATTTTAGAGAAAAAAAAATCTCAAATAAATTTAATAGAGCAAGGCTTATTAGCAAGTAAAAAGACTTAAATTTTGGGGGAGAGTTAAAAATATAACTAAAAGTTTAATTAATCTTATGGAGATGCTCTTGCTGTAGTAAACGAGAAATTATTTAGTATGCTGAAAACACAACGTGATTATATGTCACTCAATAATACAGTGTGATTCAAAATTTATGTGATTCAAAATTTCTTTTTGTTTCAAATTCAATAAACATTTTTGTATAGGACATCTATACATGTGTATGAATTTGAAAATGATCATAGGAACAAAGCATATCCAACCTCAAAAAGAATGAGAAAAAAAAGAGCAATGAGAACAAAGAATTAAGACAAGAAGTATAGTTATTTCTATGTTTTCAATTCATATACAACTGTAAAATGAGAAAAGTTCTAGAACTATTTTGTATGTCTTAAAAACAACACAAATTACCTAAATTTGATCTAATCTTCAAAGTCTCTTCTGTACTTTGGTAGTTGGTACAATGTTCAAGCACTTAGACAACAATTTGCATGAGTTTATTTTTTAAGAAAAGAAATGTTTTACTATTGCATAGAGTGACTTAATCATATACAAAAGTTTCCATATTATAAAATTAATGAGGGCTTTTTTTAAAATAAATAAAATTAAATTAATGGTAGTGCTTGGATGGCTCCACTCGTTTGATGCATTTTAAAAAATTTATATTATTATAAGGATGCTTAATCCAATGGGGAACGCTATTACCCATCAAATTGATTATCTTATTGAAGATAGCTGATGATTATTCCCAAGTTTCCATGTGAAGAGAAAAAGACTATCTAGATGAGTAGTCTTAAATGAAAGAAACATTTCAAAAGTTAGTTTTTGAGTGAAGTATTTTTACCTAAATAAATGGAACCAGGTTTTCAAATTGTAATAGTGCATTTAGAGGGTGGCGATGGGTTGTGGGGCAAGGGGGAGGAGAGGATGATTGTAGAGGTAGCGTGGGTTTTGATGGCGTTAGGTTGTAGCAGGAAACAGGTAGGTTTCAATAGCGAAAGAGTTGGAGAAGGGGAGAGAGTTTATCCACTGTGTCAGGTGCATGATAATATTTAAATGGATGGTTAGGATAGTTTGTGATCTAGTATGGTCAAGTTTAAAAGTGGTTTTACAAGAAGTTAAAAGAGTAAATAATATATTGCCATATGTATTTAAAAAAAAAAAAATTGTTAAACAAAATAACTGAGATTGACATGAGTGTAGGTTGTGACACATAATGTAGTTGAATATTTAAATTGATGAAATTAAAACTTTCGAGTTTAAATTAAAAAATACGTAAAACTCTGGATTTTTTTTTTTTTTTTTGTAATTTGTCCAATATTTTAAACATTTTTATGTTCATTTGTCGGCAAAAATGAAAATAAAAATATATTTAGTATACACTGTAATGCAAAAATTTCATGCCACTAATAAATGTATTTTTAAGAACCAAATAATTTCATGCTAAATGGTATATCCTTTTTAAAATAAAATTTTGGTTTTGACAGGATAGTAATTCATTACCTAATGTCTAATTTCATTATTAAATAGTAGAGATAATTGGTGAAAAGTTTATTTCAAAGGGTATAAAGTATTAGATACAAGGTAAAATCTTGTTTGGTAATAAGGACAAGGTAAAAATTGTTGATGATGTTGAAAAAGTTGCCGGAAAAAATTATGTTTGTTTTTAATACACACCATAGATTCGTTATTGTATTTGTATCATAGAATAGCATAATACACTTTTAATAATTTTAATTTTTATCATAAAAAATTAGAAATCTCTTGTAAAATTTATCCAAAATTAATAAAAGATCTTCAGAACAAAAACTTAGTTGAATTATGACATAATGTGACTAGTTATAACATATTGTGAGGTAAATTATGACATTATTTTGATTATGATGTAAGAATTGTTTAGTTATTAAGTGTGCGAAAATATAATTTCCCTGTCCCCACCCTATTTTCTCATTGAAGTGATATTGGGAAAAATTACCATCTCTATTCAAAACTCAATTAAGTTATTATATTTGAATAGTGTGGTGTGTTCCTATGGGTTTGATTGAGATTTTTCTTTTACGTGGACCTATGATGAGCTCTTACCATAAAAGTTCTTGAAGTGGACAAAAAGAGAGTTTTTTTTTTGGGTAGTATACTAGTTTTGTAACAAATGTAAAATATACCTAATTCATGTAACTCAGAAGTAGGTGCAAATGTTATGAATTTATAATTTCATATTTAAGTTTGTAGATAGTTTCTGATGAATCCTTAAGCAAATATTAAATGTGATAGTGATTGTATGTAGGGAGCATTCTTTTTTTTTTTTGGCTTTTAATTTTAAATGTGACATCCTTCATTTATATAATACAATACATTGCATGTCTATTTGTGTCAAAATGACAATATGAAATTTAAATTTTAGTACAAGTCTTAATTGTTTATTTTTATATTTATTTTTTTATGACAAAACACAAGATTTAATATATTATATATCTAACAATAACTCATGTAATAAAATAAATCTAAGTACAAAATATAAAATAAATCCTAAATGGAGAAAACGAACCTTCACGCAGAAAAGATACGAGTCTCCACATAGGGAGTAAAAAAACTCCACGTAGAGATGAAATCTCAGTCGTTGTTTTATATGAATAAAAATAAGTGAATAAATTAATCTAAAAATAAACAATAATAAGTAAATAGAGAGAAAAATAAAAATGGGCGAAAATATAAATTGAATTAATGTTTAGTTGTGTTGAAGTAATATTTCAGCTCTAGAATTCCTTCTACCCTGGAAAATATAAATTGACAAAAATGAGAGGGCTAATTTTTATAGAAAAATGTCACTTATGATATAAATGTCACTTATAGGAAAATATAAATTGTCTTTTGACTCCCACAACTTCCTTGCACCAAGTGTCTGCCTAAACAAATTCAAATAACCAACATAAAAATAAAAGTAGGTTAATTTAAAAAAATCAAATCAAATCAAATCAACACTTAAATATTACCAAAACAAAGAAGAAGAAACATGGAAAAAGAAAAATTTACATTTACCGTGCACAAGTACATGGTGTTAATCGTAATAAATAATGAAAAAAGTAGAACACAAGAGTTCCATAGACAGTTATGTCAAAACAAACCAACATTCTTTATGTGTTGTAAGCTTTTTTCTTAAAAAGCTAAAAAACCCAAAACATAATAATTATTTTAACTCATATTTTAATTAAAAAATCAATAAGGATTGTTGGATTACAATTGCTGATTACTTAAATAAAGTTCTTGCCTCACAAGTAATTGTAATTGAATGAGTTAAAATTCATATAATTCTTTTAGAAGTAAAATCCGATATAAGTATATTATTGATATTTTAATATTTTTTGTTTCATTGAAGTAAGTATATGGAGACTGTTCCAATTATCTTCTACTGGGGGGGGGGGAACATAATTCGGGATCTCGATGAAAGTGTGTCATACGATGCTGAGCCGAAAGGGATATATGGGGTGCAACTTGGCACCATGCTTAGCAATTTGGAGGAGATGTTCATGTCCAAGGTGGCAAGTTACGGGGAAAGTGTCTGAATGAACTTCAAATGTAGATATTCTTATCGCCAGTGGCAAGCAATCAGCAAATACAAGATATTATCGATCAATGACGATGAGGCGTTGAACACTGCATTAAGTATCGGTGCAAGTTTCCAACCACCAAATTATTTGGAAGTGTACATTGATAAAGAGGTTGTACACAATGTCCTAAATATGACAGATGGATTCTCGTCCGTTCACTACATTGCTGGCACATGGGATTGACACGACAGCGTTTCGATCTCCTATGTATGAATCAGATCAATGTTATGCAGTGGGCTACACACAAATAACATTTGAGGGCCATGGTGTGGAATCAAGTTCACGTGGTGGATATGATTATGAATTTCACAATAACACAGAAGATGTGCCCACCTGCAGCCATCATACCACTCTAGTTGAAGTTGCTGGTAATATGGCTAAAACGGTGAACTATGTACAGTTTGCTGACAATGACATGTACGGTCCTGATGTCGCCTTAGACGATGATGAGAATGAAATGTGTGATGAAGAAAATTTATTGGGCGGATTAGATGATGATGATGAAGAAGATGATGCCGACACTTCTGTGGACCCTGAAAATGCCCCCATTCCACCTAGACCTGAAATCCCTTTCTATGAGAACATTCACATGGGTGGTGATTTTGACATGAGTAGCCGTGATGTCGTTCCCCATAACCGGATCTGGAACGTTGAAAATCTAGAGTTGGACAAAGGGATGGTTTTTGTTGATAAGAAGCAACTTGTACATGCTGTGAAATTGTACCATGCAACAAATAATTGAGAGTATAAGGTCTTAACCTCCAAGCGAAACCTTTGGGTGTCTCCTTGCAAGCACGATTGCAGATGGTGGTTGCGTGCATCTCTTAGTAGGAAACATGGTCTTTTTGAAATAAAGCAGTACAAGGGTCCTCACCATTGTTTATACCCATGAATGAACAGGGACCACACTAATATTAGCTCCAGTTACATTGCTTCTCATCTTTTGGGACAAGTTGCAGTGAGTATAAAAAATAAATGTTTACATATATATACATATTTGTTTGTTTATAGTGTTCACATCCAAATAATCCAAGTCATATTTGATTGTCGTATGCAAAATGAACCTAATATGCCAATTAAGAATGTCATCGAAGATATCAAAAAGACTATGAACTACAGCATATCATACAATAAGGCATGGCATGCAAGGGTAAAGGCAATTAGAATAGTATTCGCGGATTGGGATGAATCATATAGGCAATTGCCTAAATTCATGCAAGCATTACAGACATCTAATCCTGGCACCATCGTTCAATGGAAGCATAGATATACTAGAGGTACAACCATTATGCTTGTCTTCCACTTTGTTTTTTGGTCTTTTAAACCCGTCATCGATGGATTCATATATTGTAGGCCTGTTATTACCATAGATGGTACATTCTTATACGGCAAATACACTGGTGTGTTGCTTGTAGCAACCATCGTCACTGCCAATGGCAAAGTATTACCGCTTGCATTCGCTGTTGTCGACAAGGAGAGTTTGGAGTTTTCGTCGTTCTTCATTTCAAATGTCAAGGAACATATTGTCATGGATCGACAGGGAGTGACTTTGATATTTGATCGAGCTGAGAGTATTTTAGCGTGACCGAGGTGACATTAAATTTGAACCGTCGCTCCAATTTGTTGGATATCATCGGCACTGCCTTCGACATGTTTGTAGTAACTTTAATACAAAGTTTAAAAATAAGGAATTGAAACAACTTCTATGTAAAGCAGGGAGTGCTCATCAACGATGAAAGTGTAATGCTTACTTAGAACAAATACAGGCTATTGACCAAGATGCCATCGATTGGGTCCACAAGATGAATCCTGTGGAGTTGGCCTTTGCGTATGACGGTGGATATCGGTGGGGGGTATTGACTAGCAATGACGCAGAGTGCTTCAACAGTGTCTTGAAAGGTACAAGGAACTTACCTATCGCAGCTATGGTTGAGTTTACATTTCGACGGCTGGTAAAATATTTCGACGAGATGGGAGCCCAAGCAGAAATAGATGTACGGAATGAGTTTCAATACCCTAGAGATATGCAAAAAATTATCGAGGAGGGCATCACAAGGGGGAATACTTTCCAGTTAATATCGTACGACATGTTAGTTTGTAATGTAAACTAAATTGTTATTATTATGTTGTGAAGTTAATTACACCTAAAAACATGAACTTGATTAGTTTATATCAATATTGTCTGATAGGCCCTGCTGCATATTTGAGGTGCGAATATCTTTTTGCCATGGACGAGGTCGCAATACACAGATTGTGCGCATGAATCAACCCACGTGCAATTGTGGCAAATACGAGATAAGACACTATCCATGTTCTCATATGCTCATTTGTTATGTCGAATGGTGACAATCCATTCGAGTACGTTGATCCAGTATATAGGCTTCCTGTATACATGAGGTTTGGGAAACTAAATTCAATCCAATACCGCATCAAGATTATTGGGATGATCCGCAGTGGACCTTAATGCCTAATGTACTTCATCTGCGAGATGTAAAACGGGGTCGTAAATCTATGTCTCGTATTCCGAATGAGATGGATACATCAGATAGGCATTTGACCGCTCATTGCAGTGAGTGCCAGCAGACAGGTCAATGATAGGCAAACATGTTCAGCGCGGCTTGGTCGATGAAGACTATGTATTGCTTACATGAGTTTTGTGAATTGTGAAATTGTAAAATGGTTGCGATTTTTAATTTTGAGATTGTAATTAGACAGCCCATGTGAATTTTGAGCTTGTAATGCAAAAGACCTCATATTAAACTACATTGTAATTGTTAATTCTTTAAATAGATCATTTTTTATTTGTAATAGATCATTTTTAATTTTTAATTCTTTATATATTGTAATTGTTTTATATTAAAAAAAAATTACAAATAACATACTAAACAAATAAATTAAACTAAAAATGTATGCAAAAACATTTAACTGTAGCACATAGGCCTAAGTTTTTTATTGTGTACTTGATTGAAAATGTGTATTACAAAATTCTATATTTAATCAAATAGTTCTTCTACCATTTGAAAATTTAATATTTATGAATAAATTTAATATTTTTGAATGCTGCAACCATTGTTCATATTTACAATTTAGGAATAAATTTATGTAATTTAAAAATTTTATAATTTATTCAAACTTTTAGCATTACAAAATCAATAATTAAGTTTTTTCAAATATGCCATAAATGTAATAATCAACCTATTATTGGAAAAAAAAAATTTCTCATTCAATTTTTTGGCAAATATTTATGTAGGAAAACTATTCACATGTTACTGCACTATGTTCATGGTCATTATTAAGCTTATGTAACTGAGGTCCTAAAATTATTTTGGAACATATTTCTATATTAGTTATAGTATACATAACGGTAGGTTTTGTTGAATTTTTATCATATTTAATGATACATAATTTTAAATCTTAAAGTACAAATATATATATATATATATATATTTAAAAATCATAAATTATGGAATGATTAGAGTTTTTTTTTTTTTAAATTTTATTTTATAGTTATAATTAGATTTTAGTGAATTGCTTTCATGTTAGTGGCATACAAATTTATAATTTTAAAATAATCGAGCACATTTTTTTTTTTTCAAGTCGTCATGTATGGAATTAATTAGAGTTTAATTATTATAGTTAAATTACAGTTAACCAATAGAGGTTTTTGAAATAAAAATTAATTACATTTTAGTGAATTGCTTCCATATATAGTATTACACAAATTTAAATTTTGAAATAGCTGAACATACTTTTCTTTTACAAATCGTAATTTATGGAATAATTACAGTTTTTCTGTTATGATTAAATGAGATTTTTATTGTTATGATCTAGTATTTCACTTCTACAGGCTTCATGGCACATCTACCTGAGGAGGTCCCACTTTTCAGTCATCCTCATTGGGTTGACAGTATATGGGAGCATCCAGTATGCAATAACGTTTGTTCGACTTTACGCTTACAATTACAATACCATGCATTTTGTTTTATATTACGTGATAATGCTATTATTTAAACTAGTCATTCTGTTATGCAGGACGAGGCACGCACCGTGTTGACATGCCACCGGGCAGATTCTGGCTTGTGGGAGCATCCGTTGGACCATAGAGTCTTGCAATATATACTACGCGCAGGATTCTATGGTGTTTACCGTATTGGGCATATTTGATTGGACCACCCACTCATCACCGCTGTCATCGAGAGGTGGCGCACAGAGACTCATACATTCCATTTCTCAATCGGGGAGGCCACCGTCACATTGTAGGACGTATCTGTCCTATATGGTCTACGAATTGATGGGCGAGCAGTTACTGGAGTTAACCTATCATTGACGAGGGAGTAGTGGATAGCCCTATGTGCTGAGCTATTGGAAGTAGCATCTATACCTGCAGACTTACATGCAGGTGGACTAAGGGTGAGATGGCTGGCCGAGCAGTTGGGTCCTCTTCCAGATCAGGCTCCAGATGAGTTGGTACAACAGCAAGCCCGAGCATATATTCTGTGGCTTATTGGGGGAGGGGGACTTCTCCCTGATAAGTCACAGAACCTGCTCAAGCTGATGTACTTGCCACTGTTGAGAGACATTGACGAGGTCGGCCAGTACAGCTGGGGTGGCGCGGCTTTGGCATGCTTGTATAGGATACTATGTCGAGCAGCTTAGGTGGGTGCGAAGGAGATCGAAGGACCACTTGTCTTGCTACAGGTTAGTAAGAATTTTATTACATGTCAATTCATATTGTATGACATATATATCAGTATTGTAATTGCGTTCAAACTATTACAGATTTGGGCGTGGGAGAGATTGATTCGCATTGCCCCATCTAGGCGACAAGTGGTTGCTCCTGGTGAGCTTCCCATAGGCCAGGGAGACATGCAGTTGCCACCGGGACCTCGAGATAGCCGGTGGAGGGTTGGCTTTGGCCACGAGGTCGTATCAACCCACGTCGTCGTCGTTTATAGAGACCAGCTCGACCGGATGATCGAGGGCGTGGTGTGAAATTTTGCTCTCAATTTTAGTTGTCTTGTTCATTGTATATGTTTTGAGTTCATGAGCGAATTTTAATATACTTGTCGTTATTGTAGTTTATTTGGCAGCCTTATGCTAGGGTCCTCAGTACGCTCCCCGACTACTGTCGACTAGGTCAGGAGATATGGATGGCGAGAGTGCCACTTATTTGTTTTGACATGGTTGAGTGGCATCTCCCCCATCGTGTCCTCCGATAGTTTGGTCGGGTCCATTCCATGCCGGATCGATTCGATACCGAGTGGCGGTTGCATGTGACTAATAGGCGTGGCCGAGCTGGCACTGACTGGAGTCTGTTTTATATACGATATATACAGTTGTGGGATGCCTATCGAGACAGTATTGTATAGGCTGACTGAAATGATGAGGTGCTCCCCTCTTTCGACCCTTACATGTTGTGGTATCGGTGACATACACGTCTACTAGTCGGTAATCCGAGCCACCTGTTTGAGTCTGGATATCAGGGAGTTGGGCCTTATCTTGAGGCATTGGTGAGTATCATAGTATGTGTCAGATAATTATTAAGATCATAATTGATTTACTTTCAGTCAACTGTAGCCTAATACGTCCGAATATTTGTTCAGGTGGTTGGAGCTAGGAGGTCATATCACTTGGGACGCCCTTTTTAGATATGATGGACAACATGCCTTGTAGGTCGTTGCAGAGATCTGAGATTTATTGTATGAGGCGATCCAGTATGCCTATCGGGGAGATTGTCTGCATTTTGGCCACTACGGTGTACACAGTGCAGCAGCTGCTCCAGACACATCAGTGCCGTCCATGTCAGTGCCTTCCACTTCAGCGCCGGCCACATCAGGTCCTTAGACATCAGTCACCCCACCACATGCTACCCCATACATATCTCTAGATTCCCTCCATATACATTCTACCCAGCATATTGGCATACCTTATGTAGCTGACCCTGATTCAACATCGCCCCGATACATGCATGACGTTGTTACCCTACCCACCTAGTTACTACCACCAGACAGTTCAGGTGTTTGTAGTGTTGGGGTTGATACATGTACATCACATAGTCCCACACTACATACACCTACTTTTGTGGGGACCAGTTCGACTGCGACCATGAGTACACATGATGTAGTTCTCACCGACATCTCCCACGTTGAGGATGAGGCCCATATTGAGGCCCTCCTCCAAAGCGCGAGGGAGAGGCCGAGGTTATGGTCGCGGCAGACGTCGCGGCCGAGGTCGGGGTGCGGGCAGAGGCAGAGGTCGAAGTCGAGGTCCAGCTGCAAATCGTGATACAGTTGCACCAGATGAGAGAGTTTCACAGCTCACAGCAGTATCCAATCTTAGGCCAGAGATAGGATCAGGGGTAGCACAGGCAGGAGATGGAGGTTCACACTCACAGGCTCCATAGGCAGTCTGTAGAGGGCCGCATGCAAGGGAGTGAGTGCCACAGGATACGCATTTGCGATTGGGGGACCCACATATTCAGAGAGTCTATGGCAGGAGACCGAAGAGGGAGGTCTACGGTCGGGGTTGTGGGATTGGGGGCAAGTTAGGGCATTAGCGGGTGTGATATGGAGTGTATAGTTCTTTTTATTTATAGTTTTTGTTATAGTTTTTGTAAATCAAATTTGTACAGAGGATGTAAATGTGCCATATTTTTTTATTCGAAAATAGAATTTTACAATTTTTTATTCTTACTTATTTTGATGATTTCCTAAATACTTCAAATATTCAAATCATGATGTCACAATGGGTTTAAATAGGGTGATTATATACATTAGAGATTGAAGTTGTGCTGCATTTGGTACCATGTGGATTTTCGTTTTACAATAATAAACTATATAATTTTTTATATAGTTTTTTTTAAATAATTTTTTTAAGTGTATAATTATTTCTTTACAAAAAACACAAAATAAGTAATTACATAAATTTTATTTATTATTCTGTAATTTTTTTCCCAAAGAATTTGATAACATAATGAAAAATTTAAGAACACTTTTTTTTTGAAACACACACACACACACAAATTTCAGATTGCATAAGACTACCAAAAAAAAAAAAAAAAAAAGGTACAGAACCTGATAATATAATAAAAATTTCAAGAACACTAGTTTTTTTAAACAACGTGCGCACACATAATTACAACGTGCGTATAGAACCTGGAAGTTATTTACTGAGTTGGTAATTTATGATTTTATCCATAATTACAATTTGATATAAGTTTTAAAATAATAGATTATTTAACAAGTTATGGTCATTTTAGGAAAAATAGAAAAAAATTTGTAAGCCAGGCTTCAGATTCATAACACTAAAATTGGTGTTCCCCTTTAATAATAGAATAGATTAACCCTCCAACTAGACCTAAATTTTGTAATAATAAATAGTTCCTCTAGCACCCAAATTCTTTAATTTGCCAACTCCACATTTCTTCATTCCTATCATCACTGTGGCCCTCTTCACTCAAAGAACCCCAACTCCCTCTACTAGACCCTCAACCATTTGCCTTTGACGTTGTGTCGTTCCCCAAAATCTGATTTTTGTCAACAGCCGACTCGTTGCCACCATTGGACTGGCTATTTTTATTACAACTCCAGATATTAGTGGGTGACTAATTCTCATGCTTGGTTTGAGATTATATTTGAACTTTACTCCCCTCAGTATTCGAAGAACCCCAAGCAGCAGAAGTTTTTGACTGAGGTACATGCTCAACATCTTCTTACTTGACTGTGGGTGACTCATTCTCATGCCCAGTTTGAGATTGTATTTCAACCTTACTCCCCCTAGTATTTGAAGAACCCCAAGCAACATAAGTTTTTCACTGAGGTACATGTTCTACATCTAGGTACTTCACTGTGGGTGTGTTTCATAGTGTTGTCTGCGACTGAGAAAATAATTTCATAGTTGTTCATTTAGTATCATCATTATATTCCACATCAATAATGCATGAAATCATGAAAGCCTAGTTCAATTAGCATTCTTCAAAATAACAATAACGGAGAGAAAACAAAGGTATTTGTTATTTGTAGAATTACAAGAACTATTCAAAAAGTATTGAAATTTCTCCCTTCATTGGTAAGTCGTGGATAAGCATTACAAATCCATTACAAGATAAATGGTTTGGTCATTCATCCAAACAATTTCATTCATTATCATCATCATCATCTGACATCTCAATATCAGATTCATACATAACATCCATGCTCTAGGCGAAGTATTGGTGTGCATCATCCATTAACCCATCTTCGGCACTGTCACGCCCCGAACCCGCCCCTAGAAGTTCGGTAACGAGACCGGCCAGTAATCCTAGATTACCACAGGCCTTCCTGCACATAACATAATTGAACGGGGCTCACGGAAGCGAAAAGAAAACTAATAGTCCAAGAGCTGTGTACTTATATGAACAAGCATTACATGCCAAAAAAAAATAATGTTAATTTACCCACCAACTACACATGACATAAACCAAGTCATATACAAAACATAAATATATGCTACAGATGCAAGACAAAAGAAAAGCTCTCAAAACGGCATTCCAGGCCTAGCTCCGGCTCGGAGCACTCAAAACGCTAGGTTTTCAAAACGGCGGCTTGATCCGAGACTCCGCCTAGGCTTGGCTCCCTGAAGGCTCACCTATAAATACATAAATACAAACAATGAGCTAAAGCTCAGCAAGTAACATTAAAGTAAAGGGTTAGTGAACGAAGTCCGACATTTTATAAAACCATAATAAAACAGTCATAAACATACTTCAGTCATTCGTCATTATAAGAACATACATAATGGCATACTCCATAGAACATAACATGTGTCGACTAACGACTAGAGTAACAGGACACCGATTAAACACATACCGAGATCTAAACCTGGTCATGGGCTTGTCCTTCCATGCCGCCCCCATGACTCATGACGCATGGGCTGCGCATGTTCTCGCCCCCATGACTCAACTGACTATGGATGCCATACTAGGTTTGCAATAGAACATTCGTTCACAGAAAACATTCTCATTTCAAAACGTATCATATCATAGCACTTTTAGAACATAATTTCATAATAACATATCTTTACAGAAATGTCACTTACAGAGTGTTTCCGAAACCGATGGCACGGTCTTCTCAATTTGACCTGCAACAATAACATTATAGCACATTTCTCAATATACATTTTCATTAATCACATAAGTCATGCACTTCATCATTCCTTTATTTCATTTCAAGTTCATTTTCTCCCTTCTTACATTCTTTCGTGTTCATAAGATGTTAAAAGATGCAATTAACATGTTAAAAATCAAATAGAACAACTTTTCTGCATTTTTTGGAAATAAACCCTTCCGCTCGGCGCCCTCGCTCGGCTGACATTTACCCCAAAACTGCTGAGAGGCTGATTTTACCGCTCGAGCGGGCTTCCCTTCGCTCGAGCGGACCCTGCGAAATTCTGAAAATCTGGTTCTTCTTCTACACTTCATTCTTTTATCAAATATAACTTCCAATCTTAGAACCCAAGTCCCAAACTACTTGAAACTAACTTGCTTTAGACATTACAACTTCAATTCAAGCCCAATTGCATCATATATAGGATCAACCCATGAGTCAAGGTGGAAAACCACAAACATATACATACAAGCTTCATATCTCTACATCTATGGAGATTCCTCCTCAAATTGGCCAATAATCATAATTTCATGTCATATATGCTCAAATTACACATAATTTCTCTTCCATTCTATTTACTTGCCATGCAATCATGGATCATTTAACTTCTTTCAAGAAATTAGAGAAGAACTTCTCACCTTGATCACTTAATTGAAAAGTTTGAGCTTGATCTCCCTTTTCTTTATCTTCTTCCTCCCTTGATCTCTCTCTCTCCGAATTCTCTCCCTCTCTCTTTTTCCAGATTTTTCCTTTCTCTTGGGTTGAGTCAAAAAGAGGCATACATCCTTATCTCTAAGTTATATATATATCCAATAAACCATTATGCCCAAAACATTTAAGCCAAATAAGGCCTAACGAATCAGATGAAATTCAGTTTTCAATTTATTGTTCCAAATGGCTCTAAAAATTCCCGGTATCACATAGGCGTGTTCAATTTCATTTTCTGAACCCATTACGGTAGTCAATTTCAGTCCCGAAGTCGTAATTCCAACAGATATTTTACTAATTCAAACAGATATTTCTCAATTAAATCACGTAAACACATAATTAATTACTGAAAATGACATCATACGATTCTGGGTCGTTACAGGCACGTTTAGTTGCGGTCTTCATTAGTTCAAACCTTTGCAAACGTTGGGTCATGCGATTAACTTCGTCGCGGATACGATGCAATGCCCTTTGCAACAACTGTGGAGTGTCAGTTGGCATACGCATGGCTAACCGGCGAGGAAATTTAATATTAATTTCACGACATAGCTCAACGAGAACGTTTGCTCGAGTTATGCAAAATTCCCACTCAGCTCTCATGGTATTGACGGTGGCATGTGAGTAACGCAAATTTGGATTTAATGGGTATTGAAATTCATCTCCATCTGCAACCTAATAGCGACCCATTGCTGAATATAGATCAACCACCGTATATCTCATGATGATATAGCTCGAAATAGCTATAAAACTTTTGTTGTGGTATGATGCGATATTTATACCACATATACACATGGTAGTTGTATGTTTGAAATTATTGTAAACAACTATACATCAGAGTTGTCACGTCAACTTTTATGACCTGAACAACTATGCATCAACTTTATAGGAGTTGTCACTTCGACTTTTATTTACTACTCAGTGCATATCTGAAGGTTTTAAGCAAAGTTCAAATCTACTTAAAAATTTAATTTCATTTTTTCGCTTACAAATAAATTCAATTTATTTTTCCTTGACAATATATTTAATTTCACTTTCACCTTACATATTTCATTTAATTTAATTGGAGAAATTTGACCAATTTAATTTCAAGTTAACTATGTGTTAATTTCAAGTTCTATATATCGAAAAACCCATTGATTCTAACTCTACTACAAATTAATCTTCAATACATTCTAACTCTATAATATTTTATCTTCAAGGTTTATGAATCTATTTGGAGCTGTGTAGGGTGGCTTTTTAAACACAAATGGTCTAATTGTTTTGTTGTTTTGTTCTGACACCCCCTCATCCCATTATGAATTATAGAAATTCACATGGGCACAATAGCTATGGTACGATAATAAATTGTAGCTTGGCGCAGTGATACATCCAACATTTCTCAGTGATGCAGTGACTTTAACAGACGTAATAAATTGTATGCTTTGTTTTTTCCACAGATGCTATGTGACTTTGTGCAGCGATGCAGTGATGCATGCCACTTTTTTCCTCAATGCAGTGATGCATGTGACAACCTGACTTTGTAAATTATATACTTTGTGACTTTTTTCCTCACATGTAGTGATGCATGTTACTTTGTGCAGCGCGACTTAGGTGCTTTGTTTTTTCCTCACATTTCAGAATTCATCTAAGTCACATTAATATGACTACATGGCAATAGTGTTGACAAACAACTATATAAAGGACTGAAGGAGTGAAGTGTAATTTACCGAATACAAAAAGAAGTAAAAAATGCAAAGAGGAGAAAAATGGATGACTATGAAGTTTCGTAAAGTGAAAATAAGATAAAATATAGGCTGCAGTGCCAATCTTCTTTACATATCAGGTGGCTATTTTATTATTTTGTTTTGTTTTGAACATTGTTTTGGTGAAAAAATCAACGATAGTTTTGTAGGTCGAAGTGAGTTGGAAGGTTGTGTATTTACTTGCACTCTGTTTCATAGTTGTTTATGAACAGTATTACTTTAAAGCAAAGAAAATTAAAGCCGCCGTTTCATTTTATGATTTAATTTATAATTTTTTGAAAACACCAATTTGTATCGAAATCGTTAGTTCGAAGTGACTACTTACTGTATTTAAAAAGCAAGCATGAAAAAATAGTTTAATGTGGCGATGTGACAACTCACTGCTCGAATATGAAGGGACTGTATTGTGAAAAAGATGACCTACAATTATGATTTTATCTGACAACCACGTCCGTGACTACATCACAGGTACACAAAGTTACGGGTACTTAGGATTGTATGAAATGAATAAGATAAAATAATATCACTGGGTATCACTGTAACAACGCCCGCGGGGGACCTCGCTACAGTTCGGACTCCCTTTTGTGTCACGGTTCTTAATCTTGAACCAAAGAGTCCAAATTTGGCAAATCATTTTGAGAAAATAGATTTTTGAAAAGAAGTGCCAAACATGGACTGCTTTGCCAGATACAGAGTCGCCACCTAAATATTTTATTTTGGGAAATTTAGGAAACCCTGACTCGGTGCCAAAGGCCACATGTCCGTCATCACCAAAGTTGCCTCGGCTCGAGAACTTGGGTACGATCTGGGAAGGTCAGCCATGAGCACCCCCTCTCGCCCGGTCCGAAGACAGGTCTCTACTAACCATGATATCCATTTTTGAAAACGTTATGTGTTCTTATTCCGGTTATTAGCCTAGGTTACTATGTGATGCGCACATCATACAAGTATAGACCGGGTCGCCTGAATTGGAACAAAAACATTTCATGTTTGTTTGTGAAAATGGTTTGCTACTCGCAAGTAGGCTTAAAATGCGGATTTTGCCACCCTCAGGTGGGCTTAGAAAACATGATTTTGCCACTGTCTAGTGGGCTTAAAACAAACATTTGATGAATTGTTCCAATCCAAATAACCCAACCTCCACCCACAGGCATCCAGACAGGTATATCACATAAGCACGTAGCCTCATGGTAAGCATGCTATTCATGGCAGTCACTCACACGCATGTAAGGATGCTAAAGCATAAAACTCACCGAGTACTCCAAGCCAAAACAGAAACTAGTTAGTAATTATATGCATGATCCTAGTTGATGTTAAGATGGCTAATGTAACGCATGAAAAATGCAATCTAGACAGGCTCGGCTATCCTAAACATGGCATGTGAAATGCTTCAAATAACACGTATTCAATTTGGAAATTGAAGTACAATGCAGTTAGCGTGATGTACTGAGCCCGGTGCATGTAAACAACTGTATGGATGCAAACATGCTGTCATGCTGTTATGCTAATTTAAATATGCCCTAGTCTACCATCATAAGTAGGTAAATAAAAGGGAAGAAAGACGTGGGGTTGGAAGACATACACACACTCACTCACACTTATTACACCATTGCCCTTGCTTGGAGGGTCCGAATAAATATTACAGTCCAACTAAATAATACTAAATTAATTATTACAAAACCTCTAATTAATTAACAAATTAAATGTAAAAAAGAAGGTGGCCTTAGCCCTGCCTCGGAATGCGTGAATGATGCATGCTCGATCCGTCTTGCCCGGAAAGCCCGTACCATACCACTGCTGCCTCTGTTTTCACTGCCTTCCTTCTCTGAAGACTGACAAAGTCCCAAGGTATCTTCTATGAACACTGCAAAACACTATCGACTGGAGGAAATGTCCACCGGCCATTGAAAATATCCATCGGCTACTGATGAAGTCATCGGCCATTCACCAATGGCCGGTCGGCACTCTATACTACCGGTCGGCCAAAAATTCCTGCAGAATCTGGTTTTTGACAGCAACAAGGACTGACAGTGTATGACATGGAATTTCAAGCAAGTGTATGCATGGCTACTCTCCCAATCATGTAACGGACTCAAGGGAGTATGGCCCTTGACCCTCGGGCTATCAATTGTGCATTTGATGCATGATAGCCTAAGGAGCCAAGGTTGCAATTCAATGTAAAAATGCATGCAACACACAAATGAGGACCAAGACCCTATCATGTCGAAGTCAAGGGCCCCGGTGACCGAGGGTTGAGATGTGTTTTGTCACTTTAACTACAAACACCCCTCATCCCTTACACTTGGTTTGACACCCCAAACCAAGCAATGCAATGCATGTTATGCAAACATGGCTCAAAATGTAACATGATACTAAGATGCAAAACATGTCAAATGTGATGCAATCTATCATGTTAAGTATGCAAAATGCGAATTATATGAGATGCAAATGCGATGCAAACATGGACCAATATGCCATAAGGCTAGCATGGGACAATATGTAATGAACCAAATGAGCAACAAGCATATGATAAGCATGTAATGATAGACTTAAACCATAAATGGCAGACCTCAACCTTGCCATAAACAGTGGCCAAAATGCCCAAAAAGGTGGACAATATACATAACAAACATGCAAGCTAATGGGCCTAAAGCTAAGGCACAAAAGAGGGTACTCCACTACCACTAACATGACCACCCATGGCATGGATTAAGCAACAAAAAAAAAAAAAAACAGATTTTTAACATGTGAAAGGGGTCCCCAAAACTCAATAATATGGCAACCCAAATGCTTTAAACATACAAGCATGCACAAAGGCCCATTTCAAGGCACAAAACTTCAACAACTTAAAGCATGGTAAGGGACATAAATGACAATGTGAGATCACATTATAGGGACTGAAACATGATCCTAAATGATGCCAAACCATGATAAGAAGCTTATGCTAAGCAAGTTAGTGACCCATACAATCAAGGTTTATAAGCCAAAATGCAAGGCAACTATATCAAGCATGCCAAACACGACAAAATTAGTGGCCAACAGACCTTACACATGGCAAAATGATGCTAATACCTTCATGGAATTAGGCTAATGCATGCAAGAATCACGGCCTAAACACAAGATGCATTTCTATGCCAAATAGAGGAATGCTAAGCAAGTATAATCATGCATTAAAGAGGCCAACAAACCCACATGAGATAGAGGTAAAACATGCTCCAAAACATCCAAATAAACTCTGAAATGAAGCCACACAAGATTAGACATGCATACTACCATGTAAGCCAAGAACATGCAAAGAAATGAGGGACAAAGGGAGAAGGGTGTCCCTCCCCTACTCAAGACCTCAAACCACCTTCCTCACCACTGGAAATCCACTGATTTTCAGTGGTGAGAAGACAAAAACACTCAAGCAAACAAAGCCTCACAAAGAAAGCATCAAAAAGGCCAAATAAGGCCTAAGAGGGTGAGTTTGAACTCAAACCACAAAACACCCTTAATGAAAGTTTTAAAGCATGAAAATATAAGCTTTTTTTATGTTATACACAAAGCCTAAATCATCAAGCAAGACAGGTGAAAAGTTGTTGCAAAAAATGGGAAAACTAAAGCAAAAGTCTCACCCTTGAAGAACACCTCAAGAACAGTCAATGCAGCCCTCCTCTTCTGATCAAAATCAGTCCAAAAACTCAAGAATCAACCCTCAAAGCCTCTCAAACTCGAGCTAAGGTGTGATAGTGTGTGTTAGTGCAAAAGTAAGGTAGAAATACACTTTTAGGCCTAGAAACACACACAAAAGAGGAGAGAGAGAGGAATCTAGAGAGAGAGGATGTGTCTAACAGATATATAGATATAAGCTCTGGTTTTTGTTCAAAAATGGCTAACCCCTAAGCAAGGGAGAGGAATGGTGCTTATATAGGCCAAGCAAAGCCAATAAACTTAATGGCTAAGCTAAAGAGAAAGGGTCAAGGGGGCCAGGAGGGTCAAGGGGGCCAGGAGGTTCAAGGCTTCTAGAGGAAGCCAATACAGCTGGCCAAGCTTCTCCAAGAAGCTTGGCCAAAGGGGTCATTCTTCTAGAAGGAATTAGGGGGTCAAGGGTTCAAAACAGTCACCAACCGCACGGGGAGGAGTGATGGTGCATCCCAGCTGGCACAGCTGGCATGCACCATGCCTCAAGGGTTCAAAGGAGTCATACCGGCCAGCAAAAGAGGTAGCCGGCAAAATAAAGTGCCGGTCGGCCAAATATAGTGCCGACCGGCCATTGGTTTTAAGAAACCATGGCCGGTGGCACCCATAGACAGCCGGTGATGCTAGGGGAAGGCCGGTGGGATGTGGGGATGGCCAACAAGCCATTCCCTGCCCTTCAAGGCAAAAACACAAGTGTTTGGTGCCAAAACCAAACACGGAACAGTCGAGTTCAGAGATCCTGAGGCAAGGCGCGTAGCCGAGACCTCCGGGAACTCTAAACGAGCACAAACATAGATGATCATTGGGTGTTCAAACGGTGACATCCAAGTCTTGAGGACAGTCAAAAATGGGGTGTCTACAATCACTTCTTCCATAGTGCCCCAACATCTCAATTATCGTCACCAGGTTATCTCTAGTTAACCCCCAGTATGATGTCTATAAATAGCGCTACCCCCAGTATGATATTTGTTCATGTCATAACAATAGTAATATATCTACAATTAGTATTATTATGAATTTTTTTTATTTTATGAACAATGTCTTCAAGAGGTGTAGGAAGTTCACGCCGTCAAAGAAATCTGAAAGTGTGGCTACTACCTCCATTTACTTATGACTACAAGAGCGAAAAGTACTCGAGTCCGAAGGATTATTATGCTAGTATCCGAGCAGAATGGGTGTTCAGGGTAACGGAGCAAGAAGGATTGGTTAATGATCTACATAACTTTGGGGTACTGGTACCTCATTGTCGTTCATTGACCATGGTTAGACGAAATGTGAGTGACTATGAAAAAGCAGTTAGCAGAATTAAGAAGGAGAACAACAGAATGTTGATGCGGAGATGTCGACATTTCATGCTTCAGCTAGTCACCGAAATAGCAGAAGCAAGCAATAGAGAATTGACAGTGATTGAGTGAAATAATGTCTCGAACAATGAAAAATATTTCTCTGACTACTACATGTCAGATAAGGAATGAGAAATCAAACACCTTTGTCTTTCATATATATTTATATGTTGTGTCGTATCTTCGTTACTAGAGTGTAAGACAATGTTGTTGTTCATCTAACTTACGGATGTATTTCAACTATTTGTTATATGAACCTGAAGTTTATGAAATCACTACATTTATAAGTACACATGTCAAGATTCGTTACGAATTTCTCTTCCTATTGATAACTCATGTATAAGCATTGCAAAGCCATTACACATGGTAGCTGTATGTTTGAAATTATTATAAACAACTATGAATAAGAGTTGTCACGTCAACTTTTATGACCTGAACAACTAAGCATAAACTTTACAGAAGTTGTCACTTCGGCTTTTATTTACTACTCAGTGCACATCTGAAGGTTTTAAGCAAAGTTCAAATTCGCTTAGAAATTTAATTTCACTTTTCCGCTTAAAAATATAATTCAATTTATTTTTCCTTGACAATATATTTAATTTCACTTTTCACCTTACATATTTCATTTAATTTAATTAGAGAAATTTGACCAATTTAATTTCAAGTTAACTATGTGTTGATTTAAGTCGGTGTTGTTCTTGTCTGCATACTAGGCTAGCTTTTATCTGTAACACTTTCAAGTTCTATACATCAAAAAACCCATTGATTCTAACTCTACTAGAAATTAATCTTCAATACATTCTAATTGTATAATATTTTATCTTCAAGGTTTATGAAACTATTTGGAGTTATGTAGGGTGGCTTTTTAAACACAAATGGTCTAATTGTTTTGTTTTTTTGTTCTGACACAACCTCATCCCATTATGAATTGCAGAAATTCACATGGGCACAGTAGATATAGTATGATACTAAATTGTAGCTCGGCACAGTGATACGTCTAACATTTCTCAATGATGCAGTGACTTTAACAGACGTAATAAATTGTATGCTTTGTTTTTTCCTCAGATGCTATGTGACTTTGTGCAGCGATGCAGTGATGCATGTCACTTTTTTCCTCAGATGCAGTGATGCATGTGATGCATGTGACTTTGTGCAGTGATGCAGTGATGCATGTGACTTTCTGACTTTGTAAATTATATACTTTGTGACTTTTTTCCTCACAAGCAATGATGCATATGACTTTGTGCAGCGTGACTTAGATGCTTTTTTTTTTCCTCCCATTTCAGAATTCATCTAAGTCACATTAATATGACCACATGTCAATAGTGTTGACAAACAACTATATAAAGGATTGAAGGAGTGATGGTAAACACATAACCTTTCCACTCAGTTCATCCTAGGAAACTATCGTTCATCTATTGAGAAAAAAATCTAATGGAGTATAGATTTACGGCTGGGGGTAGGAATCGCAGAGGTGAGAGTTCACGACGAGGAAGAGGAACGGGAAGGGGACTCGCAGGGGGTAGGAACTTCAAAAGAGGTGAGAGTTCATACCGAGGAAGAGGAACGGGAAGGGGACTCGTAGGGGGTAGGAACTTCAAAAGAGGTGAGAGTTCATGCCGAGGAACATGAACGGGAAGGGGAAGTGGCGATGCTGAAGATGAAACACCATTTACTTTGTTAGATGCCTCTTGTGCTTATCATGATAGGTTTGGGAAGCGACATTTTGTCATGCCTAAGTACTATCGAGATCCATCTAGTTTCGTAGAGGATCCATCTGATAATCAAACAAGATATGGTTTAGCAGACGCTAGACTTTTGAAGTGGCCCGCACTATTTATAGAGCGAGTGCAAATGGAAATATTATGTCTGGAAAATCGACTGAAGGTGCCGAAAGCACGTTCAATTCAGATAAAAAAGGAAGATCCAGATAATGTTGATCGACTATGTGAAAGACTTCAAAGTGAGATTTCTCAAATGTGCCGTAGGTCAGCCCGCGATATGTAACTATCTATACTTAAGTCGGATGCCAAGAAGAACGGAACACCACAAAATGCTGCAGCTATCAAGGCTATTAAGGACGATCCTGCACTTCACTCTGACCCTGAGCTCTCTGATTGTTCGGACTCTGAGATTGCCGATTTGAGCGAGGATTAGGTGTCTATCTGTCTACTAAATTATATTAGGTTATCCATAATTATATGTTGTGTGTGTTAAAATAACTCTTTTGACAATGAGTTTGTGAAAGGTTTGTCTAATATTTGTCTATGTAATTGTTAAATGTTGTACTCCTCGCTTTATTTTATATTCTGTGTTATGTTGAATGTTTCCACAAATTATTTTTGTGGGATACTTTTGTTTGAACTAGCTATGGCGTTCTAAAGTGTTATAAGTGTTCTAAGTGTTATAGTCATACCTTTATTTTATTTTCCTCTTCGTAGTAGTAATTAGCAAATTAGATACTTTATATATGTTGTGTGAAGTTTTATTTAAATATTTCATGGCAACAAAAATTTAAGTGAACAACAAATATTTAGTTTCAAAAATTCTGCAAAAGTAGGCTTAGTTTGAGAAATAAATTAGTATAGGTGCTTAGTTTGGGAAAAGCCCTGACAAAATCTCTTCGAAACTGTGCAAAATGTTCTCTGGGAGGGTGCGTGTCTCGAGGCCATTATTTTCTTCTTCTTTTTTAATTTTTAAATTTTTTATTTGTTGTTTTTATTTTTGTCCATCACCGATCTTTTTTAAATTATATTTGAATTATATAACAAAACAAAATAAAAATTTATTTAAAATTTTATATTTAAATAACAATTTAAAAAAATATTAGGTAAATTAAGCAAATATTTAATTTACATTTTTTACACAATTCACTACTCTTTAGACAATGCATGCTGTTTATTTTTTAAAAATTTTATGTATAAATTATTTATGTAAATATCAAATTGATCTGATAATCGTACATATTATTTTATCATTTAAAAAAAAAATAATGGATGCGAAACATAATTTCAAAATTACATAATTTATTTTTAAATATTAAAATAATAAAATTTGGTAGTTAAGATTGTTTATTAATACGATATTTTATATGAATAATTTATATATAGAGATTTACAAGATGATTGAGCGAATTATAGAATGTGGATTGAATAATAATAATAATAATAATAATAATAATAATAATAATAATAATAATCAACAGTGGGTGCTCCTAAAAGCGTGGTTACGAACCACGCTTTCCTTTAAAACTGGATTTCGGTTAAAAGCGTGGTTGTCATTCACGCTTTTCTTGGTGAACAGTAAAAGCGTGGTTGTGAACCACGTTTTATGAAAAAACAAAAAATTATTTAAAAGCACAGTAAAAGCGTGGTTCGCAACCATGTTTTCTAAAAAAAAAAAAAATTATTTAAAAGCGTGGTTAGGAACCACGCTTTATGTATAAATAAAATTTTCTTAAAAACGTGGTTTGTTACCACGCTTTTACGATTTTACAAACTTTTCGCAGAAAGGCCATAAAAACGGTGAAAGCGTGATTTGTATTCGTATTTTAATTAATTTAAAAGTTCTGTTCAAACTAGACCTAATTTAAAAAATAAGTTGAAAAGTCCCCTAATAAATAAGTCAGTGAAAGGGATTGCTTATTTTCTTGGACTGTGTTATGTCATGAAAGTAGGGTGGAGAGTGGAGGCCTACAATAATTCTGGAAAGCTAAGTTGGTGAATAGAATGGAAGTACCACATAATTATTATTATTGTGTAGAGCATTCTTCTTGTCTTTGTCCCTTTTGTTGTGAAAATACAACATGTGCTTACTCCTAACTAATTAATCTATGACCACCACATAAGCTTTCTATTTATTTTTTTATATTTTTTTATACCAAAAACAAAATTGTTTGTTTGTTTGTTTTTGTTTTTCTGTTTTTTTTTTTTTCCCTCCACTAATTTCAACCCTACTGAGATGCTACCTGACAATATCTCAAGATCCCTGAATAATTTCTCTTTTGTTTTGTGTGAGTCCAATAAAATGGAAAAAATATGGGCTGTCAACATTTCGTCCTTTTATACGAGGGGATAATTATCAGTAGATTATATGGGATGGACTTATTTATTCACGAGTCATAAATAAATTTTCTTATGTATTTGACTCTCGTTTTTTACAATGAAAATTTTTTGAGACCTTTATATGTATTTTTTGATTTGTAGAATGATTGTAAAAAATTTTGAGACCTTTAGATGTATGTTTTGGTTTGTAGAATGATCATTTAGTACTAGTTTTAATACTGATAATTTATCAAAGTGATAAATAATTTGAATATTTTGATTTTTGTTTGTGAGTTTTAATTTATTTTTAATTTATTTGTGTTAATTTGTATTGAAATATAGTATAGAAGTACAAGCAGTTAAATTCTATTTTTAAAAAATATTTTTATAATTATGAATTTATGATTGAATGTTAGAGCAAAACTTGTAATTGTTCAAAATTTTACACCTATTTATTAATAAGTCAAGTTTGAGAATTATAGTGACTCGGGTTAAAACTTACACTACTAAAGAAAGGGCCTTTTGAGTCGGCAGATTTTACCGTCGCAAAAGGTAGTCTTTTTGAGACGGCACAGAGTTACCGACTCAAATACCAAACCTTTAGCGTCGGCACCGTTGGTCGACACAAAAAATTAATATTTGATAGCATTATTTGAGTCGGTTGAATTTACCGACGCAAAAGATAGACTTTTTGAGTCGGCATAGACGTTTTGCGTCGGCAAATTTGTGTCGACGCAAAAAATTAGACCTTTTTGTGTCGGCAACTGATGCCGTAGCAAAAAAAATAAAAAATTTATAGCCAAGATATATATATTTACTTGATTATATTTAATAAATATATTCATTTATACATATACTTTTATTTTAATATTGAGTGTATATACTATAAATAATATATATCTCATTAAATATCTGAAAGAGGTATGGTGGTGAAGTGGATTTAGTGTGGTGGCTTCGGGTCAAAGCGTCCAAACGGTGTGTGTTCGAAACTTGGGAGCCTCAATGAGAAAATTATGGGTTAAATTTTTTAAAACATTGAACCACTTTTTGAGTCGGCAATCTACCGTCTCAAAAAATTTAAACTTTTTGCGTCGGCAGATTGCCGACTCAAAAACTTTTTGCGACCCCACCATTTTCGTCCCTTGAGTTGCCGTCGAAACGCCGTCGGAAAAAGTTTTTGCGTCGGCAAATACGCTATTTGCGACGGCACGCTGCCGACTCAAAAACCCTGGTTTCTAGTAGTGTTAATCCTTTTGTAATCTTTGATCCGGAATCCGGTACTCATGGTTATTGTTTATATTTCTTGCTGTCTTGTTGTAATGTGGGATTGGTTGTTTGGAGTTGTTGATTTGTTTTGAACAGGTTGGGACTCAGTTTTTTCAAAAGAGTTTCTGTCTGTTTCTCTTCAGGTTCACTCGAGCAGTCTTTCTTTTGCTCGAGTGGTCATTGGTTATTTCTAGTATCTGTGTTTGTAGGTCTAAACTACTAGAAGGGGGTTATTATGCGCTCGAGCAATGACTTGGTCGCTCGAGCGGCTCCTTGTGTCTAACGCTCGAGCGGTTTGTGTGTATATTAGCACGGAAAAAAGATATTTTCTTTATTTTTTGTCTCTCTCTCTCTCTCTCTCTAAAAGGTAACTTTATCAAATTTCTTCTCTCTCTCTAGTTCTTGTCTAAACACCCATATACATTCAAATCCGTTGGTCTTCCCGTCTTAGTACCTTGGAGAAAAGTGTAGAGCTCATAGAGATGAACATTCTAATAGGAAAGTTTTCATTTTCGGCTCCATTAAAAGTTAGGTATTCATATCTCTTTTTACTCTTGAACTAGGAATTTTTTCAACCTCTTTGTATGATTCTTAGTCTTGTTATGTGTTCCTTGAAAAGTGTAGTGATTTAGGAGTAGTGGGTTTGATTTAGGGTTTGTTTTGGGAATATAAAAGAGAGGTTTTCAAATAGATTCATGAAAAATGGTTGTGGAAATGAGTGTATTGTTAAGTTGTGTTGAAACATTGGAAATTTCTCCTTTAAATGTGTTTTTGAAAGAAATAGATGTTTTGGTAGAAATCATTGGTTTTGAACTAAGAATAAAGAGAAAGATATTGAGTTTTTTAAACGATAAAATGAATATATCTGTTGATGATGAAGGTAGAGTTGGATATGTATTATCACTCCTATATTGAGATTATGAAATTATAATTGTTGTTGGAGATTTATCTTTTGTATAGATATATTTGTTTTGGGCTATCGGTAGAGGGTAACTTTAATTATTGTAGAAATTACATGAGAATTAGATTAAATGAAATCAACTACTCATACATCTTGTATTGAACATTGTTTCATATTTATACGTTGAAAGCGTTTCATTTTGAGAAAAAATGGTGAATATCTTGCTGAATCTGGTTAGGGGGTATGGTTGTGGTATGATCTATGTTGGCTTGTGTGTCCTTAGTAAAAGTTTAGAAACTTGCGCGGTTAGGTGTTGATCCTTCTAGTTAGTATCGGTAAAATGGCTTTAGTAGTGCTTGTACAGCCTGTTGGCATATACGTACCTAGAGATTCTTAGTGTTGTGTATCCACTGCCTTGTTTTTTGATTTAAAAAGTATTGTTTTGTGAATTGATTTATAATCATGGCATTGCATTGTTTAAAAGAGAAAGTGTAACGTTTTGGTAAATGACATACATATGCATTCGCCATATGACATTGTTACGCATCATATAGTGTGTTAAAGTATTCTCTACTGGGTTTTAGCTCACCCTATGTGGAAACCAACTTTCAAGTGTTGATGGTATGCCTCCGTCAAAGACTTAACTTGGGGGGATCGTGGAGCTAAAGGCTCATTTTGTTTTTATTTATTTATTTATTGTAAATATCTTTTGTACAAGCCTCGCACTTTTTACTTGTTTGGTTTTGACCCATTTTTGTTGTAACAAAGTATCGTCTTGAAAATATGTAGTCACTAAGGTATGAACTTCTCCGAATTTCCTTTTATTTTCTATATATCGCCTTGTATTACATGCTATAGATTCAGAATCTAGGGTTTGTGGATGTACGATGCATATGGTACCTTTTGTAATGATTATCAAATGAATTAATTAAGAACGAAATATTATTAGTTTCTGCATATGTAGCGTACTTTATGGAATTCTCTGTTGTTGTTACTTTGGCTCGGTTTGATTATTAATATATTTTGTAGGGTTTGATTTCTCTTTTCTTGGGGTTGTACTCTTCTCCTCTCTTCGTTCGCTTGCATGAAATGAACGCCCCGCTGTGGAGTTGTAGTGGAGATCGGATCGAGATTGATTGATATGATTGTTATGACAGTCGAGTTTATCGGAATACATATGGCTTTGTAGATGTACAGATCTGAGCCATTGATTGATTTTCAAAGATGCCTTGGATCTAATCTTGATTGTCCAAGATCCTATCATATATATATATATATTATATTCATAGATCTGTTTTTTTGTAGTTTAGAGCAAATTTGGTGGTCCCTGTCTCTTTTTTTATTATTATTATTATATTTAAGATAGAGTGAGAAAGAGAGAGAGAGAAAGATGAGGAATGGGAGAGAGATGTTGTTGTTGATGATGATTGTAATAGATAGTGGCGTAATGTATTCATTTCCTCAGATGTTGCTGTTTTGATTGGGATTAGGATTTCAACAGATAATACTCCTTTTTCTCTGGTTTTGTGTTCAATAGATAAGTTAAAAATAAGAAAAAAAAAAAGTTTCAAAAATTTCAATAAATAATAGAGAGAGAGAAAAAAGAGAAGTGGAGAGACTAACAAATAGACAGAAAAAGTTTGAAAATGGTGTGTATTTGAACATATAGAAAAAATAGGTTAAAATATTCAATAGATAACTTAAAAAAAATTTGAATAAATAGACAAATAATTTGAATAGATAGATAAAAAATTAAACAGATATAAAATAATTTGAACATATAGAAATAAATCTGCGTTAAAAAAAAAGATAGATATAAATTTGAACAGATAGTAAAGAGGAAAAAAAAGTCAAATAGATAAAAAAAATTAATAGATAAATTAATGGGTAAAATTAGAAACAAGACGTGCTTCTAGAACAACAAAATAACTTCTCACCAAACTATTTCACAAAGGGTGTATCTCTCACCAATAAAAAATATTTACTAGATCTAATACCTTATACCCTCCGTACCTTAAACTTTTCAACAATTATCTCCACCAAATTTCATTTTATTTTTATTTAATATGTAGGCTTATTGGATAGATTTGAAATTGCAATAGTATAATTTTAGGGTTGAGTTTGGAATTGTATGCCGCATGTGAGAAGGAAGAACTTGCAAGATTTTCTAGTCTGTATAACATTAATGCGGCTCGAACACTTGTGGTAAATTGTTATTTGGTTTCCACAATTTGTATTACTCAAATTATCATTTAGTTGATACAAATTTCAGTGTTTATAGAACAAATTGAGCTTCACTGTTGTACATGACTTCTGAATTTATTTCTTCTTATTTTATTTTTTTATTTTTTTGGGGTATCTTTTTGTGTGTGTATGATCCTTGCATGTACATATGGTGTGGGGATATATTTTCTGAGTACCAACACGTGGCCGAGGTGACACCGAAGTGTCAGCAGAGTTCCCCACGTGTTATGGTAGTTGTGCCGAGGTTATCTCGGCTAGGCCGAGGATACCTCCGAAGATATCGGAATCCGAGATAAGCGGATAAAGGACAAGAGTCCTAGAATGAAGAGGAAGCTCAAACCTGGATGTGGACAAGAGTCCAAGGTTGGGGGAAGACTTCAGTTTGGGGTAAAGATAAACTCTTAGGGAGTATGTCTTAATTCCACTGAGAGTCCTAGATTAGCAGGAGTCCTAAGTCCATTAGGACCGGGTTCCTGTTGGGACTAGGATTGGATTGGCTATAAAAGAGAGGCACCCCCATGGGTCTAAGGTATGTTTTTGATACTCAAGCTTGTGAGTTTAGCACTTGATTTATCTTTGAGAGATATACTGACTTGATCGTCGGAGTACCCCCGGGTGGTCGAAACCACCGCCGGAGTCTTTTCCTTCTGTGCAGGTTACAAGGAGCCGTCTACTCGCTGTGTTCTTCTGTGAATCACTAAGGAGGCGGTGTGATCGAAATTCACTCACACAATTTGGCCGTCGTGGGAAAGAAAGAAGAGTAGATGGCTAATAACGCCGCAGAAGGAAAATATTGGGGACGACACTCCATCCGGGAGTGGAAGACTGTCGATCCTAACATGGAAGGAGGCGATAGAACGAAGAAACTCGTGATCGAATCACGCAGAAAAGACGTCGCCGGGACGGCGACACATCAAAGAAAGCGAACGAGCAAGTACTACAACGAGGATGACCTCTGCACTGGAAAGACGGATGTCCGAGGAGGGATGAAGAAGTAAAGGAGATGGCACATAAACCGGCCGACCTTCAATCGATCGTCAACTTTATGATGCGAGAATAATGTCATGCCGCCATACCCGCCGCAGACACACCAATGCCAAGAAGAACGCCCAAAAGAAGGGACGGAAAGAAGTCCCGAAGCCCCTCAAAGATACGAGGCGGAAGGCACTCTCACCGACCATCCGTGGAGGTCGGCCGAGAAGAGCCGAGGAGAGAAGAGTCCCGGGACACATCGTGAGAAGGATGCACCCCAAAGAACATCGGCATGTTAAAGGCGGGTGTTGTGTTTTGATGCGTCTGCGGAGAAGGATCAAAAGGCCACCATGAGGCCGAGAGTAGCGCCAAAAGTTTGAAGTCCATTGACAATGGGCCGCAGGAGAAGTAAAGAGGACTTGAGAGACTACCTCAAGAGGAAACAGAGAATCTCGGAGCCAAGTAACCTCCCGCTAAGCCGAGGACTCCATTCTCGGTGGAATTGGACAAATTGTGGCACCAAAAAGATTCAAAGATGCCGAGGTTCCAGATATATGATGGTAAGTCGACCCTAACTTCCATGTTGGATTATTTTTTGAATTCAATGGCGTTATCTGGGGAACGAGCCGTTGTTCTCGCAAAGTGTTCCTTCATCCTTTGGGGAGATTGCATCGATTGGTTCCACAAACTACCAAGGGGAGCGAAAGAATCGGGAAGGCTGGCCGAGATGTTTGTGGCCGTTCATAACAAACAAACCGCAACCTTTGAGGGTGGATGCATTGATGGCCTCAAGATCGGCAAAGATGAGAGCCTCGGAGCCTACGCAAAGCGGTACTATGAGGTGTTCAATCGAATACTGAGTGCAACCAGAGGTGGCGGTCGTCTCTTTCAAGAACGGCCTAAAGGATGACCGCCCACCGCGGAAGTCATTAGCAAAAACCCCGCCGAAGAGTATGGAAGAGCTCATGGCGAGGATTGAGAAGTGCACGAGCCGAGGAGGATACCTCGGGAACAAGGAGACAAAGACGAAGGCAACGGTCGGCCAAGCGAGGCCGAGGCAACAATGGACAAACAAACAGAGACGAGTTGAGGACTAAACAAGCGATGGATTTACGGTGTTTGAATTCCGATCCAAAAGGTCCTTGACCAAATTCGAAATCACCCTACTGTATGGCCGCAAGAGCACAAGGAGAATTCATGGGAGAAACCTCGTAGACGCGTTGTGCCTACCATAATGAGTGGCCACCCAACTCAGGTTGCAGGCCCTTAAAGCACACTTAGAAGATCTGGTGAGACAAGGCCATTTAAGAGATCTTGTGGATGAGGCCCGAACCAGGGAAGAACAGGCACGGTTGCCTCAAGCACCAGCAGCCCGCCCAAAGACAAAGAACCACAGTGTGTGGACCTCGGTGGTTAACGTGATCCACTCAAAGGTGAACGAAAACGACATACGGGGGGAGACGCAGAGGGTGAAACATCTGCAGCATGTCAACCAGGTCGGACTGAAAAGACCACGGCCTGATGATTGCCGAGGACCTATGATAACCTTCACAAAAGCCGACCTTGACATGGTTCAGCACCCGCACAATGATGCCCTGGTAGTATCCCTCCGTGTGGGGAGTGCCAGGTGAAACGCATCTTGATTGATCAAGGCAGCTCTTGCGACATCATGTATGTCAGATGCTACAAGGAGTTAGGCCTTCACCCTGATGACATGGAGCAGTCAAACGGCCCGATGGTCGGCTTCAATGGAACGCCGACGCGGGCCTTTTAGGGCGCAACAAGCTTGGAGGTACAAGCTGGCACAAAGAAGGTGAGGACAGAATTTATTGTGATTGATACGCCTTCGCCTTACAACATCATCCTGGGGAGGCCGTGGTTGCATGCAATGGGGGCAGTTCCCTCCACCTTGCATCAACTGCTGCGATTCCCAACAGAACATGGGATTGAGGAAATCAGAGGAGATCAGATTGGTAGCGAAAAAATCGCTCCATGGCAAAGAATGAAGTTAACTGCAAAGATTCGAGAAACCAGCGGAAGCAGAGGTTGAAGAAGAGGACATGAAAGTCCTAGATGATGTCGGCAAGGAGCCGACCGAGAAGAGTGAAGAAGCATTGAAGAAAGTCTTCGTCCAAGAGGGTGATGAGGAACGCTTCTTTCTTCTCGGCACAGGATTAGCCGGAGAAGAAGAAAGGGAGTTGGAAGCCTTTCTGAGAAAAATATTGAGGTGTTCGCCGACACCTTATGAAATGCCCGCATCGACCCCGAGGTCACATGCCGCAGACTCAACGCGACAGTCGGCCAAACCCGTAATACAACGAGCCAGAGACCGACGTTGATACCGCCGAAGCGATGGAAGAGGAAGTAGCTAGACTTCTAGAGGCCAGGGCCATCCGAGAAGCCAATTATCCAACGTGGTTGTCAAATACCGTGGTAGTAAAAAAGAAGAATGGCAAGTGGAGGGTCTGCGTAGACTTCACAAATTTGAACAAAGCTCGTCCCAAAGATGCTTCCCTCCGCCAAAGACCGACCAGTTGGGCGCCGCCCCATTAGGACATGGTAGGATGAGCTTCTTGGACGCATATAGGGGGTACCACCAGATAGCCATGTACCCCCCGGATGAGGAGAAGACAGCGTTTATTACTCCCAAAGGTCTGTACTGTTACAGAGTCATGCCCTTTGGGTTGAAGAACGCAGGAGCAACTTACCAAAGGTCAGGACCCAGATGTTCGGACACTTGATTGGCGAATCGGAAGTCTACATCGATGATATGGTCGAAGACCAAGGAACCGAAGGATCATCTCACCGACTTAGAAGAGGTCTTCAACATACTAAACATATATCGGCTCGACTAAACGCATCGAAATGCGGCGTTTGGAGTCGGATCCGTAAGTTTTGGGGTACTGGTGACAAGAAGGGCATTGAAGCCACCAGATCAAATCAAGGCCATTCGAATTACAGAGTCCGACATCGGCGTGTTCAGATGTTATCGAAGGGCCGCAGATGCTTCTAAACAGATGATTTATAAGCGAAGTTCGGACAAGTGTAAACCTTTTTCAACTGGTGAAAAAGGCCATGATTTTTATGGACGAGGAATGCGAGGCCGCTGACCGACCAAGAAGTACCTTACCTCGCCCCATCCTCTCAACGCCTCAACACGGGAGGAACCGTTTATACCTAGTGTTCGGAGCACGCAGTGAGTGCTGTGATTATCCGAGAAGAAAAGGGCGAACAGAAGGCAGTTTACTATGTGAGCAAGACCTTGGCTGACGCAGAAACAAGGTATCTGCCATTAGAAAAATTAATGCTGGCCTTGGTAATGGCTTCAAAGAAGCTGAACCACTATTTTCAGGCTCACAAGATAGTGGTTCTGACAGAGCACCCATTAAAATCCTTGTTGCAGCAAGGAGACTTGATTGGAAGAATTGCAAGATGGCCGTTGTTTTGGGCCAATATGACCTGGAGTTTAGGCCGAGAACCGCAATTAAGGGCCAAGTCTTGGCCGACTTTGTGGCCGAGTTCTCACCGAATACATCGAACATCGGGCTCCGTCGAGCCGAGATGAACGATGCCTGCAAGGAAAGAGAAGCCCAAAAAAGCCAAAGAACCAAGGAAGGAGAAACTCGACCGCAAAGATTTACATCGGCAATTCCTTTCAACTTTTTGTTGATGGGAGCTCAAACCGCGGCGGAGCTGGAGTAGTGTTAATTTCCGATGGGGAGATATTGAGCGATCAATTCGATTTGGGGTTCAAGGCCTCGAACAATGAGGCGGAGTATGAAGCATTGATTCTTGGATTGAAGCCGCAATAGCAGCAGAGGCGATGAGGTAATTATTTTTGTGATTCACGCCTTATAGTAAATCAAACTACATGAGAGTTTTTTGCCGAGATGAAAGAATGTCGGCATATACGAAAAAGAAGTCATCAGTCAAGTGACATGTTTCAAAACCGCCGACTTCTTGAGTTAGCCGAGATGACAACAACCACGCCGACGCGTTAATTTGGCAAGTTCAAGACAAACCGGAAGACAAGGACAATAATGATTGACTACCTACGGGTTCGAAAGCATAGAGCCACCGAACGCAATGCAAGAAGCATTATGTGCGGATTTGGGACCAAGTGGATGGATGCAATTGTTGCATTCCTAAAAGAAGGCAAGCCGCGGAAGATCGGAAGGAAGCACACAAGGTCGATTGAAGTCGGCAAGATTCACCGACGGCAAGGCGACATCTGTCTGAAGATCCTTCATCGACCTCTTTAAGGTGCGTACACCCTCTTCAAGTCGAAGACTTTCATTTAAATTCATGAAGGAGTTTGTGGAAGCCACGCAGGGGCAGATCGTTAGCACATAGGGCCATTACCCAGGGTATTGGTGGCCCTATATGCGTAAAAAGATCTGGCCTATGTAAAGAAGTGTGAACAATGTCGAGGTTTGCACCATTGATACACCACCGCCGACTTGAACTGCTTCAAATTTCTGGCCATTTGCCCAATGGGGCATGGAACTTGTTAGAAAATTGCCCCAAGCAACTGGGCAACGGAAGTACCCTCTTGGTGGCTACGGATTACTTCACAAAATGGATAGAAGCGAGCCTCTTGCCAAAATCCGAGATGTGGATGTAAAGAACTTCATCCGAAAAGCATCATTACAGATTTGGGATTCCAAGAGCAATCGTTCGACAACGAACCACGGTTTGACAAAGAACTCATCAAGAATTTTGCGCCAAATTCAAGATAAAAATTACTTCTCAACACCAAGCTTTCCCCAAAGTAATGGGCAAGTCAAGCATCAAACAAGGTCATTCTAGATGGAATAAAGAAGAGGTCGCAGCACCAAAGGGAAGTGGGTAGACGAATTGCCCAACGTGCTCGGGGCATATCGACTACGCCGAGAAGATCAACAGGGAATCCCCTTGCCATGGCTTATGGCACGGAAGCAGTCATTCCATTGGAGATCGGCATCCCAGGGATCAGAACACAGGGAGTTGAGAACGGGTCTAATGATGTGCTCTTAGCCCGAGATCTGGACCTACTAGAAGAAAGAAGAGAGAAAGTGGCAATCCAAATTTTGCAAAGATACCAACAACAACTTGCCAAAGCTACAACAAGAAGGTCAATCCAAGGATTTTCGGTCAACGACTTAGTCTTAAGAAAAGTGGTCGGCAATAAGAAGGATGCCAGAGAGGGCAAACTTGGCCCAAACTGGGAAGGCCCCTACAGAATAATTTCGGTGTTAGGGAATGGGGCATACCGGCTCGAAGATAATGAGGGCAAAGCATTGCCTAGACCATGGAACACTTGTAATTTAAAGTTTTTCTATCATTAGATACTGTTTGATTCTTTCTTGCCGATATGATAAATAAAATCTTAGCAGAATTTCTCTGAACTTATACAACTTGGTACGATATTGTTTTTTGAATAATGAGAACCCAAGAGGAACTTAGGTTCACATTAAAGCGTAGAGAAGACATTAGTAATGCTTAGCCGAAGTTAAGCCGAGATAAATTCCTTATCTTTACTTGTTGAAATTTGTAGCAATTTACAAGTTAAAGTTAAGCTGAGATAAATTCCTTATCTTTACTTTTTGAAATTTCTAGCAATTTACAAGTTAAAGTTAAGCTGAGATAAATTCCTTATCTTTACTTGTTGAAATTTGTAGCAATTTACAAGTTAAAGTTAAGCTGAGATAAATTCCTTATCTTTACTTGTTGAAATTTGTAGCAATTTACAAGTTAAAGTTAGTGAGATAAATTCCTTATCTTTACTTGTTGAAATTTGTAGCAATTTACAAGTTAAAGTTAAGTCGAGATAAATTCCTTATCTTTACTTGTTGAAATTTGTAGCAATTTACAAGTTAAAGTTAGCGAGCGAGAAGATTCCTTGACCTCGCTTGTTGAAATTTGTAGCAATTTACAAGTTGAGTAAAGATTATTGTCTAAACACTTGAGTAAAGTCCTTGATTATTTTTGAAATTTGTATCAATTTACAAGAAAGGCAAATTGAAATTGTTATTTATGGCCTTTTGGAACTTGGAGAAAAGTTAACATTGAATAGTATCTGTCTATACTTGTTGAAATAATGCAGATCTCTGTCAAGTAAAATTTGCGGTGTAATGCCCGAGGTATGTTACCCGAGGAGATTGTGCAAAAAGGAAGAATCTGAAATCATGCAAAATATTCTAAGTATAGAATCATTCGTAAGCGAAAAGAAGAATTAAAAGCTGAAGCATTCAAGAATAAGCAATTGCATAAATAAGTTGTTTACAAGCGCAGAGAGGCACATCGCCACGTATGAACAACTTACAAAGAAAAGAAAACAAAGTACAAGAAATAGAAGAAAACAAAAGCGTCAAGGTCATTCTTCTTCAACTTGAGCGAAGGTTGTTTGGAACCTCGGAAGGTTCTGGAAGAACCACCTCGGTGTCTTTTGGGTCCACAACCTCTGCATCCTTTTCAGCCGGAACCCCAGGTTCTTTATTTGCCACGACCTCGGAGTGTTTGTCAGCCGCAACCTCAGCGTCGATTTCGGCTAAGGTTTCATCAACACTTCTCCCAATTAGAAGCATATCAGAAGACAGGCGAACTGAGCCAGCTTCCTTGGATTGCTTCTCGACCTGTTCATCCCCAGTGAGGTCCAAAATCTGGTCGGCCTTGGGAGGGGATTTGGCCTTCCTCACCAAGGGTTCATCTTTATCTTCATCTTTTTCTTCATCTTCATCCTCGGCTTCAGATTCAGATTCATCTTGGCTTGGAGATGGAGGAAGTGGGCAAGGAAGACGCAGGCTCTCAGTCTTGCGCCATGGCGAGTCGACTGGAAGATCAAGCTTTTTGGTCAGAGCATTCCAACCTAGGACGTATCCTTTGTTGCAAGCTTGCTTGACCTGAAGCTTGTAGTCTTCAGCAACGTCTGCCATGCCTTGGTAGTAGGCGGCCGATTTGCCTTTTTGTGGCGAGCATCCTAAGCTCTTTCGCCTCGGCCTTCTTAGCCTCGGCTTCCTTTTTCGGCCGCAACTTCCTTGACGCCTCGGCCTTTGAAGAGCAAGTGATTGGGCCTTTGTGGCGCCTCGCTTCTTCCGCTTTTTTCATCCTCGCTGATCTCTTTTTGGGTCTTTTGAAGGGCAAAACTCCTTCTTTAATTGAGAGCTCCTCCTTGTTTCAAATGCCTTCTGAGAAGGCGTGGGCATGTTGAACGGCACGACAGTTCATAAAGACAAAGGTTATTACAGAGTGAAAATGATGTTTTACAAGTATGAAGATAAAACAAGATCATCAAAGTTCAAGGCTTACTTGGATGTAACGTTGCAACATGAGGGCATAGTTCTCGTATTCACCGATCTTGGAGTTTCTCTCAAGATCACCTTCGATGAGAACGACCATCTTGAGTGCCACGCCGGCGTTAACGTCGAGGCGCTTTCATTGGCATAAACCGCCTGTCCTCAAGTGTAATTTTGGGCTCGAGGAACTTTGGGAACCCCGATCCCGAGGTTGAAGGCTTTTGCTTTTCGGTGGACCAGATCCAGAGGGTCGTCTCACCGACCTCTTCACAGAGCATAGGTAGTCTTCCGCCTCCGCTTTGGGAGATTAGCGGGGCATCTTGCCTCGGCTTCAGCTGACCTTAGCCTTCGGTTGGGCCTTCTTGGTTCTCTTCGGTTTTTGTGGGGGCATAGTTTGGGCTGGCTCATCCTCCATGTCATCTGGCGGTCGGCCAAGAGATTGAGCACCGCTTTTCTTGGTTTTCAATTTCAGTTGTTTTAACGAGTCTACGTCGGCGCTTCTTTTCTTGGACTGGTTCAGACGTGGAAGCAACTTGTTCAGTGGAGGCAGTTGATGAGGAGGCGCTCCTCTTCCCCTGTCTTGGAACGTCGGGCAACTTTGAAGTATATGTGGGGATGAAGTTCAGCACCAAAGGGGCCTTGCGTTTCAAGAGGGAGGTCCAAGAGCTTTTTGAAAGTTCGAGGAAGTAGGGTGATGAAAGTCCTTGGGAGGTCGGGGAACGTCTGCAAAACAGAACAAAACATGAGAAACAGATAAAATATTTTGGAAAATTGAAGAAAAACAAGTTAAGTAGTTCGAGATGGGCTCTTACCCTTGCCCTCCTTTACTGTTCGTGGGAGAGGGAAAATGTGGACTTCTTCACAGGCCAAATTCAGTTCGGTGACAATAAGATAATCCTCAAGAGCCCCTTTGTTGGAGTGCGGGAGCTCGGCTACAATCTTATATTCGGTAGACCTCGGCTTGAGGTAATATACAAAACCTTTCTCCTTAAGGTTAAGGGCACTCATGGTGTAACAATCTCGATATCGGCAAGAGTGATTCTAACACCCTCTTGCCGAGCTAAAGCTATTATTCCGATAAGGGTTCTATAGGCATTTATGGTAAGTTGCATGGGGTTGAGGTCAGTAGTAGTTAAGGACCTCGCGAAGAGGATATCAAGAGGGAACCTAAGTCCACACCGGACGAAGGCAACTGAGGAAAGGCATTTTATCGCCATCGGGCATAATGGAGTCCTCCTCCCCTAGTGCGAGTTGGACGTCATCTGGAATGGAGAATTCTTGCCTAAAGTGTTCTAGTTTTGTGGGGTATCCACCCTATGTTTCCACACACCCATGGTCTTTATAAGTGTTTGGCTACGTAAGCGAGTATTCCTAAGGATTTTAAGGACCTCGGCCAAAACCTAAGTAATCTTGATTGTTTGAGTTCTTTCCTAGAGATTGATGGTTCTACAACAAATCCCAAACTTAAATCTCTGAATAAATGAGAATGGAAGGCGAAAATCTGAAAGCAGAAAGCAAAAGAAGTTTGATTCAGAATACAAGAAAGTGGAAGGCCAAAAAGAAGTGAGATGGTGCAAGTATTCAGATGCAAAATCAAGAAATGATTCAAAAATTACATGACAAAGCGAGAACATTAGAAGCGAGAAAAACCAATAACGATAAAAGAAATGGAAAAGAAGGGAACAAGGGCTTGCCAGAAAGGATGAAGCCGAGATGAGTCCTGCCGAGGTCAGGTGACTTAGGCGACAGCGGCTTGAGCTCCACAGAAATGGCAAAGGCAGACCTAATCTGAGCTTGAGCTTGGGGCAATGGAGGATTCGAAAGAAAAAAAGCTTTAGAGAGAGAGAGAACAAGAATTTCAAAATGCAGAAGTGAAGCGAAGGAGAGAGAGACAAACGTTTTTGTCAAAAGTAAAGCGGCGGCAAAACAAGGCAATAATAGCGCCTAGGGTAACGCATGCGTCAGACGGCGCAGGCAGAGAAAAGACGGCTTGTAGGCGCGTCAATGGCACGGACCAAGAAGAATGAAACGCGTCCCCAGAATGGTTGAAGATTGGTGTATGACAGCCCATACACGTAAGGAAGTTGATTTGAATCAGAAGAGGACATGCCGTCCTGGAATGAATGATCTCGGCTAAAAAGTTCTTAGGCCGATGTGCGAGATAAAATCGAAGATAGGTTCCATCACCTCGAATGCCGAGGTAATAGAACCTAGGGGCGATAATGGGGATATATTTTCGAGTACCAACACGTGGCGAGGTGACACCGAAGTGTCGTGAGTTCCCACGTGTTATGGTAGTTGTGCCGAGGTTATCTCGGCTAGGCCGAGGATACCTCCGAAGATATCGGAATCCGAGATAAGCGGATAAAGGACAAGAGTCCTAGAATGAAGAGGAAGCTCAAACCTGGATGTGGACAAGAGTCCAAGGTTGGGGGAAGACTTCAGTTTGGGGTAAAGATAAACTCTTAGGGAGTATGTCTTAATTCCACTGAGAGTCCTAGATTAGCAGGAGTCCTAAGTCCATTAGGACCGGGTTCCTGTTGGGACTAGGATTGGATTGGCTATAAAAGAGAGGCACCCCCATGGGTCTAAGGTATGCTTTTTATACTCAAGCTTGTGAGTTAATTGATTTATCTTTGAGAGATATACTGACTTGATCGTCGGAGTACCCCCGGGTGGTCGAAACCACCGCCGGAGTCTTTTCCTTCTGTGCAGGTTACAAGGAGCCGTCTACTCTGCCTGTGTTCTTCTGCTGAATCACTAAGGAGGGCAGTGTGATCGGAAATTCACTCACACAAGAATTTATTTAATATGTAGGCTTATTGGATAGATTTGAAATTGCAATAGTATAATTTTAGGGTTGAGTTTGGAATTGTATGCCGCATGTGAGAATGAAGAACTTGCAAGATTTTCTAGTCTGTATAACATTAATGCGGCTCGAACACTTGTGGTAAATTGTTATTTGGTTTCCACAATTTGTATTACTCAAATTATCATTTAGTTGATACAAATTTCAGTGTTTATAGAACAAATTGAGCTTCACTGTTGTACATGACTTCTGAATTTATTTCTTCTTATTTTATTTTTTTATTTTTTTGGGGTATCTTTTTGTGTGTGTATGATCCTTGCATGTACATATGGTGATGGCTAACCTTACTCCCATCAAAAATGAAAAAAAAAAATAGAAAAAAGAAGAGATGATTGATTTTTGGGTTGATTTGGAAGAACTAATGATTTTTTTAGCTCATGAATTTTGGTGGTAACCAGGATTTTACCTTTTATTTATTTATTCACATGAATTGTCTTGATCATCTTGAGAAATAAATCGGAAAAAGGGTTATCGAACATTTTCTTGCAACTCTGCCTAGTATAAGAATGCATAAAAAATCTTACAATTGCGAGCCTTTTCTCATGTAGAGACCAAGCCTTTTGTATGTTTTTTCATCTTCAATATCATGTTTGGGAATATTGGTTGTCATAAGTCATAACCTTGTATCCTACAACTAAAAATATTGGGAAACACACAGGGAAGGTTCAAACACACTGGGAAACTGTCTTCTCAAACACCAAAATTTTTTTTCTCCAATAATATCCTACAACTAAAAAAAATCTACATAAAACCTCCTCCCCAGGCCTCTTTTTGGGCCGACTGGCCGCCGCCTTTGGCTATGGCGGTCGGCTGGCCTAGCTCTTTCTGGTGTTTGTTTGTTAGTTTTTTCTTCCAATAAACTTGATTCCCCCATTTCTCCCATCTAGGTGTGTTTTTGTGTTGCTGCGGTTGGTTTGTTTTGGTGACTCGGGGCCGCTATAGCTGATTCATCAGGGGACGTCTAGGATCTTCATTCGTGCGCTCTTTTGCAAGTAGGAGCTTGAGGGGTGAACTCTAGTTCAGGTTGGTGGAGAAGTTTCGATGCTTTGTTTGGGCGGAAACATGGGTGTTGAAGTCGATCCAGATATGTCTGGTTTTCATTTGAGCATTCCTCTTCGGGTGAGAGTTTGAGGGGTGAATGTCCCAGCGGTTGGTCGGTGTGTGGAGCTGCAGTGGGAGTGAGTTAGCGGTGTTGGCTATGGAGTTGCAGCGGAAGAGATAGTGGTGGCAGTGAGTGATGATCTGTTTTTGTCAGCAAGTGTTGGAGCTGCAATGTCAAGATCAGCGGGGGTGTTGCAGCAGCATAGGCGTTGGAGTTTTCCGATGTTGCCTATGGAGGTCTCTCGATCGGTTTAGCAGCATAGATGTGTTTAGGTGGGTGGTTGGTTGATGGTTGATTCCGGTGTTTGGCCCATGGAGCTGTTGGCTATAGTGTTTTCCGATGGTGTGGCCTCGGGAGTGCAGCAGCATAGGCATTGTGTAGCCTTGGGACTGCAGTAGCTTAGGTGTGGGTCTTGGCATGGTGAATACGTTGTGTTCAGGCGAGTGGTTGGCCTTGGGAGTGCAGCATCCTAGGCGTGGGTGTGTGCAGCAGAATTGGCGTGGGTCTTGGGTAGTGTGGGCTCTGGGTGTGTAGTAGGGGTATAAAATAATTGGGTTACCAACTTGGGTGTTAGAAGTGTTAATTTTAGCAGTTTAGGTGTTTTGGTGGGTTGATTTTGTGGAGAATCATGTATTTTATTTTCTGTTAAGTCCTTCTTAACTTTTTTTGTTTTTTAAAAAAAAATTGTGAGGCTGACAGGTTTGTTGTATGGTTGCGAGTAACCGTAGTAGGGGTATTTTGTACTTTCCGAATCTCTTTCAGTGCATTTCATCTTCCTGTATCTTTAATTTCATGTTAATTAATGAAATTTTTCTTTGCTGATAAAAAAAAAAAAGTCATAACCTTGTTATTTGGTATCATTTATTTAGGAGACTAATTGGTATTTTGTTTTTGGTATCATGTTTTCAATTTGGATGTTTTGGTGACATGACTTTCTTTTGGTGATTCATGAATGGACATTTGTTTTTTTGGGTCTGAAAATGAGTGAATTTTTGCATCCAATTGCTCTAATTTATTTGCCTTTTCCTTGAGGAGTTATGTTTGTAGAAGTGCCCTTGTTTTAGACACATTTTCTTGTATAGCACCTTCTATTGATTTGGGCTTTATCCAGAACCAGCAAATGGAGGAAAGAAGCGAATGGAAGACGCGATGGCAGGCGCAACTATCAGAGCTGAAAAGAAGAAGCATGAACAAGGATGCTCGAGGAAATATGTCGCTGGGCGCACGAATGCGGAGGCAGAGGAATGACTCATAGTCGTGTCGACTCAATTATGAATAAGTCCTTCAATCTTACTCGTACAAGTAGCTTTTATTTTCACCTTATAGATGGTTTTGAGTGGGGAGAGAGTATTATCTGTACTATTTGGTTACCATTGCTAATCACGCAGTATTGAGAAGCTTATTGTCCACCCAATATAAACCATATATATATATATATATATAGGCAAGATATGTTGAACATAGAAGCAATCATTTTATCTCTTTTTATTTTAGTTCTTATCTATCTATATATTAAGCAAAAGGGTCTTTTAAAATCTAAGGCTTGAAAGCTCAAACATGTCAATCCTAATTTCCTAATTTTTAATATTTTTTTAAAAAAATTGACTTAGTGATTGGTGATTGGTCCAGAGATTGTAATAATTACACTATTGATTACAATAAATACTTAATTTATAATAATTACACTTATTAAATGAATAACGCAATAAATGAAATCCTAATTTCCTTACTTTTTGCATCCCCAAAAAACCCATGTAATTATTGTGTAAATGCCTCTTAAATAAATAAATAAACACTTATTAAATTCTTTCAAACTCCTCGGTCAAACCCCATGTATTTAATTTATATATTAAAAAAACTGAAAACAAATATAAATATCTATAATTATCCCGTGCATAGCACGGATGATAGGCTAGTTTTTTTATTATATGAAAGTGTGTATTGCTATGTTGCTTGAGCTGAAAGTATTGTTGTCTCAATGCGACTTTTATTTGATGTCATTCTTCCTATGATTGAGCTTGTTTTGAGCCATGATTTCTCATAACCTGTTTCGCAAGTTGCTTTTTTGATTTTTTTGATTAAAATAGTCAATAAAGATAAAATAAGCTGAAATAGTTAATAAGATAAAATATTATATTTAATCCATAATCATTTTATTTTTTCTCTCACAACCATCAAATTAATTATAAAAAAAATTAATTATCTTTCTAAACACAATTATTTTAGTCAGGATAAAATAGTTAAAATGTCAATAGCCTATTTTTAATTATAAAAAAAATTAATTATATTTCCAAACACAATTATTTTAATCAGGATAAAATAGTTAAAATGTCAATAGCCAATTAAAATAGTTAACTTTTCAAATAGGGTTATTGTCAAATAGTTAATTAAAATAACCAACTTTCCAAGGTCATTCTTTTGCCTTTTTTCCTTTTCTTTATTTTCTTTCTTTTCCTTCTTTATTGTGAATCCTTCTTCCATGAAAAGTTTAAGGATACAAATATCGATCATAGAATTGGAAACAATATTAATATTTATACTTTCATGTAAATCTTAAAGAGTTAGCCTGGTGGCAAGGTATTGAGTCTGGGGGTGTTCTCCTTCCAAGGTTATGGATCAAAACTTTGTAGGTAGTAACCAAGGTTCTAAATATCGGCCGGTACGTCCCGTACCGGCCGGTTCGTACCGGAAAATCGAAGGACCGAGTCGGATACTCACCGGTATACCGGCGAGAATGAATTTCACGGCCGTATCGGCCGATTCCCGTTACGTATCGGCCCGAATCCGATACGTAAACGATTTTTTTCCGATACTCCGAGTCGGATGCTCTGTTTGTTGATGCTCTGTTTTTCTTTTTCTTTTGGCTGAAGAAGAGATGTTCTGTTTTTTTTCTTCCCGAGCTGTGATTCCGGCAGTGGGTTCTGGGTCTGGTTTGCCGCCGTTGTCGCCGTTGTTGTTGCTACATCGTTACGATGTAGCTTCTCGTTGTGGTGAAATTCCATTTGAGCGAGTGAAGCCTTGGGTTGCCATCCCACGTTGCCTTTCTATGTTGAAGTGATTTCCCGCCTAGAGTTGGGCTGTTGCTGCAGTAGGACTCCTTGGTGGTATACAAAAAACAGGTTCCTTGAGTTTGCATACTAAATACTGGCTTGTATGTAGGAGGGTCCACGTGGGTGGAGTTGTAGCCACCTGTTTTTTTGTATGCAAACTTCCTTGGTGGTATGTGAAAACTGTGGGCTGGTTTTGTTTTTGAAATTTCCCACGTGAGAGCAAAATTTTGAACTAAAAGTTTCCTTGGTGGTATCATTTAGTTGAAAATAGTCAAATAAGTACCCTTACAAATCAAAATTTTAATTAAAATGTAATAAATTAAGGCTAAAAGCGTAAAAAAATACATAAAATTGAGTTTTAGATGGATTGCTAATGATTTTTTAAAATTCACAACATGACGCTCGATACGATACGCGTCTGGTCGATACTACTGAAATCGACATTCTCATGATCGATCTTCGTTACGTTACCCGATACCGCGATTTAGAACTATGGTAGTAACAATTCCTTGGGACTATCAAATTGAGAGAAAACCCCTTTGAATTAATCTTCATGCACTTGTATGAAATTTCTTGCCAATAATTTTTAATTTTTATTTTTTTATGTAAGCTGAGTTTTATTATTTTGTAAGTATCACACCCATACGAAAGGGTTGTGTCTGATTTTATGATTGATTTTATGCAAGTAGAAAAATTGTATTCACATTCGCAAATTGATTTTGGTGTAAAACCTTGGTGTATTATTTGTTGAGTGCTGCTGCTGTGATGGACTCTTCTGTTATGTGGGTGTTCTGCTTCTGTGCTGTGTAGTGCTGTGATGGACTCCTGTTATGTGGGTCTTCTGCTGCTGCTGTGTTGGTCTTTTCTGTGCTGTGTAGCTGGTGTATTTGCTGTGTGGGTGTTCTATTTCCTGTTGCTGATGTTTTTTGATTTGAATTGTCCTGTTGTAATGTTGTTTGTTAGTTTTGGTTTGTCTGGTGAGGTTGTTTTGGGTGTTTGTGGTTGGTTCCTCACCAATCCTTGATGGTGTCTTTAGCATATGATTGGTGATCTTATTGGTGCCAACCTAGTTGTGATTGCTATGGCTCGCTATGATACTTTTTGCACTCATCATTTTTTTCCGTTATCTCCTTTATTGATGTATTAGATTTTCCTTTTCATCAATAAAGTTTATTTTCTTTGATAAAAAAAAAAAACCTTGGTAGGAATGCGTAGTAAAATTAAATCTAATGGCAGGTTGATCCCGTTTTTATTTTGGACAAATTACACAAACCTTCATTGGATGTTACCAAAATCACTCAGTACCACTAGTATGAGAAAATTACACCGAACTCCCTTGAAAACTTAATCGTGCTAAACTTAGACCCAAATTGTTAATCAACCGTTAGTGAGGTAGATGAAATTTGCTGATGTTGTCATATTTTAAATAAAAATACCAACTTTGCTCTTCTTTATTTTCCAACAAATTTTAAACAATTAAAAGGATAAAAAAAAAAAAAAAATGGTCGGCCCGACCAATAACTCTATCCCCCAAACTTTTCTATTCCCCATATGTTTTTTGTGGCTTGCTTTGTTGGTGTCACTGGACCACGCCTTCTCCTCTTTACCTAGGGATGGATAGATGTCGCCCAGGCTGACATTACATAATAGAGAATGGATAATACTTGGGACCTTTTGAGCATACCTCACCCTTTTGCCATGTGTCGGGGGTGATTGGATGTCTTGAGAAAGTGGAAATGAGAAGAGAGGGGGGGGAATTAAAAAGGGGTCTCTATCACCACCCAATAGAGAATTTTGTGTTTGTCTAAGTCCGGTCCGGTCTTAATATAGGGCTTTTATATTTGTACAAATTTAATTTAAAAAATAATTATAAATTTTAAGCCAACTTATCGGACCATATGTAAAAAAATAAATAAATAAATAAATAAAAATTGCATAATTAAAATCAATCACACATTATATTTCTTAAATAAATATATTGAAATCATTATAAAATATAAGGGTAAATTACAAACACACCCCTTGAGGTTTGCCTAAAATATAGATTGTCTCCTATGGTTTGGAAAATTACAAATGCCCCCTTTTCAAAAAAAATTATTTAGCAAAATTAACTTAAAAACTGAAATTTCTAATTGCTCTCTAATACAATAATAAAATTATCTGAATTATTAATTGAAATAAATTTTGACATCATTTAAAATTGTTAATTGACTTGATGTTTTATTAATAAATGGGTCATTTGTTAATAAATTAGAAACTTCAAGGGGCAGGATGTAATTTCCAAAACTACAGGGGGCAAATCGTATTTTAAGCAAATCTCAGGAGGTGTATTTGTAATTTACCCTAAATATATAGACTTTGTGTATAAATTGAATGATTTTTAAAATAAATTCAATCATACATTACCACAAATGTGAGTTTCAATATAATCAACAAAGATCAAATCTAGATCCCAATAAAAAATATATATTTTAATGTAACATTAATTTAATTGCGGATCGAACTGGGCAGGGGTGGGCTAGGCTGGGTTGAAAGTATAAATCCTAAGCCTAACCCATTAATATTTTAGGTTGAAAATTTTGTCCCAGCCCGGACCTATGGGCTAAAACAACCTTCCCAAGCAACAGAAAAATAGGGCTGGGCCAGATGGGTTGGGCGGGCTAATGAACTGATGTCAACCCCTACTTTACCTCTCCATTGTCACTCCTTGCCCCTCAACACCAACAAAAGTTTTTACATCAACACAAACTAACACTAGCTAACACAACCTTCCATTATCGGAATCGCCACCATCATGATTCTATTGCAGTGTAAAATCATAACCCCTTGTTAGTCTGACCATTGACAATGCCGCCTCATCAGGTTGTAATCTCACACTATCGCTACCTTTCTCTTTATCGCACTAGGTTTTCATTTTTTTTTTTTTTTTTTTTTTTGTATTTTATTAGAGATGAGTATCAAAGTAGTGACATTGTTAAGAAGAACAAAAGACAAGAGTAGTGGCACTGCAAAGGGCGACTAGGTAGTGGTGTGATTTGGCAGTTGTAGTGGAGGTATTGGGTGGGTAGTGAAGTAGTGGTGAAGTTAGTGATGGTGGTTGTCGAAGTGATGTTGGTGTTGGCATTTCAATAATAGTGGTGTTGGTGGTGGACAAAACAATGGCGATAGTATTGGGGTTTTGCTGATGAAGGGCTTTTGAATGGGGTGGTGCTACGATAGTGGGGGTTGTTTGTTGGTGGTGATGATGGTGGTGGTGATAGTAGTAGTAGTAGTAGTGGTAGTGGTAGAAGGGTTTGTAGTTTTTGGTTGTAGTGGCTAATTGTGGAGGAGGTAGGGAAGAGTGGCTTATTTTTATTTATTGTTTCCTTTGATTTTTTGTTATTTTTTTATTTTGATTTTGATTTTTATCTATTTTACAGTTGTAGTTTTATCTCCTTACATTTTCTTTTTAAGACCCATTAGGGGAGATATGTGTCTTTTTTCTATTCTAGTGGGGGTTGAGTGTAATTTTGGTAATATCCAAGGGAGGTATCTATGTAATTTGCCCTTTTTTTTTTTTTAAAAAAAAAAGATCATATTAACCAATATGGTAAGTTTATGTGGTAATTAGGATCATAATCAGTAGTAAGTTTTCAAAAATTATTTTATTTTTTGGTAAATTACAATAATCTCTTTTAAGATCTATTAGAAAATATTAAAAATAAGAGCCTTATTTGTTCAACATAATTACATTGTGCACCTCTAAGAGTTAAATTTTCATGATATTTTATTTTGCTGTGTTACCTTCAATTATATTATTAGTAGTATAGATACAAAGAAAAACAACTGATGATGTCATATATTTTATATTAAAATGTATATTTTATTTTTGATTCTATATATATCCAAATGCATTAATTATGTTTGTTTAACCTTACTAAAAAAAAAAAAATTAATGTGAAATTATGTTAAACTTGTAAAGTTAATTATTATTTTTTCCAAACCTAAAGAAAAGTCAATATAATTTGGGGCCTTGCTTCTCTAAACTAGGTCTCTAGACTAGAGGGTATTGTTTAGGTCTGTGAGACCCACTACAAGTCCGATTTTTTGTTGATATGAACTATTCATTTTATAAGGTATCTATGTATATCACCTATACAAAGATATTAAGTTGATTTGATAATCATAATATGTTCAATTTATAACATTTGTCTTCAAAAAAATTGACGGTAAGTTTGTTTTTGAAAATATATTATCTATTTATTTTGTGACAAGTTGAAATTGAACAAATTACGATTACTTGATCAGCTTAATTTTTGTGTGAATGGTACACACGAAAGATTTCACAAAATGAAAGATTTTCAGATTATCGAAACGGTACCCTTTGTGGACTCTGCAAGTCCAAACAACACCCTCCATAGAAGCCCAACCCTATAATTTATACTTTGTTTATTTGAGAAGGTTACATAATTTTTTCATTCGATTTTACTCTATACTAATCAATTTGTGGATCTAATGGCTAGGATTTGTTTTCGTGTATGATGCGCATAGAAAAATCCCAATGGAAAATCATTCTGTAGTTATATTTAAAAAAAAAAAAAAAAAAAAAAAACTTGAATCGGATAAATAAGTCAGTGAAAGTGATTGCTTATTTTCTTGGACTCTGTTAATTTTGTAGTCAATTCTTAGCATTTGGAATTAATTCATTCAGGTGATGTCATGAAAGTTGGGTGGAAAGTAGAGGCCTACAATAATTCTGGAAAGCTAAGTTGGCGAATAGAATGGAAGTACCACATAATTATTATTATTGTGTAGAGCATTCTTCTTGTCTTTGTTCCTTTTGTTGTGACAAAATAGTATTCTATGATTACAACATGTCCCTGCTCCTAACTAATTAATCTATCACCACCACATGTACTTAGTCCAAACTAATTATAAATGATCAAAGCTTTCAATTTTTTATTTTTTATTTTTTTTATACCAAAAACAAAATTGTTTGCTTGTTTGTTTTTGTTTTTTTTTCCTCCACTAATTTGAACACTACGGAGACGCTACCTGACAATATCTCAAGATCCCTGAATAATTTCTCTTTTGTTATGTGTGAATCCAATAAAATGGAAAAAATATGTGCTGTCAACATTTCGTCCTTTTATACGACGGGATAATTATAGTAGATTATATGGGATGGACTTATTTATTCACGAGTCATAAGTAAATTTTCGTATGTATTTGACTCACGGGAAATTTTTTTGAGACCTTTAGATGTATGTTTTGGTTTGTAGAATGATCATTTGGTACTAGTTTTAATACTGATAAATTTATCAGAGTGATAAATAATTTGAATATTTTGATTTTTGTTTGTGAGTTTTAATTTATTTGTGTTAATTTGTATTGAAATATAATATAAAAGTACAAGCAGTTAAGTTCTATTTTTTAAAAATATTTTTATAATTATGAATTTATGATTGAATGTTAGAGCAAAACTTATTGGTATATGACTTGCTTGTAATTGTTCAAAATTTTAAACCTATTTATTAATAAGTCAAGTTTGAGAATTACAGTGACTCAGGGTTAAAACTTGACCCTTTTGTAACCTTTGGTCCGTAATCCGGTACTCATGGTTATTGTTTATATTTCTTGTTATCTTGTTGTAATGTGAGATTGGTTGTTTGGAGTTGTCGGTTTATTTTGAACAGGTTGGGTGTTAGTTTTTTTAAAAGAGTTTCAGTCTGTTTCTCTTTAGGTTCACTCGAGCGGTCTTTCCTTTGCTCGAGCGGTCTTTGGTTCCTTCCAGTATCTGTGTTTGCAGGTTTGAACTACTGGGTGGCTGTCATTGTGCACTCGAGCAATGCCTCGGTCACTCGAGCGGCTCTTTGTCTCTGATGCTCGAGCGGTCTGTGCGTATATTAGCACGGGGAAAAAGATATGGCTATGTTTGGAAGGATTTTCAAATCCTGATTCTACCCCCACATTGGAACATCATGTTTGGATAGAGTTTTGGAACTAGTTTTCCACAACAAACACAAAACTCTATAGAAAACACTCTGTAAAGCGCAATTTTCGATTTTTTTTTTTTTTGAAATTTGGCCTAACCGGACTCGTCCGGCCGGTTGATCGGAACAGTGCAAATTTTTTTTTTTGTTTTTTTGCAATTGATATGTTAATTTTTATATATTTGAAAAAAATATTTTCTGAATTTTTAAAATTTTTTTATGTGCTTTAATAGAATTTTGAGTTGTATGCTTGGTTATGAGTTGTAAGTTTTTGTATTAAATATCAAATGTTACATCAAAAATTCCCCACTTAATTCAAAACTATTTTCAAAACTCTTTCACCAAACAAATTTTCCACACTCAAATCATAATTCCAAAACTCACAAACTCAAAATACAACTCATACTCTCAACTCATAGTTAGAAAGCTCTACCAAACGCAATATTTTCTTTTAGATTTTGATTTCTCTCTCTCTCCCTCTCTCTCTCTCTCTCTCTAAAAGGTAACTTTACTGAATTTCTTCACTCTCTCTTTTGTTCTTGTCTAAACACCCCTATACATTCAAATCCGTTGGTCTCGCCGTCGTAGTACTTTGGAGAAAAGTGTAGAGCTCGTAGAGGTGAACATTCTAATCGAAAAAGTTTTCATTTTCGGCTCCATCAAAAGTTGGGTATTCATCTCTCTTTATGCTCATGAAGTAGGGATTTCTTTAACTTTTTTGTATGATTCTTAGGCCTTGTTTGGGATATTTGAAAAAAGTCAAAAAGTCAAAAAGTTACTCAAAAAGTTAAAAAGTTAACACTATTCACCAAAAGTCAACAATTACGGCTGCACAACTCCCAATTCAAATTTTTCTCTAAAAACCAATTTTCACAATTTTTTATTACACATTTTTTCATAAAAAGTCAAAAAGTTAACCCAAACATCTATATTTTCAACCTCAATTTTTTAGTCAAAAAAGACAAAAAGTGCACTTATTTAGTCTTCCCAAACAAGGCCTTAGTCTCGTTATGTGTTCCTTAAAAAGTGTAGTGATTTAGGAGTAGTGGGTTTGATTTAGGGTTTGTTTTGGGAATATAAAAGAGAGGTTTACAAATGGATTCATGAGAAATGTTGTGAAAATGAATATATTGTTAAGTTGTGTTGAAACATTGGCAATTTCTCATTTAAATGTGTTTTCGAAAGAAATAGATGTTTTGGTAGAAATCATTGGTTTTGAACTAAGAATATATTTGTTGATGATGAGAGTGGAGTTGGTTTTGTATTATCACTCTTATATTGAGATTATGAAATTATAATTGTTGTTGGAGATTTATCTTTTGTGTAGAGATATTTGTTTTGGCTATCAGTGGAGGATAACAATGATTATTGTAGAAATTGCATGATAATTATGTTAATTGAAAACCAATTACTCATATATCTTGCATTGGATATTGTTTCATATTTGTACATTGAAAACATATCATTTTGAGAAAAAAAGGATGAATACCTTGGTAAATTTGGTTAGGGGGTGTGGTTGTGGTATGATTTATGTTGGCTTGTGTGTCCTTCGTAAAAGTCCAGAAACCCGCGCAGTTAGGTACCAATTTTTTTGGTTAGTATCGGTAAAATAGATTTAGTAGTGCTTGTATAGCTTTGTTGGTGAATCGTACCTAAAGATTCCCACTGTGTTGTATCCATTGCCCTGTTTTCTATTTTTAAAAAGTATTATTTTATGAATTGATTTATTGTTATGGCGTTGCATTGTTTGAAAGAGAAAGTGTAACGTTTTGGTAAATAGCATGCATATGCATTCACCATATAACTTTGTTAAGGATCATATAGTGTGTTCAAGTATTCTCTACTAGGCTTTAGCTCACCCTATGTGAAAACCAACTTAGGAGGATCGTGGAGTTGAAGGCTCATTTTGTTTTTCTTTTATTATAAATATCTTTTGTACAAGCCTTGCGTTTTTTACTTGTTTTGGGTTTAACTCACTTTTGTTGTAACCAAATATCATCTTGGAAATATGTAGCCACTAAGATATGAACTTCTCTGAATTTCCTTTTATTTTTTGTATATTGCCTTGTATCACATGCTATAGATTCAGAATCTAGGGTTTGTGAATGTATGATGCATATGGTACGTACCTTTTGTAATGATTATCAAATGAATTAATGAAAGAACGAAATATTATTAGTTTTCCCATATTTAGCGTACTTTATGGGATTATCTGTTGTTGTTACTTTGGCCCGGTTTGATTATTAATATATATTTGTAGGGTTTGGTTTCTCTTCTTCTAGGTTGAACTTTTCCTTTTCCTTGTTCGCTTGCATGAAATGAACGCCCCACTGTAGAGTTGTGGTGGAGATCGGATCGAGATTGATTGATTTGATCACTCCGATAGTTGAGTTCCTCAGAATACATATGGCTTTGTAGATATATAGATCTGAGCCATGGATTGATTTTGAAAGATGCCTTGGATCTGATCTTGATTGTTCAAGATCCGATCATATATATATATATATATATTATATTCATAGATTCGGTTTTGGTAGTTTAGAGCAGATTTGGTGGTCTCTACCTCTTTTATTTTTTTTATTCCTACAAATATATATATAGAGATGATAATGATAAGTGAGAGAGAGATGTTGTTGTTGATGATGATTGCAACAGATAGTGACTTAGTATATTCATTTCCTCAGATGTTGTTGTTTTGATTGGGATTAGGATTTCAACAAATAATACTCTTTTTTCTCTAGTTTTGTGTTCAATAGATAGGTTAAAAATAAGAAAATTTTTTTAGGAAATTTCAACAAATAATAGAAAGAGAAAAATTGGAGAGAAGAACAAATAGATAGCAAAAGTTTGAAAATGGCATGTATTTGAACATATAGAAAAAATAGGTTAAAAAATTCAGCAGATAACTTAAAAAATTTGAATAGATAGACAAAAAATTTAAGCAGATAGATATAAAATTGAGCAGATATAAAATAATTTGAACATATAGATATAAATTTGTGTTAAAAAAAAAAGAAGATAGATATAAATTTGAGCAGATAGTAAAAAAGGTCAAGCAGATAAAAAAAGTTAATAGATAAATTAATGGGTAAAATTGGAAACAAAACGTCATTCCAAAACAATAAAATAACTTCTCACCAAACTATTTCACAAAGGGTGGATCTCTCACTAATAAACAAATATCCACTAGATCTAATATCTTATATCTTTCTTACCTTAAACTTTTCAACAATTATCTCCACCAAATTTCGTTTTATTTTTTATTTAATATGTAGGTTTATTGGATAGAATTGGAATTGTAATAGTATAATTTTAGGGTTCAGTTTGTAAAATATTTCCACCTAATGTTGAGCTGGGCTGAGTTTGAGCATTAATCACTGTGTTTGGTTTGAGTGTTCTGGAATAGATTTTTTGAAATAGGAGTTTTTTGGTTTTCGTATTCTGTTGTTTTTAGTGAATATTTTTTAAATATTAAGTATTTTAGTTGCTTTTTTAGATGCACCTCAGTTAGATGTATCTAAAAAGTAAAAATTGTGAAAAAATATTTTAAAAATTAATAAATACATAAAAATACAAAAATGTCTTGAATTCTTGTATTTTTTTTGTATTTTTGGTATTTAGTGAATTTTTAAAAGATTTTTTTTACAATTTTTTTACTTTTTAGGTGTATTTATGTTAGGTGTGTCTAAAAAGTAAAAAAATTGTTTAAAATATTAAAAAAATTCAGTAAAAACAAAAAAACATGAAAAATAAGAAAGTAGAATTTTTTGAAAACTGTTTTCTGAAAACAGCAACCAAGCAATAGTTTTTTTTTTTTTTTTTTTCCCCCGTAAACACCTTCTATTCTCAGATCCAGTAAATTTGTGTGTAATCAACACATGATTTATGATTAGTTAAGATAGAGAAGTTCTTCACTCTAAATAAATCTATCACACTTTAAATACAATTCATAACATTACTTTTTTCAATTACAAAATATATTTTGCATACATATTTTATTTAATTAAGTACAAGAACAAAATCATTTTCTTAGGCCCGTTTGGGATGAATATTTGGATTAAAATAGCCACATAGGACAAAATAGATTATTTTAACAAAATAAGATAAAATGTCACATTTAACCCATAATCATTTTATTTTTTCTCTTATAAAAGTTAAAAAAGTTAAAAAATATATTCCAAATAAGATTTTTTAACCAAGATTAAAATAGTTAAAAAAATAAAAATTAAAAAATCAAAAAATTAACACACATCCCAAATCATTCCTTAGTTTCGTTTTGTGTTCATCACTTTGAAGTGACACTCTTGTGTTTTTTATTTTTTTTATTTTTTTGCTTTCGGCTTTGCCCACAGTTATGGCCGTGCCGTGTATGAAATATTGAATTTGAACCACTCAAATATTCGGATTTATTTTATTTATTTTTCAATTAGAGGTCGACATCTTTATATTTCACATTATCAGGATATGATTTAGTCTAATCAAGAAGCTTCCATTTTTGTCAAATTCAATGTCACTATGGTTTGAATTTTTGGTTCGACTGTGACTTTTGTTATAATTTAATTTATTAACTCTTTAATATAAAAAAAGAAAAATATATTGTGTTTGGGTTTAGACCATCTCTAACGGCTAAGTAAAACCATCACCAAATTTAAATTCGGTGAAAAAGATGACTTTTTTAGCTCTAACAGTTTCATCAAACTGATATCAAAATGAGAATCACCCAAAAATTTTACCATACATTGTGCGTTTACGTTGGCAGGGCCGGTCTTGGGCTAAGGCGAGTAAGGCCTGTGCCTAGGGTCCAAAAAATTTAGCCCAAAATAGGGCCCCAAATTTTAAAGATCCATTATACTATCAAGTTTTAAATAACGTCCAATTATTGTTAGAAGTCCTCAAAAACAAAACAATCCACTAAAATAGAAGGCCTCCAAAATAAAACAGCCCACTATAAAAGGCCCAAATAAAAACATGTTGCAGGCCTATATTAAAAACAAATAAAAAAATTAGTCCAATTGAAAAAACAAGCAAAGGGCCCAAATTTACTCAAGCAAACTTGAGTGGCCACTAGAAAATATATATATTTTTTTGGGCGTATATACGAGGGGCCCAAATTTTTAAGCTCACCTAGGGCCCCTGAATTTTCAGGACCGGCCCTGTACGTTGGAAGTGGGTCCCATCGGACAACCAGTCGGACATCCCACCAGTCATCCCTTGCATACAAAAAATGTCAAGCTCCTGAGAACCAAGATGCAAGTTTTGGTTTATCTGATTGTAAGGGCTTCGGTTTGAAAAATACTAATTAACCAAAACTTGATCTAGAAGTGAACCAATTTAATTTTAATATTTCCATTCTGGGATCTTTTATTTATTTATTTTTGTTCCTACTTACTTAAGCAGCAACACGGTAACAAAGTAATGAAACGTGTATTGATTACATACTGATTCTAGAAGTTGGTTGGCACTCAATAGATCAGAGGTTTTGACGTACGGCCTCTGAGATTTGCTTGGCTTGATTGTCAAACGAATCTGGAAGAGCATCATCATCTGTTGGAAAAGTTGGAGCAGCGTGCATATTAAAGATGAGAATAATCAAATCTAAATGGTCAATTTCAAGTGGCAAATTTTTGGAGGTGATCCACGGTAGTTACCTCCTCCATAAATTTATGGTCATTTGAATTAAATCGATATATTGTTCGTGGAATGTCCATGATCTGGACTCCGAGAGGACACACATCATCGGGTAAAAATTCGCTGAGCAACTGCTCCCTTCTAGTGGACAACTGAGAATTAAAAAATAAGTAAAAAATTCAAGATTAACAGAAATGGATGTGCAGATTTCATAGAAGTTGCCAATGTAAAGAGCGATCTGCAGCATGATGGTGGCAGTGGCCCCGTAGAAAGAAGAGAGAAAAAAGAAATGGGAAACAAAATCGGAAACAAAAATAGAGGGGAAAATAAAAAAATTGGTGGCGTAACCGGTCGACCGGCCGGTCATTCCACCGGACGTCCCCAGGCATTCGTGATGCAAACAACAATGTTCACCGTTGGAGCGACTTGTATCAGATTGAAGAAATAGTATTATTATTTTTTTTTTTCCTCAGTTGTGAAAAAAATAGTTCACCGTTGGAGATGCTTTTAGTAAAAGAAAAATAAATTTTTTTTTGAAGAATAAAATAAAAAATAACACCTTGTTTGGTTTAGATTATATTTTTTAAAGTTGAGTTTTTTATTTTTTGTATTTTTAATGATTTTTTTTTTAATATTTTACTTTTGAGATGTACCTTATCTAAGTAAAATATTTGTGAAAAAATATATAATAAGCTCAATAAATATACATGAACCAAAAAAAAAAAAAAATACAAAATTTGTATTCTTATATCTTTATTGATGTTTTTTTATATTTTATATTTTTGTATTCTTGTATATTTATTGATTTTTTAAATATATTTTTTAACAAATATTTTACTTAGATTAGGTTCATTTAACAAGCAAAAAAATTTGGTTAAAATATTAAAAAATTTAGTAAAAACAAAAAACATTAAAAAACAAAAAAGAGGAAAATTTACCTATCAATCGCATTTTGAGAAATAGTGATTCGATTAATCCCAAGAATTTTCTTATAGACCAATTAGTCCCATTGATTTTAGAAAGATAGATTTAATATATTATTTGAAAATTGAATTTATAGTTATACCCTTATTTTTTTTTTTATTTCTATTATTATTATTTTTTTCTGGTGCTAAAAGGTAAGATGAACAACCTATGAGAATTAAATTTGAGATGAATTTTTATATGAGAATCTTTTTTATTTGGAATGACTTAAAATGTAATATTTTTCAAATATTTCAAAAGGAGTTCAAAAATGATTTCAAATATGAGATTTTTCAAATATTTCAAAATGAGTACAAACATTTCTTAGTAAGTTTTGAGCAAATATATAATTTCAATCTGTAACACTCCAATATAACATTCAAACGAAACATTCCAATATAAAACTTAAAAAAAATTCTTAATATAACACTCCAATGTAACCAAAATATATATATATATATATATTAAGAATTTTTCCAATTGTAATACTCTAATATAATACTCCAATGTAATATTAAAAAAAAAAAAAGAAAAAAAAAAAAAGGAAAAGAAGTGGGATTCTTCAAACTATTCGAAAATGATGTAGGATTCTTCAAACCATTCCAAAAGGAGGATAAAAATTCATTAGTAAGTTTTGGATAAATGTATAATTTCAAAGTGTAAGTGTCACGTTTGAAAAAAGTACACTAAGCAATTCATTGGAGTGTTACATTTGAAAAAAGTACACTTAAAAGTTTTTTTTTTTTTTTTTTTTTAAACACATTGGGGTGTCATGTTTAAAAAAAGTTTAAAGTGTTACTGTAACAACTGATTTTGGCTGACCGCTTGAGCTGTCATTTGGTCGCTCGAGCATGAATTCACAGCTCCTAGTATTTTCACTGTAATTCTGCAAAAACTTTTGAGACTATGCATTTACCGCTCGAGCAGTGGAAAGTTCGCTTGAGCGGTCTCTTTGTATTTTGGCACTTCGCTCGAGCGATGGAAAGTTCGCTCGAGCGGTCTATTCGGGGCAGCAGAGTTAAATACATACCAAATCCATTTCTAACTCACTTTTTCATATCATCTCTCTCTCTCTCTAATAGCCATCCTTTCAAAAACCCTTGATTTCATCAAGTATTAGCAAGAATCAAATTTTGAGTCTTCATTAAAGTTGTTATTCACACCAAGAGCTACCTTTTGAACCGATTGGATCGTGTTATTTCGGAAGTTCGTTGCGTAGATCTTCATCTTTCACTTGCAACTGTTGAGGTATGAATATCTTTACCTTTGTATATGTATACTTTGGTTTAAGTGTGTGTGAAATCTTAATGTGTGGGTGTTTATTGAGATGAATGATATAGATATATGTATGTATGTATATATATATATATATGGATTTGTGATGATGATGTGTTTTGTGTGAAATTGATGATGGGTTAGGTAACTAATTTTGGAAGACTGAGTAAATAGACATGAGTTAGGGGAAATTAATATTTGGAAGGAAAATCCCCAAATTTAATGTGTAACCCTAAAGATTGTTCTTTGATTTTGACTAAAAAGGTAATTGATGAGTAAAATTGGAGGGTCCAAGTGTCCTTGTGGTGTGTTTAAGATGTTATTGTTTTGGGAATGTGTTGAGGTGCCCATGTGCCCGGTTCGTGTGAGGACGACGAATATGGGAATGTTATGAGGTGTCCACTTGCTGGTTGTGTGAGAATGACGAAAGTGGAAGGTTTGAGGTGTCCACTAGCCATCCGTATGAGGAAGGAAAAATCTGGAGATTGATGTTGAATTGTGTGTTGTGTTGTAAAATTTGAAACTATGAAATTCATGGGTATTGATAGAGATCATGCATATTTTAAATCAAATATTCATATACTTGGTTAAATATATTTTTTGCTGGGCAATTGCTTACTAACATTTTCAGGACATGAAGATTCATAACCTCGTCAATGAAGAAGAAGATGACTATCTTTTTTAAAAATCTAAATTTTTGTGAACTTTGAAATTGTAAAGTAATTGTTGAACATCTTCTTACTTTTATTTTGAATTTTTTAATCTTTGGTATTAAGGGGCATAATGAAATTAGTAAACTCAGAGGACAAAATATTTATTTTGAAATTTTCTCCAACTTATTGCACTAGAGTTGTATCTTGTAATTTTTGCAAATTGAATCTATAGTTCAATGAGAAAGAGAAACATTGGAATGGAATTTTGTTGTGTGGATGTATGGAGTGTGTACTTATAATTGATTATTGGGAATTGTCTCTGGAGTGTTACAAATTTGGTATTAGAGCGAACCAAGTTGAATACCTGGAGCTCATGCGAGGTGACTTTCGTCACACTAGGTTATCATGCTAGGATGAGGGGTTGGTTGTCTTACTTGATTATGTGTTTATGTGATTAGGTGGGTATGGGGTCAATCCTCTAGGATATGACTTGTGTCCACTACATTCATCGAAGTCTTTTTGAAAAGGCATCTGATCAATGCTTTTGCCACTAGGAAATCCTTGAGCATTGTGGAATGAGTTGATATCTTGGAAGAGGGATCCATGTTTGTTCTATTTGTTTCTGTGCTTAGGTGTTGAGAATGAGTTTAAAACTTGTCCACACATCTACTCTAATGATATGAGAAGTCATGGACTAGTAGGTGAATTTTGAGTTAATCTTGTCCACATCTACTCTAATATAGGATGTCTGGACGCGGTAGAGGTTGTGGCAGACCTCGTCGAGGCAATTGGGATATTCCAGCTCAACCAGAGATCCCTCCTCAAGAAGAATGAGTGGGTCAAACTAACATGGCCGCTGCATCGACCCAAGATGCTATAGGAGTGCTGGCTCGAGAAATGACCGAGGCTCTTAGGGAGCCAATGGATATTCTTAGAGCCGAGTAAGTGGCTAGGACTATCAAAGGGGAGATTGGGGATTCATTCTTGAAAAAGAAATTTTTTCGCTTAAATCCTACTGAATTTCTAGGGAATTGCGAGCTGTTAAAGGCGGATGAATGGCTTGATCAAATTACCAAATCTTTTGAGATTTTAGATATTTGTGATGATGAAATTTGGGTGGCACTTGCGATTATCAATTAATGGGATCTTAGGCCAATGGTGGAAATATGCTTGAGTTGAATTGAAAACACTTGGGTGGCGTTTTCTCATGCATTTCAAGAGAAATACCTTTATCTCTTGTGAAAACGTTTAAGGAGGAGTTTGAGAACTTGAACAATTCGACTCCACGATGGCGAGTTTGAGGCTACATTCTGAGTTTATCTTGTTTTGTACTTGACTTTGTAGCGACGGAAGGCGTCGGTGTCTAGAGTTTGAGAAGAGGCTGAAGCTAGGAATTTTGAAGAAAGTGATGGGGAACATGATCGGGATTATGATAGATTAGTGGAGTCTACAACACATGTTGAGATTATGCTTAAAGGTGAAGAGGAGAGTCGACCACTTAAGAGACAAGGATGAGTTGGGTCACAAGTCAATGCATGTCACGAAGGAGTAATCAACAATGTTAGACTTCTACTCCTCGAGTTAAACTTTTGGTGGAGTCACTCACATTTGTTATCAATGCGGCTAGTCGGGTAATATGAAGAATGTTTTGTCGCCAGATTGTCGGAACGGTCAGTGCTTTAGGGTTTCAAGTAGGATAGAGCCAGAGACAAACTCATCAGCCAGTTCAGTCTAGACAAGCGTCTAGAACTGTACACGGGGTCACCTCCGCACAGTCTGTGCAATATGTCTATCATTAGAGAGGTGATCAGAGTGAACATAGACTCTAAGGGAGAGTCTATGCAGTTATCGCATCTGAATAGACGACTAGGTCATTGGTGATGTGAGGTACATATCTTATATATAATACTTGGGTCAATGTGTTGATAGATACAGAGGCATCTCATTCATTCATAGCATTTACATTTGTATCCATGTTGGGGTTAGAGGCTAAACCATTAGAATCTTCTCTTGTGGTAGAATCACCAGTTGAGGGTAAGATGGTTTTGAACCATGGGTGCCGCGGATGTGTGATCAAAGTCATTGATCGCTGACTCCCTTTTAGTTTGTTCTTGTTAGATATGATGGGTTTTGATGTCATCCTTGGCATGGATTGGTTGTACTCTTATCATGCCGTTATAGATTGTTATCGTGGGAGAGTTATGGTGTGTATTGCTAGTGGTGATTGTTTCTATTTTCTAGGGGATAGAGTTGATAGACTTTTATTGCCGTTATATGACTCTCGTAGTTAAGGCAAATTCACTTATCTTCTTGCAACCTTGATGAATAATGGGAACAGTGAAGTGCGAGGGGTATTTCCTAGGGTGGTTTGTGAGTATTTAGATGTCTTTCAAGAGGACCTCACTGAACCACCACCTCATCGTGAGGTTGAGTTTTCTATAGACTTAGTGTCGGGCATGACCCTCATTTCCATATCACTCTATAGATTTGCTTTAGTAGAGTTGCCGGAGCAATTGCAAGAACTATTAGACAAGGGTTTTATACGCTCTAGTACCTTACCTTGGGAAGCACCAACTCTTTTTGCCAAGAAGAAGGATGGTTGGTTCATTGTGGCTATGGATTGACTACCGCAAATTGAATAGGGTCACAGTCAGGAATATGTATCTGTTGCCCTGAATAGATGATCTTTTCGACCAACTTAAGGTTCCTAATGTTTCTCAAAGATAGACCTATGATCGGGTTATCATTAGTTATATGTGAAAGATGAAGATATTCCGAAGACGACCTTTCGTACTCGATATGGCCACTATAAATTCCTTGTGATGCCGTTTGGTTTAACCAATACTCCTACCACTTATATGGACTTGATGAATTGAGTTTTCCGAGAATATTTGGACAAGTTTGTGGTCGTTTTTGTGGATGACATTCTTATATATTCACCATTTGAGGAGGAACATGAGTCATACCTTCACATTGTTTACAATTACTTCGGGAGCACAAGTTGTATGCTAAGTATGAGAAATGTGAGTTCTAGCTCTCCGTAGTGAAATTCGTGGGTCACATCATTTCCAAGAATGGGGTTACCATAGATTCTTCGAAGATCGAAGCGGTACAGAATTGAGAGCGACCTAAGAACGCTTTTTGAGATCTACAGTTTCTTAGGTCTTGTTGGCTCCTATAGGTGGTTTGTGAAAGACTTCTCCACGTTAGCTTCTCCATTGACTAGGCTATCTAGAAAAGGGCTGAAGTTTGTTTGGAACGAATCATGTGAGAAATCCTTCTTAGAGCTGAAAGCTAGATTGACCACTGCACCTATAATAACCCGACCCTCGTACATGTTTTCTGATATATTTTCAGTCCTTGTTTTGTGCTTTTAAATGCTTACTATAACTGCTTACTGTAACATCCCATGAGAAATTAAGGTTAAGTAAGTGAAATTCATGTTTAAGGATGTCTATCTGTCTAACAAGAAAAGTATCTGTTACATCTAGAATGGTTGAATCAGAAATTGGAAGCCTTAACGGCTTAATTATCTGAAATTGATTATATATATGTGATCTGCATAATTTTCAAGTAATATTAAGCATGTTTATGAAATTTCAATTTCGGAATGATTAAACGATTGGATTTGTCCTATATACTTTTATATATGAATATCTATAACTAAGTTTTCTTCAGCAAGATCAACACTTGAAAATATCTCCTGGAAAGGAATAAGGGTTTGAAGTTTGGGTCTTCAAGGGAGCAAGTGAGGAAGTGAAAGGGGGTAGAGATTCTAAAGCTTAAGGTAAGTTTAATTTAAGTTTAATTTCTCTAGTTCAACCCTCTTCCTTGAATTAAAGTAGAAATGTCTTGATGTTGTATGATCTAGAGGAATTTATATCTTGCTCTTTATATTGTTAAGCTTGAATCAACTATGTAAGTATATGGCTACATGTGTTTGTATGTGAGCATCATGAAGAATAAAGGGATTGAATGTAAAGAAATAGCCTCTTATATTTGATTCTCCATGTTTGAGTACCAGTAGGTGTGAGCAAGTTGTGTTCATGGGTGTAAAGATCTAGTTCAACCTAGATTGTGTATGATTGAGATTGTGTATGATTGTATTTGTTTAATTACATGATTTTTGAACCATGAATTGGCACTTAAAAGATCTAATTTAGACCTTATGAATGCTCACCAAGAATGGAGTTTTGTATGCATTTCGGACTGCCAAACAAGGGGCGGGATTGTATATGTGTATGTAAATATTTATTCTTTGATTCACTGTTTGTGATCCTGGCATGATAGTGGTCGCTCAATGGATGTAGTTTCTTTTTATTTCATGTTATTTTATGATATTTAATGCTTCCGTTCAGGCCCTATATGTATGTATATCAGATTTAATGTCTGTTTTCGATTAGGTCATGCCCAAACTTTTAGGGGCGGGTTTGGGGTGTGACAGCACCAATATTAGTCATTCCAGAAAGAGGTTTGGGTTACAATGTGTACTGTGATGCCTCTAGAGAAGGTTTGGGATGTGTTTTGATACAAGAGGATAAAGTAGTGGTGTATGGTTCATGCCAATTGAAAACCCACGAAAGCAATTATCCAATTCACAACTTGGAGTTACTTGCGGTCATTTTTGCTTTAAAATTGTGGAGACATTATTTGTATGGGGAGAAATTTGAGGTGTTCTCGGATCATAAAAGTCTTAAATACCAATTTTCCCCAAAGGATTTGAATTTACATCAAAGGAGGTGAATGTAATTCTTAGAGGACTACAATTTTCAATTACATTATCATCTCAAAAAAGCTAATGTGATGGCTGATGCTTTGAGTAGAAAATTTGTGAGTACCATTGCTAATCTTGCAATTAAAGAATGGGAAATGTTGGGTGATTTGGGTGAATTTGATTTGCATCTTAGTGAATCTCGAGCATGCCACCTTGTTTTCGTCATTCCACAACCAATACTTGTTACTCGAGTTATAAAGGCACTTGAGGATAACTTGGAAGTTGAAGCAATAAAGGGGAAAATTGCACAGTGGAAGGAGGAAAAGGGTTTGAGGGTAGATCCTGATTCTAATGTCTGGTATCTAAACTGCCACTTTGTACTTGAGTCGTGTAGAGGTGAAGTACGTTGGGAATTTTATTACTCCCGCATTGTGGTACATCTGGGAGGTACAAAGATGTACCATGACCTTAGCCAACAATTTTGGTAGAGGGGTATTAAGCGAGATGTGGCTTCATTTGTGTCCAAGTGTCTAACTTATCAACAAGTCAAGCAAAGTATCAATAGCCAGCTGGGTTATTGCAACCTTTGCCTGTAACCGAATAGAAGTGGGAAAATATCACTATGGACTTTGTTTCGGGCCTCTCTAGAACACAAAGGGGTAACGATGCAGTTTGGGTTGGGGTGGATCGACTAACTAAGTTGGCTTATTTTCTTGCTATGTGTACGGGTGACTCAATTGATTACTTAGCTTAAAGAGATTGTCTGGCTTTATGGAGTTCTGGTGAGTATTATCTCGGATCTGGACCCTCATTTTACCGCATGGTTGTGGCAAAGTCTACAAACCGTTATGGGCACTTAGTTAACTTTTAGCACCCCCTACCACCCTTAAACCGATGGACAATCCAAGCGCACTATCCAAATCTTAGAAAGCATGTTGAGAGCTTGTGTACTAGACTTTAAAGGTTCTTGGGAGAGACACCTAGCCTTAGGCGGAGTTTGCCTGCAATAATAGTTTCCAAGCTAGCATTGGGATGACACCTTTTGAAGCCTTGTATGGGCGCTCGTGTAGATCACCGATGTGTTAGATCGAGGTGGGGGATTCATCTATGGTTGGACTGAAATTGGTTCATGAGACCACCGAGAAAATAGCTCTCATTCGAAAAAGATTAATTATAACTCAAAGTCGACAAAAGGGTTATGTCGACCAGAGGAGGAGGCATCTATCATTTGATGTGGGTGATCATGTATTCTAAAGATATCGTCTAGAAAAGGTTTGATGAGATTTGGGCCAAGTGGGAAATTGACACCTAGATTCATTGGCCCTTTTGATACTATAGAACGGGTGGGGGAAGTAGCTTATTGCCTTGTATTGCCACCACAATTCTCCGGGGTACACGATGTGTTTCATGTCTACATGCTCTGCAAGTACGAGCTCGATCATTCTCATGTTTAGGTTGGACAAATTTAGAGGTGGATGAGAATGCTTCATATGAAGAGGCCGATGAAAGTCTTGAACATCCAAGAACAAGTTTTGAGGGTCAAAGTTATTCCTTTAGTCAAAGTGTTATGGCACCACCACGGGGTGGAAGAAGCTACTTGGGAACGAAAAGCTGAAGTTTGTGAGAAATACCCAGATTTATTTAATGATAGGTAAACTTACTTGTTTGTTATTTTCGGATCATATGTATGGGGGGTTGTAGAAGAAAGTAAATGAAAGAAATTTAGATCCTCATTATCACGACCCAAACCCGCCCCTATAGGTTTAGCATCGTAATCGGCGAGTAATCCTTGGATTACTAAAGGCTTCTGATCTGAATATCATAAAATGTAAGGGGCTGCGGAAGCAAATGTACAAAATACAATGTTCATAGAGCTGTGTAGATATACATGGGGATAGAAAATTTAAAACTTATATAATATATATGTTGTCAAACTTCTATACGTCAAGCATCACAATGAGATAGCATCATAAGGGACTTAGCCTATGTACATATATCCCAAAACAAAAATAGATAAAGACCAAAACATCCTCAACATAAGCCACAAACTGGATGTCTTCAGCAGAACCTCCTTGGGAGGCACAAAGGCCAGCTCACAAAACTCAACTTTAGGCCATCAACTCAAGGCCTGGTCATGTGTTTGATCACCTACATATATAATATAAATAGTGAGCGGAAGCCCAGTGAAAAATAACTCAGTAAAGGGGTTAAATGAAAGATGTCCCATCTCAGATTCAGGAAACAAACTTCATAACGAAGCAGTTTATAATCATATTCTCATTCAAATCTTATACAGAAATCAGAGTTCATGCTAAATCATACATGGTACATCCATTAGCGCTGACAAATCAAATACAGAGCATAAAGGGTCATGCTTGCCTGTTCCAATAAGGAACCTCCGGTATCGGGAACTTGTAACATACTTGAGCCACGATATTGTTACCCCTGGGCGAAGGCCATGAGACCACGGTATTCTTACCCTCGGGTAAGGGCCATGAAACCACGATATTATTACCCCTGAGCAAGGGCCATGAAACTACGATATTATTACCCTCGGGCAAGGGCCTTGTGCTCATAGACCATGGTATTGTTACCCCCGGGCTAGGGCCTTGTGCTATGGATACCACGAATACTTTTCAATATATGGACAATCATCCATTGATACAGAGCATAGAATTTCAGAAAATAGATCATTTCTTGTCATATCAGATAGGAAAATACTTAAACGTGAACATAACTTTACAAAGTTATTACTCATAGATAGTTGCACAGATAGCTTGATAGCAACCAACGGATCAATAGCTTACAGCGCGTGACCTACACAAACATAACAGATACACATATTGAAACACCTGCTTTGATTGTACTTAACTTACTTCATTTCATTCTTTTTGTTTTTCTAAGTCTTAGCCTTATTATTATGTCTTAATCTTGGCCTAGGAATGCCTAGGATGCAATGAGGATGCTAAAATGAACTTGGAGACACTTAGTCAAATATACTGAAAACAGGGGCCTCGCTCGAGCGCAACTTCCTTCGCTCGAGCCGTCTATAAACCTTTAGCTCGGAGGAGAGGTGCTGACAAAGGTTGTGGTAGAAGTGCCCCCGACAGAGGCAGAGGCCGAGGTCGAGGGAACTAGATAGTGGAGAGCTCTTCCTTTTCAGAGATGACTCTCACTACTTTTAGGGAGGAGGATCTCGTTACTGATGAGACCTTCGAGGATAGTGAGGGGGATGCATGCATCAATATTGAGCACTCGGAGGGTTGTGATGCCTATGGTGATGAAGATGGTAGTGGCTCTGATGAAGATGGCTCTGGAGATGATGCTAGTTGCAGTGAGAGCAATAGTGGCTCTAATGGAGATGGCGGAGATGAGGTTGGTGGCGAGGTGGTTGCCGAGGCTGAGGGTAGTGGTGCTGATGGGGATAACATTAGGGTCTCGCCGGCGAAGAGGACGAAGAGGGCAAGCAGACCCTGATCCTCTTTCTTTTGCATTTCTCATTTTCTACATTTCTTTTGCTTTGTAGTTTAGGAAAATCTTGTATAGTTTCAGATAGGGTTTTTGTAAAAACTTTTGTAACACTTTTGACTGGGAAGAAATGAAATACTTTTTGTTTTTGGACTATCTTGGATGTCTAAACATGCATGGCACCGCACTCAAGCACATAATAGTTTTATTTTGATTTTGAAATTGAGAATAATTGTATTTGGATGAGTTCTGAATTTGATATCGAGCCTATGACTGACCAAAACACAAAATACAAATCGATAAATGCATGACACAACAAAAACAACCTAAATATACCTATTGGAATGAAAAAAAGACTAAAAACAAGATCGAAACCAAAATCTATATGCTACACTGCAAGACCATACTATTTCTGCAATATAGGGGGTTGGCCGACTACAAATTTGTCCGATCGAGCCAAACGTGGCCGGTCGGCTGAAGGTTCCGGCCAGTCAGTGGGATACTGTTGTCAAGCATGTAACCTTATCTTTTTAAAAGATGGCTCACGATTGTTTCTTCACCTAGGAGTAGAACAACTGAGGAATTTCTTCTACAAATGGAGGCTCCAACTATAGCTAGGTTCTAAGGTTGGATAACCTCTTTGGACGAAGCGATAAGGTAAATGTCACGAGATTTGGCCTAAATGCTCTTTTTACTCTAAGTCGGTCCTCGCTACATCTTCATTTCCTCAGCGAAAGTTTATTATTAGGATCGATCCTTATGTGTTAGACTTTGGTGTGCAAGAGCTTTGCCCAACCATTGAGGAATTTCAGGCATTGATGGAACTTTCCCGTGATAAAGAAGCCATGCCTCAACACAATTTTGGTTACACTCAAGCCTTAGCTCGGATGTGTGGTCTAACTCTGAACGAGGCTCAGTCCTTGGCTCATGGTGAGGATCTTAATGTATTCAGATTAATCCGCCAATTTTCCATCATTGGAAATATGAATGATCCCATTGGCGAGGATATCGTAAACATGAACTTTGTCTATGCTTACTCTCACACTACTTGCTTGCCCCTAGTTGTAATAACCCCGACCTGTGATTAGCTACTAAACTATGATTAAGGATGCCTAATAAGTAATTAAGATGAAATTTTGAATTAATTGCACGTGTGTTGCATTATTTATGTTTCTATCTATTTATCATAGAAATATCTGTTTATGTTTTTGTTTGTTTTGCGAATTGGAGGCCTTATCGGCATCCGATCATGAAATTAACTTGGTTTATGTGTTATTTGGAATTTTAGGGAATTTGTGGTAGGTTCAATTGAAATTCGATTCGGAACGAATTAATTAGAATAAAATAGATAGAACTAACTAAGCCTAATCAAGTTTAATTAAGCTTAATTAATCCAAGCCTATATAAGGCTCTTTGGTTACAACGCTTACTCTCATTTTGTCATCTTGAGAGAATCAAATGTGGAGAGAGAGAGAGAGAGAGTGAGTGAGAAAGAGAGAAACCAAGCTCAACTAGGGAGATTGCTAGGGAATTGAAAGGACTTGGCTTGAACTTAGCTAGAATTTGAGACATTGGGAAGAATCACTCAAGAGCTCAAGAATTGTGACTTGTAGGTAAGAAATTCAACTCTTAATTATGTAGTTAACACATTCAATTTGTGAATTCAAAGGAAAATGAAAGATTAGTGCATGGAATGAACTAAGGTAGTAAAAAAGAAGAAGAGTAGAGCATGCATGTGCATTTCATAGTATGTATGAAGTTGATTCCAGCAATTCCTCTATGCATGTCATGTTTTCAACTTAATTATGAGACTTCATTATGTTTTTCATCAATTTCCTTTGTTTAAGCGTGATTTGAAGGGTTTAAGTTCAAGGAAATTAATTGCATGTTTGTATCATGAGTTTTGAGTTTGATCTTGCACAATTTTGATTGTTTTGGGCTTTGATTTTACGACATGGTTTTGAATTCATAATGTTTTACAAGATTACAAGTTTTTTCTCAAGTTTTAGGGCCCAAAGGTTGCATTTTAAGGCTTTGAATTTGAGTTTTGAGTTTGGGAGCAAATTTGAAAATTCTAGAATTTTGCTTCTGCGCTCGAGCGACCACTCTTTGTTTTGCACTTCCGCTTGAGCGACCGAAAGTTGGCTCTAGTGAAAATGCATGATCCTAGAAGTTTATAAGTTTTGCAGACCACTCAAGCGACTAGAGTTGCGCTTGAGCGAAGACCTCAGTCTTACGCTCAAGCGACCGTCGAGTGTGCATCGAGCTGAAAAATCAAGCAGCCAGTACTTTTACAAAGTTTACAGACCTCTCAAGCGATGGAAGTTACGCTCGAGTGACCACCCTTATGTTTAAACCTCTGCTCGAGCAAAGAAAGCTACGCTCGAGCGAAGACCCTATTTTCAACAAATTTGACTAAGTGTTTTGAATCACATTTTGACATCCTCATTACATCTTAGGCATTCTTAAGCCCTAATTAAGACATAATAATGAGGATAAGACTTAGAAACACACTAAGAACGAAATGAAATAAGTTAAGTACTATCCGAGTGTGTGTTTTAATATGCGTATCTGTTATGTTTGTGTAGGTCACTTGGCGTAAGCTATTTAATTTGTTTGCTTAATTTGTTCTGCAAGTGGAGCCATCGGTGAGTAATAACTTAGTAAAGCTATGTTCAACTTTATTTCTTTTCTGTATGATGAAATAAGATCTGTTTAATGAAATCTTATATTCTGTACAATGAATGATTGTCCAATTTCTAACAAGTACTCGTGGCATCCTTAGCACAATGCCTAGCAGGGGTAACAATCTGATCGTCTATGAGCACAAGGTCCTTGCCCGAGGGTAATAATACCGTTGTCTCATGGCCCTCACCTGGGAGTAACAATACCGTGACTCAAGTAGGTTATATGGTCCCGGTACCAGAGGTTCTTTATAGAATTGGTCAAGTATAACCCTTAATGCTCTGTACATGATCTGTTAGCCGTAATAGGTGTACCGCGTATGATCCTTTGTGAAACTGAATAAGTACATGTTTTTGTACTCTGAATAAGAATATGAACATGTTTTTGCTTTCTGAATTTGATATGGGACATCATTCATTAAACCCTTTACTTTGTTATTATTCACTGGGTTTCACTCACTATGTATGTAGGTGAGCAGGTGTATAACCAGGCCTAAGCTGCTACCTAGAGAGTTTTGGGTCAGCCAGTCACCGTGCCTCCCGGGGAGGTTCCTGTTGGAAGAAGTCAAGTTTTGTGAATCATGTTAAGGATGTTATGTTATGTTATGTTTTTGTTTATCTGTACACTAGGCCAAGTCTTTTTTGTTAATACTTGTATGGTGTTGCATGACTTATGTGGTTATGACGTTATATATGCATATATTTATGTGAAGTTTAAATTATTAGTCTCATGTATGTCTGCACAGCTTAATGGATGTTGAATTTTGTATATTTGCTTCAACTGTTCCTTATGTTATATAACATTCAGGTCAGAGGCCTTTGGTAATCCCAGGATTACTGGCCGGTTACGACGCTAAACCTATAGGGGCGGGTTTGGGTTGTGAAACTAATGGTAATAGGGCGAGCATTAGGATCGTCAAGATGATTGTAGACACCCTATTTTTGACCGACCTTAAGACTCAGACATCACCGTTTGAGTGCTCGGTGATGATGCATATTGGGCTCGTTTTGAGGTCACAGAGTCTCGGCTGAGAGCCTTGCCTCCGGACTTCGGGATTCTTTTGTGCTTTGCCTCGGTTTACGAACCAAGTCCTGTTTTCTCTGTTTTCTCTTCCCAAAGGGAGGGAGAGGTCTCGTAGACCATCTCTCAGTGGCCGTAGGCTACGTTTCGTGGTCGTAGGCCATTTTTCCCGTTTGGAGACCAGTTTCTGATTTTCGGAGTCGTCGGCTGTATGCCTCGGTTTGGGACCGCCTAACTACCTTCGTTTGCTTTGGTTTTTGGCGCACTCCTTGTTTCCTCTCCCTAGAGGGACACTATGGCCTGGGAGACCACCTTCGTGGTCGTACGCCACCTCCAATGCTTAATAGTTAGTTTTTGGGGGCCCCGGCTGCACGTTTTGGCCCCCGAACCCTCGTTTTGCATCGGTGTGTGTTCATTTTTTGCATGGACCCTAGTTTCATTGTTAGGAAGGTGGTAATGTGGTGGGAGACCACCTTTCCCCGGTCGGCCGGTTTTTCTTGGCAGGTAGGTGGTCTCCCTCACTTTTGAGCCATAATTTTGGGTCTCTCATACTACTATTGTGTTGCATTCATCTGGGAGGCCACCAATATGGGTAGGCCGACTACCTTTTCTTCCTGACCCTTTTGACCCCTTGGTCTCCCTCACTTTTGAGCCATAATTTTGGGTCTTCCATACCACCATTGTGTTGCATTCATCTGGGAGACCACTAATCTGGGTTGGACGACCAACTTTTCTTCTTGAACCTTTTGACCCCTGGTCGGCTAACCAGGGGGAGTGGCTGGCCGACCACCTTAATTGGTTGGCTTGCTTTCTGCTTTCTTGTCTCTTTGAGCTAAAGCCAGCTGTGCCAGCTGGAAGCCTCGGAATGCATCCTCCATACACGTGTATGGAGTATGTTTAAGCTTGGTTTTAAGCTTCTTTGAGAAGCTTTGGCTTCTCTTCTCTATAAAGGGAGGCGTCCTCTTCCATTGCTAGGGTTGAAGATCTTGGTTAAGGCATACATACACTTCCCTCCATATCTCTCTATTCCAAGCTTCAAAACTCCATTATTCTTGGCCATTTACACTACACCTCCAAGCATAACACCTCCACTACCATCCTAAGTACCTTGGAGCTATTTTTTAAAGGTTGAGAACTCACTTTCTTGGTCCAGAAGTTGCTAGAGTTATTGGCTACAAGGGTAAGTCCTTATTTTCCTCTTTGTAGCATTGTTTTGGTTCATAGTTTAGCCCTATTTGAAAGCATTTTTGGAGGTCATCATAAACTGAAAAAAGTCTTATTTTGAGCTCATCTTCAAGTTTGATTAAGGCCATTTTTCTGTTGGGAGTCATCTACCCCCCTTGCATGCTTCATTTCCTCATGTTTTAAGCTATGCATTAGAGCATTTGAGTTGGCCTTGGTTTGGTATTTTAGCCACTGAAATCCAGTGGATTTTCAGTGGCTAACATGTGTCTTTGAGCTTCAAAATCAAAGAGGGGTGACCCTCTCACCCCTTGTTCTCTTTACTAGCTTTGTTGGCCTTACAAAGGAGCCCCTATTTGCATGTTTTGAAGCCTTGTTTCAGGCCATTATTTGTGAGTTTTATGACCTGCATAAGCTCTGTCGAGCCCTTTTGGCCATCTTGAATGTCTATTATGCATGTGTAGAGCAATCCTATTCAAGGCCTTTCAAAGGGCTTTTACTTGCATCTTCCTAGCTTCATTTCAGGCCATTTTGATGAGTTTTAGGGCCCTCATAACCTCTTTCCATAGGTGGTTTTGCCATTTTACATGTCTATCTTATATGTGTAGAACAACCCCTTGCATGGCCTCCAAAAGCCTATCATTCTTGCATGCATTGTGAGAGTTTGATGGGTTTTTGGGCATATTTTGGCATGGAATACTACATTTTGACTGGTTTGGTGAGCTCTCATATGCTTCATATAGTTGTAGTACAACTCATGGTTCACTAGCTTTCTTTGCATGCTTTGTTGACCCTTGATTCTAGCACATTTTGACTAATCCTTGAACTGATTTTGTGTATATTTTGGACTGCCCTAGCTCTATTTTTGGGTTTCATGGTCGAATGATGTTTGTTTTGCATGCTTGTAGTTCAATACACTTGCTTAGCTTTGAGATTTGAGGACTATTGCATGCATATACTGAGGTGTTTTTATACTTTGGGGTCATTTTGTATCATATTTTAGAGCTTATGTGAATGCCATATCCTCATGTTTTCCCCTCTTTAAGTGTGCTTGAGAGTTGTGCATGAATGCCTTGTTTTCGGGCCATTGAATGAGCTCCATTTCCTTGCATGTTGAGCCATCATTTTAGGCCATTTTCCTACTGTTTCAGACCTGCCTAGGGTTTGTTTGGGGTTGGTTTTGCCATTAGTGCATTGCTTTGTGTACCTCTAGTGTAACGCACTTCTCTAGTTTCGGTATTTGGGCCATCTAGCTTGCATTGTGTGACATACTTGCATGTTTTGGGACCATCTTTTATGCCATTTCAGAGCTATATCATGTGCCATCCTATGCCATATTTCATTCATCGCCATGCCTTGTTAGAGTTGCATGTTGTGCCTTAGGATCGGTCCTTTGCATTCGTGCATGTTTGCATGTATTTCGGTTGTCTCATTTTCATCACATGGCCACTAATGTGAGTGTGGCTGAGGTCCATTCATACCGGTGTAAGTCTATCTTGCATTGTATGCCATTTTAGTCCATAGCATTGCGTATGCTAGGTTGCATGTTAGTCGCATTGTGTATGCCATCTCATTTGCATTGTGTTTGGGATAGGGGTTAGCCTAAGCATGGAAAACGAGGGACATTTCGTACTCAAAGTGACGAAACGTGTCTCAATTCCTGGTCGCCGACACTCCGGATTACCCATGATGGAGTTTAGGCCTTATTATGATTACATGTGCATTCATTTCACATCAAGTCGTGCAATTCGACTCCTCGGCCATCATGCATTGAGATGCGTGATTGGTGGCACGAGAATCGAGGTGTGCATACATATGTAAAAATACCTTGCCATGCCCCTTTTTTGCTCTCTGTTGCAGCAAACCAGAATCAGCAACTTTCTAAAGCCTTGCCTGACATTTGGGATCAATTGTAAGCGAGAGGCAAATTGGGGCATCATGAAAAATTAGCAGGTAACGAGCATGCATGCATCTTTCATCATTCGGAATAGAGTTGAGGCAGTCCATTTAGCTTGCATGCTAATTTACTTGCTTTACTAGTTAATTTGTTAATTAATTAGGGTTTTGTAATAATTAATTATGTATTCGAACTGTATTATTTATTCGGACCCTCCGAGCGAGGGCAATTGTGTAATAAGTGTGCATGTGTGTGATGTATGTCTTCCAACCCCACGTCTTTCTCCCTTTTATTTACTAGTTTATGATGGTTAGTTTAGGGCATGTTTCAATTAGTGTACTTATGCTCGCCTGATTTGCATCCATTCATCTGTCTTGCATACACCGGGCTCGGCGTATCATAGTAACTGCATCGTATTTCAATTCCAAGTTGAATACGTGTTAGCTGTAGCATCTGATATGCCATTCTTAGAATAGCCGAGCCTATTACAGTTGCATTTTTGCATGTGTTGCATTAGGCACTTCTGTATAGTTAGGACCATGCATTGATTTCTAACATAACTTTTTGGCTTGGAGTACTCGGTAAGTGTTTATGTTTTAGCATCCTTGCATGTGTGTGAGTGATTGCCATGATAGCATGCTTATCATGAGGCTATGTGCTTATCTGATATAACTGCCTGAATGCCTGTGGGTGAAGGTTGGATTATCTGAATTGGAACAATTCATTGATTGCAAGTTTTAAGCCCACTAGATAGTGGCAAATCACCATGTTTTCTAAGCCCACTTGAGGGTGGCAAAATCCGCATTTTAGCCTACTTGCGAGTAGCAAACCGCTTTAAAAAACAAACATGAAATGTTTTGTTCTAACTCAGGCGATCCAGTCTATACTTGTATGCTGCGCGCATCACGTAGTAAATTTAGGTTAATAACCAGAATAAGAGCACATAATGTTTTCAAAACTTGATATCATGGTTAGTAGAGGCCGATCTTTGATCGGACGGCGAATGCTCCGCAGTGACCTTCTAATCGTGCCCAAGTTCGACGAGGCAACTTTGGTGATGGCGAACCGTGGCCTTAGGCAACGAGTCAGGGTTCCCTAAATTCCCCCAAAATAAATATTTAGGTGGCGACTCTAAATCTGGCAAAGCAGTCCATGTTTGACACTTCTTTCAAAAAAATCTGTTTTCAAAAACGGTTTGCCGGATTTGGACTCTTTGATGATTCATCGGTCTTGCATTGCACTCTGCGAGATTAGATACAGGACCGTGACATTGTGTCCTGAACTCTAGTGAGCCCAATGAACAAAACGGGATTCCCTCCTGAGACGTTCGGGGACGTCTACAATGACCCAACGACTCTGGGAGCGTTAGAGTTGCATGGGTTTAATGTTAGTTGAAACTTTGATGGGTTTAGATGCATTCCATAGACAAGAGACCTCCCAATTTGTAGGAAATCCACCACACTTTCAGGTATTGTTTCCCACCTTTTTTTATTTTACGTTTTTTACGTCACTCTGGCCCTCTTCACTTGATTTTTTTCCCTTAAACCCCTTTTTTACTTTTCCTTCTCAATGTACATCTCTCTATTATTTAATCTCTATTGTTATTCATCCCTCCCTAGGTATGGTTGATGAATAAGATGAAAGTAGTGGTTCTCTATGCTCGGTACTCAGCTAGGAACTACTTCTGAGCTCGGATTGTAGACTTTTCTTCTGAGGGCATGTGGTGTGACTGGATGTATAGCAGGTCTGGAATGGGCATTGCTTGGCGTTGCCCCTAGTTAGACTTGCTTGCAATGACATATAGCTTGTTCCATTAGTCAGGTGAGCAGTTGATCGGCCTGACATACTGCGTCTTCTACTTCCCTTTCCGATTCAGGTGCCAGTTTGGACATAATCAAAGTTGTCCTGCTAATGGGGTTAAGTATCCATCTACATTTCTACTCTGGGCTAGGCACCTCTCTCGGTATGCAACTACCTAGAGGATGAGGTAGCTCCTGGCTCCTGCTGATGACTTCAGTTATGACTTTTGTAATGCCTTGAAATAATAACAATAACCCATCTCATAATATTCCTTGCAATTGATTAATAACATCATATTTAATATTCCATTCATAATCCTTGATCATACAAAAGATGAAATATGCATGTATACATTCATAAATCTTAGATCTTGAATCTATAGCATATGACATGTGTACATAAATTGAAATAAAAGGAGGATCAAGTAATTTTATGCCCTAATGGTTACATCTTTCCAAGTCAATGCTTGGGTACAACAAAACGAGTTCAACTCAAAGGCTTATACAAAAATAATTACATCAAATAAATAAAATGAAGCCCTTGGCTCTAACTCTTCCCAAGCTATGTCCTTGGTGGAGGCATATCATCAACACCTGAAAGTTATTTTCTATATAGAGTGAGCTAAAGCCTAGTAAAGATACTTTAACACAATATATGAAACTTAACGAAGTCATGAGGTGAATGCATATGCGTGCCATTTGTCAAATGTTTCACATTTCCATATCAAAACAATGCAATGCTGGATTATATATCAATTCATGAAAATAACCTTTTATATATTAGAAAACAAGGCAGTGAATACAAAACACTGGGAATCTCTAGGTACATGTCTACCACTAGGCTCTATAAGCACTACCAAAGCCATTTTACTGGTACTAACCAAAAGGATAAGCACTTAACTGCGCAGGTTTCATAGACTTTCAACAAGGATACACAGACCAAGATAATAACCACAACCACACTCTCTAACCAAATTCACCAAGGTATTCACCAATTTTTCTCAAAATAATACATTTTTAATGTTGAAGTATGAAACAATGCTCAATGCAAGATGTATGAGAAATTAGTTGCAATTTCTAAACAATCAAAGCTATCCTTCATCGATAGTCGAAAACATATATTTCTATTCAACAGATAATTTCCAACAAAAGCTATAATCTTATCATTTTCAAATGGGAGTGATATTACATATCTAACTCCATCATCATCATTAACATACACATTCGTTTTATCATTTTAAAAACCAACATCTTTTCCTTTTCTTTCCACAAACCAAATATTTATGATATTAGAACAAAAACCTCATTTACTTTCAAAATCAAATTTAAGTATAGAAATCCACCATTTGAATGTATCTCGATCATAAACACATCTCACAATTTTTTCAAGAACTTATTTGAAAACCCTCTTTTACATTTCAAAATCAAACCCTAGGTTTAATCCAAAATCTCCAAATCACTAAATTCTTTCAATGAACAAATAGTTAAGGTAAAAATCATACAGAAGGTTGAAGAAATCCTACCTTAAGATTAGAAGAAAAGAGAAGCGTTGATTGAAGTTTGGCGAGTCGAAAATGATATCTCCTCCAATTAAAATGAAGCTTTAGACGAGCTCTATCTTTTTCTCTAAAGAGCTATGGTAGAGAAATCAATGGGTGAGGATGTATTTGAGGTTTTAAGCAAGAACTAGAGAGAGAGAGAGTGTGAAAAACTAGAGAATTGTAATGTATTAGAGAGAGAGAGAGAGAGAGAGAGCAAATGAAAAGTGATTTTAAAACCCTTTTTTTGAACTAATATATGCGTAGACCACTCTAGCGACCAAAACACCGCTCGAGCATCAGACATAATAAGTGACACCGTTCGAGTGACTAAAAACATAGCTCAAGCGTACAATGACTTCCTCCAGAAGTTCATACCAGCAAAAGACCACTTGAGTGCAAAAAACACTGCTCGAGCGAAGATACTCTACTTCTAGAAGTTTTACAGACCAGGAAAATACTGGGAGATCTCAAAGACAGTTTGAGCGACTAAAACACCACTCGAGCAAACAAGCAGAAAACTAGACAACAACTCTTTTGAAAAAACTAACTTCCAACCTGTTTCAAACACAACCAACATTCAACCCAATCACTAACAATATGAAAAAAGTATAAACAATAATTAAAGACATAGAATCCCAGATCTAAGAGCATGAAATGGGTTGGGTCTAAATCAGAGCTGTTATACCCTTCCCAGTGAGTGCATGCTTTGGCTTGAGAAGGAGGCACAGGTGGGCGCATCCTTGGTAATGGAATTTTTTGATGCTGTGGGAAGAAGGCCACGGACTGGACTTGACTTGACTATGCCCCTAGTTTGTGGCTTTGACTTTAGTTTTATGATGTAAAATGCTTTAATTAATATGAGAGTTGGCTAAGCATGTTTGTTCCACTTCGTATGTAAAAAAGATTGTGGGTATTGAAAAGCTTCCTCTTAGGTCTAATGAAAGGTTCATTTTGCAAAAAGATGTTTTGAGAAAATCAGTCAATTTTGTTAAAAACACCAAAACATATTTTCGCAAATGACCATTACCTAACATTCTTGAAATCAACCCTCAAAGATGCACAACCTCGAATTAATTCTTCAGACAAGACTCTTTACATTCTTGCCACTATTCGGATCTCCTTTGCAACCATACTCATTATAGCAAAGAGGGCCTAGACAATCAGATCTAGATTTTGAATAAAATGACTCAATCGATCATTTACAAGGTAACCAAGTTGGAATGATTATGGCCAAACTTCAAAATGAAGTTACCTACGTATCCCAAGAACGAGAATCAGGCCTTACGTAGTTTATGGGTAGGGTTCACTCGGGTATTTACTCTCTCATTTTGCGCTCTAAATTTTGCCAAAGCCGCCCTTTTGGGTTTTCAACCTTGCGAGCTCTACTTTATCTATTTTCCTTTTTCTTGTTCTAACTTTTGCTTGAGTTGCTCTTCTGAGTTTTCAGCCCAACGAGCCTCTCAGGGATAGTATTTCTTCAATTTATCCGTGTTGATTACCTGTGAAAATGCCAGTCCATCCAAATCCATCAGAATAACGTTTTCTTCTGACCAAATTGACTTGGTGATGTAACGACCAGTCCAAATAGGTTTGAATTTGCCCCTAGGATCGTAAATTGGAGCCTGATTGTCTGTCAAACTAGATATCCCTTATTCAGATTCCTAGACTCGACCTTCTTGTTAAATGCTAGAGCAATCCTGCGCTAGTACCCCTGTATATGGTATAGTGCCTTCAACCTCATCTTATCAAACAACATCAACTCTTTGAATCAATTTTATTTCCAATTAACCTCTGTTATCTGACATTCAGCCATAATCCTTAGTGAAGGTACCTCTATCTTAATTTGTAGCACTGCTTCCATCCCATAAACCAAAGAGTAATGAGTTGCCGTAGTAGATGTTCGGATTGATGTCTTATAGCCCCACAATGCGAAATGTAGCTTATCTGGCCAATCCTTGCATGTTTCCACCATATTTCGTAGGATGTTCTTGATATGTTTGTTTGCTACTTCAATGGCTCCATTGGTCTGCGACCTATAGGTTGATGACTTGTGAGAGGCCACATTATATTTCTCGAGCAGATCAATCATTTCTCTCTTGAAGTGCGAACCGTTGGCCGAAACAATATCGTTTGGAACCCCATATCTATAGGTGATGTTATTTTTGATAAACTTAGCCACGTGTGACATCTTCAACACTGCATACGACTACGCTTCCATCTATTTAGTAAAGTAATCAATTACCACTAGGATGAACTTCGTGTCCATTTGACCCTTTTGGTATTCTTGCCACAATGATGTCGATTCCCCAAACTAAAAAGACCGTGGTGAAGTTATGTTGTACAACTTTGATGGCGGGATGTTCCGAGATTGGCATGAATTTGACACTTGTGGTATTCTAGAACAAAATGAAACAATCACTTTCCATGGTCAACGAGTAATATCCTTGTCCAAGGATGTTTCTTGCTAGCATTATATCATTCATGTGAGCCCCACATTCCCTCTATGGACCTGACTTCCATGATCGCCTTGCTTCATCTTCCTCTACATACAACTTATGCATTAAAATGACCCATTTTGTACGACTTGTTTCCACATATAATGAATTAGTGGCGGACACCATATCCTCATTTGTCCTTAGCATTTGCCTTACAAGTATGTCTTTTTCTCTAGAAAATTTCAAATGTCACAGTAATCATCTTGTACGCCGATGAGTATCTTTGCTCTATGATAATTGAATGCATCCTTACCTCAATTGGTATGTCTACCATCAAAGCTAAGGTTGCCAAGGCATCAACAAACCTATTGTTCTCCCTTACCAAGTCTGTAAATGTCAATCATTCGAACCTCGAGATCAGCATATCCAAGGTCTGATAATAGACTTTCGTTTTCTCTTCCTTCACTTTCTAATCCCTGTTGGCTTAAGACACAACCAGTTTGAATATCCAATGACATCTAATCTTATTGCCCCTAGCTCTAGGGCAGCTTCTAGTCTGGCTATGCATACCTCATATTGTGCTTGGTTGTTGGATACTTTAAATTAAAACTTGAAGGCTAGAGTGCATTAGGAGTCGAGTGTTATAAACAACGTTCTATCCAGTATCCATCTTGATTGGCGGCTCATAAAATGCAATTTTCAGGTGTTCTCTTCTAACTACAGGATCTCTTCATTTGGGAATTTGTACTCCCCGTCTTCTTTTCTATTGATTGGGTGATTTGCTAAAAAGTCCACTACAGTTCTCCCTTTGATAGATTTGCAAGTGACATATCGAAGATCGAACTCGAACAACAAAAGCAACCATTAAGCTAGCCTGCCGGTAAGTGTTGGTTTCTCAAAGAGATATTTGATGGGATCCAATTTTGAAACCAAGATTACTGAGTGTGCTAACAAGTAGTGTCTCAACTTCCTGGTTGCCCAAACCAAGGCTAGACAAGCCTTTTCCAGAGGGGTGTAGCGGGTCTCATATTCCAACATTTTTTTTGTTTAGATAGTATATGGCTTTTCCACTTTCTCTTCTGATTCTTGCGCCAGCATGCAGCCTATGGTGGACTCAGTCACTGACAGATATAGGATCAACGGTTTCCCTAGCTTAGGGGGTGACAACATAGGCGGATTCTACAGATATTGCTTGATTTGTTCAAAAGCGTAATTGCATCAGTCATCGTATTGGAACTTCTTCCATTTCTTCAATAAGCCAAACAGTGGTTCACAAGTGAAGGCTAATTAGAAATACACCTTATGAATTGCATTTTTCCTAGAAAGCCTCGTAACTCCTTTTTAGTCATCGGTGGGAGCATTTCTAAAATGGCCTTGATTTTGGGCGGGTCGACCTTTATTCCACGTTGCGTAATCAAGAACCCCATCATCTTTCCTACAGTTACCCCCAAAGGTACTTTTTTTTTATTTTTTTTTTATAGATTTAGCCTTAACTTATACTCCTACATTATTTCAAAGAATCTTTTCAATGCATCATGGTGACCCTCCCGTTCCTTGGACTTGACAATCATATCATCCACATGTACTTCAACCTCCCTATGAATCATATCATGCCATATGGTGGTTGCTGCTCTCTGGGAGGTGGCTCCGACATTTTTTAACTCGAACGACATAACCCGATAGTAGTAAGTCCCCCCACTAAGAAGTGAATGCCGTATTCTCTTAGTCTTTAGGTGACACAGAAATCCGGTTATACCCTAATAACCCATCCATGAATGAAAGTGGAGCATGAGCTCAGTGAAATCTACCAATTCATCAATGTGTGGCAGTAGGAAGTCATCTTTAGGGCTGGCCTTATTCAAATCTCTGAAATTGACACGAACTCAGATCCTTCTATCATTCTTCAGAACTAGTACAATATTTGCCAACCACATCAGATATTCTGACACAATCAAAAACCCTACATTGATCTACTTGGTAACCTCCTCTTTGATTTTCAACGCCCAATTGGGCCAAATTCTACGGAGCTTTTATATGAGGTCTAGTCTGGGGATCAAGTGGGATCTTATGCAGGACAATCTCAGGATTGATTCTAGGTATGTCTTCATAGGACCACGCAAAAAGCATCTTCAATTTCTTTTGACAAAATGACTAGTGCTTGCATTCTTGCAAAGACAGCGTGGAACCAATCTAGACCAAGTGAGGATCATTCTCAGTATCCACATTAATTGGAATAATTTCATCCATCAAAGGTATCGCACGTCTCTCCTTCTCCTAATTACTCAGTTTTTTCAAAGCTCGAGGAATTTCTTCCTCTTCATTTTTATCAAAATTTTGAAAATCTTGGTCAATGTAATAAATTAAGGGCACAGAAAAGTAAGCACAATCTACATCACTTTCATTCATTAGGTCTGGCTCAGCAGATATAGTGGATTCAAAAGAAAAAAAAGGATGATCGAGACAAGATAGTGGCATCTAGGTTGTCAACCTCAGAGTCGCCAGACTCAGAATTACCAGAAGAACTCGAGTTTGACTCCGACTCTACAGACTTAGTAGAATCAGACTTGGACTCACTATCAAATTCAGTCTCCATGATATAACCCTTATCGAGTTGCCAAGTCAAATGAGGTGCCTTAGATGCATCCAAGATATGGTCACTGCAATCCTCGAACGATCCTTCCCCAATCACAAAAATACCGAAATCCTCAAAACCCTGTAACTTAGTGCTAGCTTCACAGTTAGCCAGTATCACCTCCACTTTGTCCCCTTCTGTTTTGCCCATATGGATACTTCCGTCTTGGTCCATGCCACTTCCAAAGTTCACTTCCTCGTTCTCACTCTCCGACAACTGGTGATCAAAGAAAACCTAAAATCTAGGGAGACACACCTTTGTCTCGGTGTTCACCCACGGTTTAGGAAAACTGCAAAAGAGAAAATTATCCCCTCTCTAATAAAACGTCCATTCAAGGTTCCCTGGATCAGTTTGTCCTTTAATTCATACTGCTTGCTAGTCCTCTTAGCTTTGGCCATTTCTCTCACCTTATCCTCTTTTTTCTTCTAATCTTCTTTCGTGGGTCTGTACCCAAACCCAAGTGAATGAAGGTTGTGGGTAACTTCATTTGCTGCAGCAATACCTTTCCTTCCACTATTTTTGAGTTCCATCCTAACTTGCTCATAAAGTAGATTGACTGAGCACTCAAGTATACCCTGTCTTCATCTGCCATGATAGTTTGGACTAGCTGGGCCTCAGCTAAAGTGAATCCAGAAAGAAAAACGTCTTCTTTCCCATGATCTATCTCTAATATTGAGGTAGTAACCTCATGCGGGAGTGAATAGATGAATTTTCGAAGAAAATGATAATCTCTCTGGCACGCTGGTAGTTGACCAATTGATGCATTGTGGAGGAAACAACTTTCATTTGATGTAACCAAGGCTTGCCTGATAATGAATTGAAAGTCACCGACACATCCATGACGTGGAACTCAGTTTCATGCTCAGATGGTCCCATCAAAATTTGTATTTTAACAATGCTTATAATCTCCCGACTAGTTTTATCATAAGCTCGGATTAGCTAATTTGTCGGTGTAAAATCTGCTGGCTTCAACCCTATCGCATAAGTAGTACACGAAGGGCATACATTTATAGCTGACCTAGTGCCAATCAAAACCACAAGGACACATTATTTTCGACATTTCAAAAACACATACAAAGGTTTGTTGTGCTCTAATCCTTCTGAAGGGAGTAGTTCTTTATTTGAGAAATTCATAGATGGAATTGGCCCAGTTGGTGTGATCAATGACACCAGCTGATCTGGTGCAGTATCAATGGACAACTTGGGTTTGCTTAATGCTGCGAGCATAGCTTGTTGGTGTTCACGTGATGCCATGAGCACTCCCCAGATCGACATATTAACTTGGATTTTTTTTAGCTGTTTAAGGACCATATCTTCCTCTTCTTCTTTCTCATTCTTTTTCCCTTTTTCTGCATCTTTCTTGACCACTTGCCTTAATCTATATGTGAGGGCTTGAAGAAATGCCCACTCCTAGTTAGATGATCAATTTCTTCAGAATACCAGGTGTCGTTTGGTGCATTGTTTCCCTAGCCTTTATTAGTGTGGGCAAAGTGTAAATCATTATCTTCCCACCATTCTCTTTCATTTATAGATAAGTAGTCATTTGACTCAAAATGCATTATCCCTACATTACAATCATCTCCTTTTGGCTGGTAAGGTGATGTTGACTTGATTTCTGCAAAGATCTCCCTTTTTCTCAAGTGTGCCCATGCTAGATTAGACCTTTGTTTATCTTCTTCTATGATTGGCTCAACTGGTCCAGTTCTTTCTAGCCCTAGTGTTTCCACCTTAGTTTCCTCTTTCTCAACCCTTAGTCCTTTCTCACTTTCTTCTACCTTGGATTCTTCTGGCTCACTACTTTATTCGATTTTACTACTTTCACCAACCTTTTCCTTTCCCCCATTTTTTTTTACTAGCTTGTGCCTCTTCCTTGCTTCTTTATCATTTCATACATTTAGAATCCTCCTCAATACTTTCCCATCCATGGACATTGGTCAAATTGTTCAAGTTTCACCATTCAATTTGTACATCATCCAGACTCCATTCTTCTAAGAAATGGAGGTTATCCAAGTCCTTAGCCAAGTCGTCCAGTCCTTACTCAAGTACATCCTCCCTGATAACATTAATGGAGAATACATCAGGTAAAGTAACCTTCGGTTTTGAATGACCGACTGGCACTATATATTTGTTGGGATCATACCTTACAACTCCTCAGTTTTTATCACTGGCACCTCTATTGCCACAGTAAGATTTTTGGGTTCTGACTGAGATTGAGGTGCATTCATCATGCATAGATTAGTGCTCTCAGGAATGTGGACTTCGGGTTTGGGTAAATAGGAAGGGTGATGTATATGCTAGGGTCAAATGCGGGAGACAGTGTACAGATAAGGTTAAGACAATGAGGTGGTGGAACTCAATCATGGGTAGGCAATGGCACTACAAGAAAAAACATCTTTGGCGGCTAAAAAAGCACATTTGGTCATTGAAAGTATAGGTTTTGGTGACTAAAAAAGCATTAGTAGCCAAAAGTAAAATTTTTGGCGACTAAAAAAATTTAGTAGCCAAAAGTATAGGTTTTGGCGACTAACAAACTGTTTGGTCGCCGATATAAGGCTTTTACCGACTAAAAATATTTTAGTAGCCAAAAGTAAGGCTTTTACCAACTAAAAAAAATTTAGTAGAAAAAGTAAGGCATTGGGCGACTAAAAAGATGTTTGGTCACCAAAAGTGATGCTTTTACTAACTAAAAAAATTTTAGTTGCCAAAAGTGAGGCTTTTTGGCGACTAAAAATAATTTAGTAGCCAAATGTGAGGCATTGGGTGACTAAAAAGATGTTTAGTTGCCAAAAGTGAGGCTATTGGCGACTAAAAAGAAGTTTAGTCACCAAAAGTGATAATTTTAGCGCGGGAATTAAATTTTTTAACGACTAAAAAAATTAGTAGCCAAAAGTATAAAATTGGCGACTAAAAAGAAGTTTAGTCACCTAAAGTGGTCTCTATTTTTTTTTCTAGTAAATAATTTATTTTTACATAAATTATGTTCAATAAAAAAAAATTATCTTTATATATATACTTTTATATTAATACGGGTCTATGTACTATATAAATAATATATGTTGCATATATAATCATATGGTGTTATAGAGGCGTAGTGGAAATAGTGTGTTGTATAAGGTTTATGGTGTGGGAGGTTGATGGTAAGCTAGTGAGTGTAATTTTTTTTTTTTTTTTCACGAATGAGCTTTTGGCGACTAAAAGGTTTGGTCGCCGATTCCTTGAGTATTGGTCGGTAAATGTATAATTTAATTTTATATAATTGACTATTGGCGACCAATAATTTAGTAGCCAAACATTTAATTTTGCTGACCAAATAAAATTTAGTAGCTAAAAGGTAACATTGCCGATTAAAAAAAATAGTAGCCAAATGTTTCACTTTTAGCGACCAAACACACGTTTAGTTGCTAAAACAATCGCAGACAGGGTTTAGGCGACTAACTTGGCGACAAAAAAATTTAGTCGCTAAATGGTATTAGCGACAAAAAATGCGACCTTTGGCGACTAATATTTTGGTTAGCAAAACTGTTATTTCTTGTAGTGTGGGTTGGTAGTGACATTTGGCCTTTGAGGTGGATCTTATCATAGAGCTACGATTTTGCAGTCTATAAGGTCCTGGTTCGCATGGCGGAGATGAATGCAACGATCAGTTTTATGGCCTTGTTGCTGGTGGAAAACACAATATTTGGATGCATCATTCTTAGGTAGAAGCGGTTCAAGAAGAGGTCAAGGATCAAAAAGTTTGAGATGGCCTTTTTTCACCAATGTTTTCGGGGCTTGGTTTGGAGTCATATAGAGTGGATGAAAATCATAGTTCAAGAATCGGTTTCGATTGTAAGGCTGTAGGGTGGCATCGATAAAGGGATTGGTTGTTTTAACTAAGGTGGTGACAATACAAACTTCCAATGGCTTTGCAGCTGTGTTACTACTGCTAGTGACATTGGAACCATGAACGAAAGTCTTTCTTACAAGTTCTTTCTCACCTACAATGATCCCCTATTTCATAATATTTTCAATCTGACTCCTATCTTGTGTAGATCTTTGAAGGTAAAGAGTGGAAGAACTATTATTTTTTGCAACATCTTGCCATGAAGGTTCCTTACCACTATCTAGATCTGATCATTTTCTAAGGGCTTATTAGTCATCATGGCCGCCTTAGCCCTCTATCTTACTATGAATTCAACAAAGCTTTCCTTTGGCTCTTGGCGTGTGGCTTTCAAATCCCGGGTGGTTACCTTAATCCGTGTATTGTGGAAGTACTGAGCAATTAATGTCTCAGCCAATTCTTCTCAATTTTACTTCACTTTGTCCTCCAGTTTGGCATACCAAGTTGCGGCAATTCCCGATAAAGTCCTCCAAAACAGAGAGAGCTTCTAAGGATGGGTCAGACCTATGGGTTTCAGAACATTTAAGAATAAGCGGATATGTACCACAGGGTTCCCTGATCTGTCAAACTGGTTAATATGTGGCATTTTGATTCTTTTCGGTAATTTGACAACTACTTCTGGGTACCTATTCTCTATATCAGGAATGAAGTTGATCTCTTGTGATTTTTTTGAATAACTTCTCTAACTTGGCTATCTTTAGCATAACTAGATCAAATTTGGTGATATCGAGGGGAAAGAGTCCCTCAACCAGATATACCAGGGCTTTGACGATAGGAGCATGGGCCAATTCTTGTAGTTGACCAAAACCTAGGAAGTTCTCAATTGGTGGAGGTAGGTTTGGATTCGGATGATTAATTGGCAGTGGATGGGTAGCAGTTGCCCTGGCTGTTTGTTGCATCCCAGTGACGGCATCGCCTTGGGAAACTATTGTATGATTAATAGCATCCATGGATCGTTAGAGGTTAGCGATCATTTCTGCAATATTTGGCAGATTCTAAGACATTTTAGAGACCGGAGAATGGTTTGTTGGGGTACTAAACAAAGGAGATTTGAAGGGTGACTGACTACAAAGGAGATTTAAGAGATGACGGGCTCTGAATCAACTGTGCTTGTCTGACCCTTTTTCTAGATACTGATGGAAGTGACACTAACACTGGCTGACCTTGAATCAGATCTGTAGTTTTATAGTGTCTAGCATCACTAGTCCACAGGGTTTTAAGAGTGTTAGAACTTTCTGAAGCTATTATGAACCAACTACCTAGCAAAAGAAAAACAAACAAAGAAAACAAAACATACATGAAACGAAAATCCAGTAGCAATTCGGCTTACAACACATATATCAAACATGAACCCAGTAGCATTTCAGTTTAATCTGTACCATTGACCACTGTATACTCCACTAAATTGTTCTCAATCCCAACCACTGATGAATCTGAACCACCGGTATAAATAATGACCCGCTGTATTGGATTTCATACATAGTATATAGCACATAAAGTGAACTAAAACACCCTTATGGGGGCTTGGGATACCCTGTCCTAGTTTGGGAGACGAACTAGGGATTCACTAGTTAAACAAGTAGCATCATTGCATTTTAGACACGAGAAAGCATCCTGTTCTATTTGTGGAAGTTGTTGGAGCTAAATATATGGACTAGGTCAGTCTGGTTAGAAGGGTATCTCAGTAAGACACTTGATATACATACCCAACCCAATATCTACAAGTGAAGGAATGATTAAGCAGTACATTTGGTGATCTAGATCCGAGGCTGGTATTTCCACCATAATAGAGCTCATGTCTAGTAAGCCGTCTGGGATGTTTGATCGAAAATACAGTGACTTAAGCGCACCATGCACGAAATGCAATGAATATACATATGAAAATAAAATCCACATATGAAGTTTGAGTCAAGTTCTCCTAATGTCCCTAGCAGAGTGGCCATAAATTGTGGGATGCCTTTGGGGTTACCAAGCGCACCCATAGTTGAACTCGATTTCTAATCGATATCACTAGTGTAATGTGAAACAAAAATGAGAGTCCAAATCGGCAACTTTTATAGAAAATCCATTTTATTGCAAAATATTGCGAAATGGATTACATCACTAGATTTCAGAGTTGCCACCTAATCTTTTGGAAAAATTAGGAAACTCGTGAATCGTGCCAAAGGTCATTGTTTGTCATAACCAAAGTGTCTTGACTCGGGTACTTAGGAATGAGAGGGGAATGTCATTAATTGAGCACCTCACTCATCCAATCAAAAATTAGCCTCTACTAAGTGATAATGTGGTTTTTGTAATCAATGTAGATCCATATTCTGATTATTAATAGCGCTACCATTACTATCTGAGGCATGCAAATATAGATTGTACCGTTAATTTTGGTTATGTTTTAATTTCATGCGTTTTGAAAAGGATTTTTCTTGGATAAAATCCACAGCATAAGAATCATCTACATTCCAAAATAAACAACACAATCTTCATCCACCAGCATTCAAACAGATATCTGACTTAAGCATTTAGCCTCATGATAGAGCAATATATATGATAAGGAATATACACATACAATATGCCAAAGCTCAAAAACTCTCATGTCTTTTCAATCCCACGTCTTTCTAACCCTTTTATTTACCTACTTTCGGTACTACATCACATTTTCTTTATCATGCTTGTATATTGCATCCATTTTTTATGCATTGGGGTCTGGATTATCCGCATTTGTGGGATTCACTATCTTGAGATGATGCTCATGTCATGTCTTAGCATCCAGACTCCTAGATGCATGTTATGTATGTATTGCATTAGTAGTTTGTATATAGGTTCATGCAAATATGTATATATTTGTATGTGTCTTGGAACTCGCCTTGGAGTACTAGGTGAGAGTTTTTAAGCTTTGGCATATTAAAAAAAGAGGGGTAAAAGAGAGATTATTACAATTGTGAATCGATTCAGCTGAACTATTGTTGAATCTAACAAATCATACTAAATAAAGAAAAGAAACAATCCAAAAGTTCTAGAACTACTCAGGGAAGCATTCCCTTGAAACTGTTTGTTTGTCCTTAAAAGAAATGGCCGGCGGACAAAAAAAGTGGCTGCACTAGGAAGTGATTGGCCAAATTCTTCCTTTGGTTAAGGAATAGGTTAGTGCAAAATTCTAGGACAGAAGCTAAAAGGGCACTTTCTAGGGGATGCTCATTCTTTCTGCCTAGATAGGCCAAAGCCCTCAACAATGATAAAACAAAAATATACAACAGATATTTCGCAATAAATCAATGATTAAATAAGTTAAAATCAAGAACAAATTCAAGCCCTAGAAATGGATAAGAACCTACATCTTCTCTTTGTGAATAAGCGCAAATTAATATCCAAATCCGTGTTATTAAGCGGAGAGCATAGATTAATGCAAATCATTTCTTGGCGGAAGCTTTGCTTATTAAAACAAGAGATTTATCAAACTTAGTGGAAACTCCTCATCTAGTTATAAAGCCGGTAAAGACCACCTTCATTCTTGCCTTGGAGTATAATTTTCTTGGTGAGTTGATCCTTGACCAGAAAATGAGAAGGGTAAATTCAAAAATTACATTATTATCTTTAGTAAATTGATAAATAGACAGTAACAATTTTTTAAATGTAGGAACATGAAGAACAGATGTAAGACGAAAAGAGGTAGAGGGAGAATGTAGTGTAGAAGATCCAACGTGAGTAATAGGAATGTCCATACCAATGCCAACGCGAAGATGAAAAGAGCCATGATAATCATCAATTTGGAAGAAGGATGCGAGATCGGGTGTGACATGATTGGGTTGCACCAGTATCTAGAAACCAATCTAGGTGAGACGAAGTAGAGGAACTAGGACCATAATAGGTACTGGAAGGGGAACCTGAACCATATGTGGGAGAATGAGCACTTGGAGCGACCATCTGATCAAATTGATGATAATGCTGAGAAACAGTATGATTTGCCAAATTACAAATTTGACACTGAACACGGATGTTGGTAGGAGGAGTTAGAAGAAGTCCAAGCCCACCATATGATGAACTAGAGCCATGGAAAGGGGGGATGTGAGCTGGACCCATGAGAAAATCTTTCACGCTCACGACCCCAACCACGACCGCCACGAGATAAACCAACATGATTGCGAGGAACAGACTGAGTAATGTGAGCTTGTAGAGAAACCGTAGGAGTGGAGGATGGTGAGTCACGGTTAAGAGATTCATGACTTAGCAGCCTATGTAGTTGAGAAAATGAAATAGCATTACAACAAAAAGCACTTTTGGCGACTAATTTTTTGGCCGCCAAAAGTCATGTTTTAGTCAGCTAAGGTTTTTAGCAACAAAAAGTTTTGGTTGCCAGGTTGGTCGGTGAACAATTGTCTGGAAAGGTTATTGGCGACTAAAAAAAGTTTAGCGCCAAAAGTATTAAATTGCTGACCAATTTTTTACTCCCCAAAAGCATTAAAGTGAAATTAAATATGACATTTTCAATGGCTAAAAATTATTGTCACCAAAACTTGAGAATTATTTTTAACGACCAAAATTGTAGTCGGCAAATAATTTTTTTTATTTCATGTTCTTATTTTTTTGTTACTAGATATTTTAGTCACCTAAAGTTTGATTTTTTTTTTCGCTACTAAACTTTTAGTCTCCAAAAGTCTGATTTGTTTTGCCTACTAAACCTTTAGTCACAAAAAATATTTTGTTCATGTTATTTTTGTTTAGCTACTAAATAATTTAGTCGCCTAATGTTTGATTTTTTCAGCTACTAAATGTTTAGTAGCCTAAAGTCTGACTTGGTTTTGCCTACTAAACCTTTAGTTGCCAAAATATTTTTGTTGTTTGTTTGCAATGTTGTAGCTACTAAATATTTTAGTTGCCTAAAGTGTGATTTGTTTTTGGCTACTAATCTTTTAGTTGCCAAAAGAAAATTTCCAAACTTTTTTTAGCTACTACCTCCTTAGTATCTAAATTATATACTTCCTTTTGGTTGTTTAGTCGCCAAAAACATAATTTTATGTTGTTTCTCCCAATTCTAATTTGTTTACGACCTGTATGTATTCCGTGCAACCTGTACTATGTATATGAACAAAGCAATACATAATATTATTAATCATTACAAAATAGATCTGCATCCATGCTTAGTTTAAAAGATCCGAATATTTTACATGCTTTGACATTAAATATTCAATTACATGGTTCATTTACTAACATGATGACTAAAACTCATAATCTTGCTTTAATTTATCGTGTTCACTATAAATGTATGAAAACTAATTTAAATGTTCATGCTTTGCATAAATCACCTAAAGATAAAACTCTATTAATACAAAGTAGTAGTACTGATTCACATATTAATGTTCCCCAAATGATTGAATGGAAACATGTCGATTTACCTAATGAATGGATTACTGTTAATGAACATTACAAATATAATCAACAACAATCATCCATAACTGATATTCAAGATATTCAACAATTTAATGATGGTTCAGTTCATATTAAATTCAATCGTAATCAATCCTCTAGGCATAGCACATCTAGTGTCCCTCTTGAAATTGGCGAAGATGAAATATTTAGTACTCCTTTGTTTAGGAAAAATAGTCAAATACATTTTGGTCAATCCTCAAATAATAAACTCAAAGGAATTGATAATTCTACTATTTCCCAGTTAGTAAACTGTTTATTCAACCCATACTCATTTTCTGAAGAAGAAGTTAATTCAACAAATTCTCCAACTCAAACTGATATGGAAGAATTCACCTGACTGTTAATCCTCAATTATTAACAATCAAAAAGAATTTATTCCCAATCTTGAAAATTTACTTATTGACTTTAAATCAAAAGCTAATCGCTTTCGGCGACATGCTTATTATGCTAAATATACTTCTACTCAAATGTCTCAAATTTCCCAAGAATGGTATGACTTCATGGTTCAATACGGTTTTGAATTACCCTTTGTTAGCATATGTTGATAAATATTACAAACAATTAAATACAATTACAAAACGAAAATGGAAAACCTCTGCTACCACTACTGTTAACTCTAGTCACCCGCTTTTAGAAACAATCATTCTTGATCAACATGGTTCCGCAATCCATGCTTCACCTTTTAAATTACGGAAAGCGATAATGAAATTAAAAAGTCATTGAACAAAATAATTATACAAATCAATGTTTAAACACTATTGGTAAACAATTAGATAAAATAGAAACCAATTTAGAATCTCTTCCCAGTTCATCTAATAAACAAACTTTAGATGCACCTTTATTAAACCTACCTACTAATCGTTCCAAAAGAACTAGTTTAGTTACAAATGACCAATCATCTACTGTCCAAGCTATTGAAAAATTATTTAACAAATTATCTACCACTGATACTCCTTCACCTTCTAAGGATAAAGGTATTACTGTTCTAAATCAACAATTTGATATTGATCCTAATTCTACTTCATCTGACACTGATAATGAGATAAATCAATTAGCTCAACAATTCCAAGTTACAAAAATCCATTATCCAAAAGTTAATCCCCAAACTACTAAGAATTGGTATAATAAACCTACTCCTGTTGATTTACAATTTGAAGAAAATAATATTAATAATCAATTTTCTGTTTCTGCTAAAAAATTATACGAATGGAATATTGATGGTCTAAGTGAAGATCAAATCCTTCAAAAATTAAATATATATATATATATATAACTTTTAATGTAAAATTTCATACAAACAATAGTCCAACCTGTACTATATAGTGCAGACTAAAATAATACTTCCATACAAAACATAACAATTAAGTTACAAAAATCAAGCCCTCTGTGTACAAAAAAATATATGTACTACCATGCGAAATGGCCATTCGTTGTGGTACAAATTACATAATTTGTACAACGACAAAAGGAAATATGTATACCACGCCAGTAATTATCAAGTCGTTGGGAAAAAATAAATGTACGAGTAATACTAATCCACTCAAAAGCAGAGGATGACAAAATTATTAGGACTATACAAAAGTCGAAACTGTCCGCCATACGCAAAAAAGGAATATCCACAAGTCCATGTGAAAAGTCACCTACAAAAAAAATTGCACGCATTAGTATTCAGAAATGCATGCTTCAATGTCTCTATTTATTCATGTTTTTTAAAACTACAACAAAATTCCTTAATAAACCAACAATTTCACAAGAGTTTTATGAGCTTCAAATATCATATTCTACATCTCTCCACCAGCTTTAATAGTAGACACTGTAGATTTAATGTTTGGGTGCTCCTTAAACTTCTTTCTTAATTTTAAATTGAAAATGAAATGGGGAATGTTCTGTTTTGTACTAAACAACAACAATTTTGTAATTGACTTAGGATACATGGATTGATTGTTGTACAATGGAATTGGATTTTCCAAGATGGAAACATGCTTCGAAGATGCCTAAATTGAGGACAATACTAATGATTAATATCAGTGTGTTAATGCCATATAAGTTGGAAGATAGATTCATGGTAACTATGTTCTTTGGAGGATTCAGGTGTTTTTGTTGTTTATAATTTATATTGAAAATAACCCACTATAGTGTGCTCTCATCTCTATATGCTACGAAGCCAGGCACTCCATTTTTGTTGTTGTAGTAGTGTCCAACACATGTTGGACAAGATACCACTCAGATATTTGTCGAACATGCCATGTGGCATTTATATTAATTTTTCTAGTGGACATGTTGGAGGACATGTTGAGGACACATGTCCTATTTCTAGACACACTATAGGACATGTTTTGGGTTTTGTTATAATTCTGGAAAGGTGGTAGAGTGCTGTACTAATTTGAAAACAAATGGGTGGGAATTGAAAAAAAAAAAAAAAGAAAAGAAGAAAGAATGATCATAAAATGGACATTTCATCTGTTTGGTTCGAGGATCTTGTGTAACATCCATATATTGGTTCGACATTGTTTTGCATTTTTGCCCCCCAAAGCCCTTTTCAACTAAATTTAAGGCGTTTTTGGTTCTAAATCTCAAACTACGCGTGAAAATTACATGCCGTCTATGGCCTCAGGTCTTATTTGTCACGAGGATGCTGCCCGTGACATCCATACATTGGTTCGGAGGCTATTTTGCATTTTTGCCCCTCGAAAGCCTTTTTTCGACTAAGTTTAAGGCGTTGTTGGCTCTAACTCTCAAACTACACTTGCAAACTACATGTCGTTTGTGGCCACATGTCCTATTTGTCACAAGGATGCTGCCCATAACATCATACGTTGGTTCGGCAGTTGTTTTGTATTTAGCCTCCCTCCGAATGCCCTTTTTCGACTAAGTTTAAGGCATTTTAGACTCTAACTCACAAACTACGTGTGCAAATTACATGTCGTCTGTGGCCATAGGTCCTATTTGTCACAAGGATGCTACCTGTAACATCGTACGTTGGTTCGGCGGTTGTTTTGTATTTTCACCCCCCAATAACCCTTTTTCGACTAAGTTTAAGGCATTTTAGACTCTAACTCTCAAACTACGCGTGCAGATTACATGCAGTCTATGGACACAAGTCCTATTTGTCACGAGGATGCTGCCTGTGACTTCTATACATTGGTTCGGGGGTTGTTTTGCATTTTTGTCCTCCAAAAGCCCCTTTTCGACTAAGTTTAAAGCATTTTTGGCTCTAACTCTCAAACTACGCATGAAAATTACATGTCGTTTGTGGCTATGCTTCCTGTAACATCCATACATTGGTTCATGGCTGTTTTGTATTTTCGCCTCCCGAAAGCCTTTTTTCGACTAAGTGTAAGGGGTTTTTGGTTCTAACTCTCAAATTACGCGTGTGAATTACATGCCGTCTGCGGCTGTAGGTCCTATTTGTCACTACAAAGGTGGCCATGACATCCATAGGCGTTAGGGGATTTTGATTTTTGCCTTGAAATGACTGTTTACCTATGTTCAATGCATTTTCAGCTCTAACTCTCAGCAAAGCAAGTTTGAAAGTAGGTTGGATAATGTAAGTTGGATTATTTTATTTTGCTATTTGGAACTTAAATGAATGTATGTTGTTCCTATTACGCTAAGCAGTTGGAAGGAAATTGCATTTTCAGTAGTAATCTTTTTAGGCTTCAGTCTATGTTAAGGATTGTTAGCTCAATTGATTGCTGCTGATGCTTCTTAATAATGAAGAATTATGTGGGAAATAAAAACAACAGAAGTATTGAAGACTAAGGTATCCTATTTCCTTCAAATCAACCTTCTATCAAATTTTGTGAGAAGTTGTCAAAACAATTATGTCTTCATCATCTTTTTTTTTTCTTTTTTGGTAGACCATTTAGTATCATATCAATTATATTTTTCTCATCAACTGTCTGTGTCTCATCTACAACTGTTTGTGTATCATTTGGCGGCTGTGTCTCATCAGATAAAGTCATCAGGGTGGCAACATCATGTGGAGATGCTGCTGCGGCTGACACTATGTTGCCACTTGATGCTTTCTTACGCCGTCTTTATCCCAGGAACCATGCTTGCTGCAATAAGTACAAAACAGACATGAACTAAAAACATCACATAAAATCATCGATGTTGAAAAGCAAAAAGAATTATTCACAAAAGCTAATCAACCATGAAATTACAATATAACACAATATGCAAAAAATTATAAAATACTTAGCAAACAGAGGGCTTCTACATAAACCAATGTTCAGTATACATTTCAAATTAAGAGGTTCATAAATTTGAAAGGTTCAACATTGTGCAAAAGTGTGAGGGCTATCCGGGGTATTCTTTGTGTTAAAGCGAGTCTGCATTATCTTGTGTGGTATTTCTTTGGTTTTACGTGTGTGGCTGCTCTTTGGTTTGTACGTTGGGTGTGGCATGTTGCTGTGTGTGTTGTTGTGTGGCTGTGAGTTACCGCTGCTGTTGGTATCTGTTGTGCCTAATGTTGAGCTACCTGTTGTGCTGCTGCTGTGTGTGGTTGCTGCTGGTTTTTGTTTTTGGTGTGGTATGGTGCTGTGTGTGCTGCTGTGTGGCTGTCTGTGCTGTGTTCAATATTGGGCCTTGTTTCCTCTGTTTTGTCTAGCAACTGTTGGTTCATCGCCAACGTTGTGCTTTGTTCCTATAATTCTTTTTTTTCTTCTTTCCTCTTTATTGATGTAAATCTCATATGAAATGTATATTTTTGTCATCAATAAATATTCTCTCAGATGTATAAAATTATTTTTTTAATTATTATACGTGTGGAAGCATATGCAAATTTTAACTTGAATAGCTTTAAAAAAGAAATTATACATGCTAATGTAATCATATAAAAATAAAAAAAATAAATTATAAAGAATTATTATTATTTTTTTATTTTTTATTCTTTTTTGGGGTGGTGGGGGGTTTGGATCATTGGAATATTCATTCTCTTTTTGGATAACTTGTAAATAAAAATAAAATAAACTAATAAAAAAAAATTGATATGTATAAAATATGTATTAATATATAATTATAGGTGTTATGTTTTCTAGATATTTTTAAAAAAAATAATCACTAACTATTATATATGAGATAAATAATGAAAAAAGTAAGAGAATAAATAGGAGCCTAAATATATATATATATATATATATATATATTTAATCAAGCGAAATAGATAATGATCACATTTATTATTATTATTATTATCATTATTATCATCATCAAACAATATATAGATAGACACACACAAACAAAATGGTTAAGTGATAGCAACCAAATAGAATAGCATAGGTCTTATAGTTTCAACAAATCAATAACATGTTCTTTATCTTCCCTTTTCTCTCTCTATCCCTCTTTCCCCATTTTCATTTTTTTCTGAAAAGCGGTTGAACCGATTATCGGTGCGTAACATGTGAACGTTACAGCACCATTACAACGCTCTGGCGATTACTCGACTAACACACTTGTGAATTTCAATCACATCGCAAAAGAAAGGGTAATGCGTGGTGCCTACCGCTACAACCTTTACGTAACACCGCATTTTGAAACCTTGGGCGTAACGGTATCTAACGGACCATTACGGCCGTTATGTAACACCAAAACAACCGTTACATATGTGAATTTATGTCACACCGCTATAGCGGCCGTAACGGGTAGCGGTAACCACCACAACCGTTATGTAATGGTTGCGGCTGCTTTTTAAAACCTTGCTCACAACTTAATGATAAGAAAATGACAAAGTGCGAAAATAAGAGACAAAGTAAGGTTTTTGCTTATAAGAAATGGTCGCCTAATTTTTTTACATAATAAAATATTGAAATTATAAAACTAGACTCATAATAGACCGGCCATACAAAGGTCTAACATTTTCTTAAATTCATATTTGAATTCCACAGACATAAGTGTAGAACTTAAGAGTAAAACAACTGTATTTCCTCATGTCTGAGTATGACTACTACCTTTCTTGTTGTTCAAAAGGGAAATAAATGGAAATAATGCTTCCACTAATGATTAAGCAGTTAAAAAGGAGATGTTAACTTCTCGGGAACTATACATAGTAAGAAATTTGGCTTTATGTTGAAAAGTAGCATATGTGGTTATTGGACTAAAGTAATTGACCCAAAAAACAATCATTTCCAGTAACAAATGACGACAAACTTTACACCCTTCTAATCCTAGAAACGCCTTCAATCTCTCAACCCTCTGTTTCTGTCTCTCATTGCATTCCGTTATGAATGTCATCACTCCTTACTGTTCCATGTACACATCAAGATTCAAGTAAGTTCTATTCTTCTCTCTCTCTCTCTCTAAAGTTTTAGGCCTTAATTTGCTTTTCGTATGATTGTTGTTGATGTTAAGTGAAAATGCATTTATTTGGAAGTAGAATTATGATCCAATTAACTAGAAAAAGAAAATATAAATTGGTACACCTCTATATATGAATGTTTTTCATGGTTTGTGTTCCAAATTTTATTTTATTTTATTTGAACATTTAAGTTTTATCTAACTCACTTCAAAATGTGAGTCAATGTGTTTTTTTTTACTATTGCAATTATAGCATCATAGCATCAAAATCCAATTCCCATATTCACCCATGGTTAATAAATGCACAATCGCATTTTACCAACCATATATGCAAATAAATACATAGTCAGGATTAGGGCTTTCACACTAATGAGAGAGAAAGGAAAAATTGGGGGAAAGGTATCAAACCACTTAAATCAAACCCATTTTGGACACCAAACCCATAAAACTGTACAAATCAAACCACTTGAACCAAACCATTTTAACAAATCAACACAAATTAAAGTAAAAAAATCATATAAAACCCTACAGTTTTGTGTGAGAAATGCGGAAATAGAGGAGAGAGAGAGAGAGATAAAACCTGCGATTAGCGTAGTGGCGATGGCGGCGTCACGACGGTGGCGAGTGTGATGGTGGTGTGATGGTGGTGGCCGTCGATGGTGGCTGAAATTTGAGATTTAGTGGTGACTTTGTTCTCTGTGTGTCACAGATAACAGAGAGCAAAAAGTGTATAGCCAGGAGGGGCTAGTGCCAATATTAATTCCTTTCCCTCTGAAAGAAATTTGTACCTTTGGTGACTAAACAACTTTTTGTCAGAAAAGGTAATGTAAATAACGAATCAACTTTTCTACCCAAACATATTTTAATAGCAACTAATACTTTTGTAGCCAAAAGTATCATTTCGCTACTAATTCTATTTTTGGTCGGGAAATAGTTATTATTTGGTGATTACATTTTTTTAGTCACCAAAAACTCACATTTGGCGACGATGTTATTTGGTTGGCAAAGAGTAACCCAAAAAATTGCGTAGTATTTAGTGACTGAACTGCCTTTTGTCGGCAAAATATTGTATACGCTGACCAAATTAAATTTTTCGTAGCCTAAAATATGGACTATTTCCGACTAATACGTTTTTTTGTCGCCAATTGCTTCATATTTACCGACTAAATTTTCTTTGGTCGCCAATACATAACCTATCTTGACTAAAATAATATAGTTGCTAATTCTTGAACCAACGCCGACTACAAAATTTTTTAGTCACCGAAAATGGCACCTTTAGCAACTAATTTTATTTTAGTCACCAAATATGTAAATTCTTGGAGTGCAGGTTCCGATTGGGCCATAAGTGTTGTAATTAGATCTTTGAAGTCAGAGTGAAGACCTTGAAAGACTGTAACAACGCCCGCGGGGGACCTCGCTACAGTTCGGACTCGATTTTGTTGCGGTTCTTGATCTTGAACCAAAGAGTCCGAATCCGGCAAATCGTTTTGAAGGAAAACAGATTTTTTGAAAGAAGTGCCAAACATGGACTGCTTTGCGGATATGAGTCGCCACCTAAATATTTTAAAATGGGAAATTTAGGAAACCACGACTCGGTGCGAAAGGCCACGTGTCCGTCATTACCAAAGTTGGCTCGGGAACTTGGAGTGCGATTAGGGAAGGTCACATCGTGAGCACCCTCTCGCCGATCAAAGCGGCCTCTACTAACCATGATATCTGTTTTGAAAACATTGTATGCTCTTATTAGATTATTAGCCTAGGTTACTATGTGATGCTCATGACAAACAAGTATAAATGAATACTTTGAATTGGAAATAAACATCTCATGTTTGTTTTTGAAAGATGGTTTGCTACATGAGTGGGCTTAAAATCTTGATTTTGCCACAATCTAGTGGGCTTAACAAACAATTGATGAATTGCTCCAATTCGAGATAACTCAACCTCCACCCACAGGCATTCAAAGCGGTTATATCACATAAGCACATAGCCTCATAGCAAGCATGCTATCATGGCAACACTCACACGCATGCAAGGATGCTAAAGCGTAAAACTTCGAGTACTCCAAGCCAAAAGCAGGGAAGCTTATTAGAAATCATGCATGAATCCTAAATATCTTTGAAATGCCTAATGCAACACTGCAAAAATGCAAACTATAGCGAGCTCGGCTATTCTAAACATGACATGTGAAATGCTACGACTATCATGTATTCAATTTGAAATTGAAATACAAATGAGTTTGTATGGTGCGCGAGCCGATGCATGCAAAAGCAGATGAATGATGCAAACATCTTTGTCATCTTGTTATGCTAATTGAAATATGCCCTATATCTAACCATTAGCGAGATAAATAAAAGGGAGAAAGAAATGGGGGTTGGAAGACATACATCACACTCACACACCCTTATTACAACATTGCCCTCGCAGCGGTCGAATAAAATAATATCTGATCCCAAATGAAAGAATATTACATTAATAAATTAAACTAGGAAAGCGGTAAAGCGGCATGCAAGCGAGAACGCTTGCTTCTAATGGATGATGTCGTTGAAATTTTGGCGGAAATCCTTTGGGGATGCTGATCGACCTCTGTTTGCAGTGTTTCTCGAAATGTGCGCCGGACTCCGAAAAGTTGTTGATCCTTCAATTTCTTTGCAGAGGCGGGAAAAGGGCATAGCAATGTATTTCACAAATGTATGCATGCCTCGATCCTCGTGCCACCAATCACGCATACCGATGCATGATGGCCAAGGAATCGGATTGCATAACTCAATATAGGGATGAATGTAGGTGAATGCTACAACAAAACCGAACTCCATCATGGGTAATCCGGAGTGTCGGTGACTGGGGAATTGAGACCCGTTCCGTTACTCGAATCTGCAGGCGTACCTCGTTTCTCGTGCAATATGCATGATATGCATGAAGTGCAACTAATATACAACCTAGCGTGCGCAATGCTATGAAAATGAGATGCCTCGAAATGCGTACACACGGGCATACAAATCGAGAAAATGCATGAATGCAATCTAAGATACAACCTAGTATGCACAATTCGGATGAAGATGAAGATGAAAATAAGATGCCTCGGCGCGCAGCGATGCTGCATAACAAGGCGATGATAAAAATGCAAAGGCGGATAAAACAAAGTGCCTCGAAATGCGGGCACACTGCAGACGCATAAGCCGAAGCGATGATGTGAAATGAAAATCGGATAAAACGAAAGGCGCCTCGAAGTACGTGCCCACAGGCACGCAAACCGAGGCGATGATAAAATTAGAAAAATCGGATACAACCGAAGTGCCTAAAGCAGCGCCCGAGCACGCAAACCGGCGATGATGAAATGAAAAATCGGATAAAACCGAAGTGCCTCGAAGCAGCGTGCCTGAGCGTGGCAAAAGCGATGATAAAGTGAGAAAATCGAATAAACGAAGTGCCTCGAAGCAGCGTGCCTGAACGCGCAAACCGGCGATGATGAAATGAGAAAATCGGATAAAACCGAAGTGCCTCGAAAGCAGCGTGCCCATAAGCGCAAACCGGCGATGATAAAATGAAGATCGGATAAAACCGAAGTGCCTCGAAACGCGTGCCCACAGGCGCGCAAACCAAGGCGATGATAAAATGAAAATCGGATAAAACCGAACTGCCTCGAAAGCAGCGTGCCTGGTACGCAAAGCCGGCGATGATGAAAAGTGAAAATCGGATAAAGCGAAGTGCCTCAGCAGCGTGCCTGCGCGCATAAGCAAAGCGATGATGAAATGAGAAAATCGGATAAAACCGAAGTGCCTCGAAGCAGCGTGCCTGGTAGCGGCAAAGCGGGCGATGATAAGATGAAAATCGGATAAAACCAAAGTGCCTCGAAGCATGCGTGCCCGCGACACGCATAAGCCGGCGATGATGAAATGAAAATCGGATAAAACCAAAGTGCCTCGAAGCGCGTGCCGCGAGACACGCAAAGCAAGCGATGATGAAATGTAATGAAATGGCACACGGAATGACGCGATGGGCTTACACCAACATGGGAGAGCCTCAGCTCACTCACATAGGAGGCCGTCGGATAAAACGGAAGTGCATCGAAGTGCGTGCCGAGGCAATGGATTAAGGCATGAAATGGCATGGGAAATGATATGCAAGCATGGCAATGGAATTTCAGCACTCACAAATGATGTAAAACAGCCCCGAAATGATACGAAATGACAACCGAAGCATGAAATCATCCCAAAATGTGAAATTAGACACCCGGAATGGCCTATAGCCATACTAAACATGCAAAATCAGCACATGAAAGAAAAACCAGTGGCAAGGCAGTCCCAAATATGGAATTTTTCAGTAACAAACATGGCCAAAATGCAAGCATAGATAGGTCAACATTAGCATGCAAGAATAAGGGCCAAAAGAGGGGTATTGAAGCAAGTAGTATGTAGAAAATTCAAATGGAAAAACTTTCTTCTACAATACTGAAAAGGGCCCAAAAATAAGCACATTTACAGAAGATGGAAGCCTCAAAATCAATATGCAAACATGCTAATAATTCCATTCAAAATGGAGCTCAAAAGAGGTGTTATAACAAGAGACATGCAAAGCATACACCAAAAAACAAAACTTTCTTCATGAAACAGGTATAGGGGTCAAAAAGGCCCTTTCAGTTCTGACCAAGAGCTAAAATCAAAAGCATAAAAGGCTACAAATCATGTAAGAATTAGGGCCTAGAATGGATTTCAAAGGGAGGTGGTATATAGAATGGCCAAATGAGGTTGAGCCCTTCTACAATGTTGTAGAGGGGCTCAATATAAGCACAAAATCAGTAGGGGTCGGAGCCCCAAAAACAAATGAAAATAGACTAAAAATAGCATGCAAGATTATGATATACAAACTAGATATTGAAACAAGTGTATCATAGAGACTCCAAATGAAGTTGAGCCCTTCTACAAAGTTGTAGAGGGGCTCAAAATAAGCACAAAACCATTAGGGGTCAAGGCCCAAAAACTGAAAGGAAATAGGGTAGAAATAGGAAGCAAAAATATGCTACAAAAAGAGATTTCGAGACTTACCCTTGAAGATTCGGTTGTTGCTACCTCTTGGCTGAATTTGGTGCTTCTTAGCCTTGGAGAACACTTCCTTGCTGCTGGAATGGTAGTGGGGATGGTGGAGCTAAGGGTTGATGAAGAGAAGAGCTTTGACACTAGAAGCTTTTTCTTGAGTTTTGGCTATGGAGATGGAGGATTTGGGAGAGGTGTTCTTGAGAGCAAAATTTCTAACCTTGAGGAAGGAGCTGTCCAGCCCCTTTAATAGGCAAAATGGGGTGTAAAAGGGGAGGGAAAAGCACCCAAGCTTTCCCTCCCAAAATATCCCCCGGATGGGGTGATATTTCAGCAAAAATATCAGACAGTATCTTGGTGGAAGCGAGGTGGCCAGTGGTTTCTCCAGGTGGCGCCCGCCCACCCCACCTGGTCGGCCAGCCACCCACCCTGGCCGGCCGGCCATGGTCAAAAAATGGACAACAAATTTTCTGGCCGACCACTATGGATTGGTGTCCTCCCAAGTGTGTAGAATAAGGGCCCAGGGTCGGAATCCGGCAACTCTGAAGCAGGGGCCACAACATAGAGCTTGAAGGAGAGGCCCAAAAATGAACTTTTGAATTTCTGGCCGACCACCAACTTTTAGGGTCCTCCCAGATGTGTGCAACAAGGTTCCAAGGTCGGAAATTGGCAACAACAGGCGAGCCCCAACATAGAGCTTGAAGGAGAGGCCCAAAAATGAACTTCCAATTTTCTGGCCGACCATGCTTGTTTAGGGTCCTCCCATGTCCCCTGATCACAGATATGTAGCTTTGGTTGAGAGAAAATACGCGCAGGGGGGTCAACATTGGCAGGAAGAAAAGCAGTGGAGGAGGAATGGCCAGCTATCTGGGATAATTGCTGGCCTCCCACCCCAGTGATCTTCTGGTGTTGAAAGCAGAGTACACCAAATTTGAACAAAACTAATGAGAAATGAATGTTGGGGCCAAAACAGCAATTGGGGTCAAAAATGGGTCTTGGGAAGTGGTGTTCGGCGAAGTGGGCATCCATGACCCAGTGTCCCTCGGAATGACAAAAGCAGAGGTTCTGCCAAAAATCGAGAAAAGCGATGCAAAATGAATGCTCGGGGCCCAAAGCGCAATTAGTCCAGCAAACTCTGAGCAAAAGTGGCATCTGACCACGAAGTGAGCATCGAAGGCCCAGTGTTCCTCGGAACTATAAAAGAGGTGCAAGCCAAAAAGCGGAGAACTTCGGAGATGGTTAGGCGGTCTGAGCGAGGCACACGGCGACGATCCAGCAGGAGGCACTCGAAATGGGCAAAATGGCCTCTGACACAAAAAGTAGCTCACGGCCACGGGAGATAATCTGGGACCACTCCTTCCCTCGGAAAGAAAGAGGAACGAGCTGGTTGGCATAACCGAGACAAGGTAGAGAAGAAGAAAGTTCGAAAGTCCCAGGAGGTAGGCGCACGGCGCAACTCTGAGACTTCGAGCGAGCACGATGCAACATCACCGAAGCTCAATCGGTGGCGTCTGAATCTCACGATCGGTCAAAATGGGGTGTCTACAAAGACATATAGATTAAACTTCGGAAAAGGAAGCGGTGTGCGATGGCTGACAAATTCATTAGCAAGAACCTTGGCCTCATGAAGAAAGACAGTAGCTGTGCGATCATTTTGTCGCAATTGTTGAAGACCCAAGCGGAGTTGAAGAAGTTGAGTGTCAGACGGAGCAAGGGGCGCTTAAAGTGAGCGAAATCACGAGAAGAGGAACACCCAGCGCAAGAGGTAGGAAGTCGACAAATGGCATGAAATTTGGATTAGGAGTTGGAACTCTATCGACATCAAGTAGTCGAGGATGGCGGGGAAGGACCCATCAATATTTTGATATAGTTCTTGTACGTAGGTAAGGAAGAAGTTGGGTTTTCCAATACGAAATTTGTGAGGTGAGTTTGAGAGAGAAGTGATGGGCATGGTTGAGGAAAGCAATTGATGAAGATGATCACGTGACAGTAGTACTCAAAGAGGAAATTTCATATGCCATTGATTTGCTCTGATACCAGCTTGGAGTAAATATTTGTATTATAAAATATTCAAAAGTGTTTCTATGTGTTACAATATGAAGTGAGTGTGCTATACATACAACCCAATTTACATGATAAGGATGGATACAACCAAAGTGATAAAACAGAGTGATAAGATAGACTACAAGATGGGCCACAATCTTGATGATCACTACTTAATATGGACATCCATGAATCTGATCTCAACAAATGAAAATGTAGAAGTTAGAAACTATTGACAAGGCTTTAAAATCATGGAAACAAGATAAATGACATGGACTTTTCTTAAGTGTGCAACCCTCAAGGGTTGCACACCATGTGCCACTTACACAAAAAGTGTAAGTGGAAGGTGAAAACAAAAGCAGGACTGCAAACAGAAAAGACGTAAGTGTAAGGCGTAAATTGCATACCATAACAGTACCCAAATGACATATTGTTCTCTACATCTTTCAGTGAAAATGTAGAAGTTTAAAATTTGCATATACAAGCATAAACAAACACTTGGTATTTGAGAATGAAAGTTGTGAAGGAATTTCATCCTTGAATGCGATGAAGAAATTATTTATCTATGTGTTTTTGAGTGTTCATAGGACTGAACTCTAAGGTAGTGTTTGTTTAGAAGGATTGGAGAGAGAGGATTGGACTCCATATCCAATCTATCATAGAGTCTATTGTTTAATTAATAATTTCTAGGCCACATTAGGAGTCTCGCCGGATTAAGAGTATCGCCGGACTATGAATTACATATATATTGGATTATTGTGTCTTAGGGAGATGTGTGATAGAAATGGTGGAATTGGAATTGTATGAGATTAAGTTGTAAAATGACACATTTGCCCTCAAAATATTTGATTTTATTATATATTGCAAAATATAAAAATCTCAATTAAAAAAATAAAATAAAATAAATTTATTTAGGTTGCGTTTGATTGTGTTTTGTAATTATGATTTGAGAGTATGAGTTGTATTTTAAGTTTGTGGGGTTCGGAATTATGATTTGAGTGTAGAAAATTTGTTTGGTAAAGAGTTTTGAAAATAGTTTTGAAAAGAGTTTTGATTTGAGTGGGGAATTGTTGATGTGACATTTGATATTTGATACAAAAATTTATAACTCATAACTAAACATACAACTCAAAATTATTTTAAAGCAATAAAAAATTTTAAAAATTTCAGAAAATATTTTTTTCGATTATATAAAAATTAACATATCAATTGCAAAAAAAAAAAATTCACTATTTCGATCAACCAGCCGGACAACTGGCCTGACGTCCTGTTAGGCCAAATTTTGAAAAAAAAAAAATTGAAAAACGCGTCTGTCAAAACAGAAAATCGCGCCTCAGACAGGGTGTTTTCTGTAGAGTTTTGGAAACATCATTTGAGAACTCTAACCAAACACCATACTTGAATTAAGGTGTGGAATCGTGATTTGAAATCACAACCAAACACCATACTTTATTTATTTAATTTTATTTTAAATTTTTTATAAAAGTTTTATTTTAATTTTTTGTTGATATTTTATTTAATCGATATTATATTTAATTCTTATTGGTTTTTTATTTAATATTTATTATTTTTTAGAATAAATTTATTTAAAATTTTATTTTAAAAATAATATAAATTTTTATTCATGTTTTATTTATTCAATTTATTTAATTAAAATAATAAATTTATTTAATTTTATAAAATAAAAGAAAATAAATTTTTATTTAATCTAGCCAAAAATAAAATAAAATATTAAAGACAGATTTAGTATTGTTATTACTTAGTAAACAATTAAAAATGGTAAAATAGTCTATTGAGCATTTATCATTTTTTCATAATATTTCAATCAAATGTTGGATTCAATAACATAGTCTTATCTGCACATTTAATCGTATGGGAAAACAAATATGGGATATACATAATTTCCAATCAAATAATCCAAGAATTATATATCCCATGATTAATAATCTGATGGATTACAATCCTCTCTTATTTAGTTCGTCCAAACAAACATGGCTTAATAGAATAAGTGATTTACTAGAAATCAAAAGGAAGAACTCTCTCTCCTTCCTCATTATTTTTGGTAAATCACTCACAGAGCAGAGTTCATCTCCTAATTATTTGTTTAATCTCTAGGTAAAATGCAAAGTATTTATAGCGTTTCAAATAACCAATCTTAAAATCTCAACTACGGGATTGTAATTCTAGGGTAATTCTTAAATATGTAAGTACATACCATATGCACTTGCGTGAGTTCTAACAAATATACATAAGTTACCTTACAAAATCGTGTAAGTTTTCACAAACATACGTAAGTTAATTCATAAAAATTTGAAAAATCACAACTTATGTATATTTGTGAGAATTTACGCTATTTTGTGAGATTTTTATGTATATTTATAAGAACTTATATAAATTCGTATAGTATGCACCTTGCACCCAAACACTTCCTGTAATTCTAATGTGCTAATTGTTAAAATGCAATTTACGACAATGCAATAAATGACTTTTTATAGTAAGATTTCCAAATCATTTCTTTTATGGTTAGCTAATTAATTTCATTAGTTGGTTGACTCTGAACTTGGTATTGTGTTGATTACCAAATTTTGTTTTCTTTGTTTTGTTAAGGTACCCTAAGAAATGTTTGTTATATTTGTATACTGATATGGTTTTATCCCTTCAGAAATTAGTATACCATTGTGTAAAAATAGTTGGCGGCATTGAAAAATTAGCCAAATCATACTTATGTTGTGTTTGGTTGGGAGATTTGAAAATGAAAAAAAAATATATGTGAAATTAAGTGAAATATATATATATTATATTATTCACATTTTACTTACATTTTCTCTTTTTCTTTTCAAATTTCTTCCCAAATCTCCCAATGCTTCAAAAATTGTTAAATATCAATACCACAAGAAAAAAATGGCTCCGGGTGGATGCATCTGTACAAAATGACCACATTCATAGCACATTATGATGCATCTTTCTTAACAATTTAATATTCAATTTGGATTTGTGCTCCACAGCTTCAGACTATAGCATGCTTGCAACGAAAATGCATTGTACCCCCACTGGGGGTCGACCCCCAGTGAGGTGGAGGCCCGTGATTGGGCGAAAAAAACTGTTTTTTTTTTTTTTCTTTTTTGGACTGTCAGCCAGTGGGGGTGCGTCACCTCACTGGGGGTGCGACCCCCGCTGGGGGTATAAGGCACTGCTCTGCTTGCAAAATTATAGAGGGATTCACTATTTTGGGCGTGTTCATTGCTGTTTGTTATTATGATTTGGGCATTATGGGATTCGTTCCATCTTCAACCATTATTTATTGAAAAAAGTTAAACAGTCCAAAAAAGTATCTTAAAAGTTACATGAAAATAAAATGTGTAACATAGATTTATGCTTAGTGTAATGTGGGTTACACACAGAAAAAACTTGGTCTACGCACCTTATTTTTTCACAACTTTTCATAGCATTTTTTTGGGTGATGGGGCTAGAGTAGCAGAAGTGGAGAAGGAGAGGGTGGTTGCAAGTGGTTGTGAGGTGGTACGTGGATGAGGAGGGTTATTAGGGTTTCAAGATAAAACCTTTTTGCATAGTATTTTAATTCCGACTTAAATTTCTGTCAATTTTGATATAATTAGTAACATTAGGTGAAGTAAAAAATGGTCAAAATTTTGAAGGTTAGACATGAGGGGTGAAGTGTTCAAGGAGAACACCACAGGGACAAAATAGATTTTACCCAAAACTATTTCTGAGAGGCCACTCAAGTTGGTAAGTGGATATGTTCTTCACGTTACTCATGACGAGGGTTCAAATGTCCTCCCGTTTACCCAATTTATTGGTTTAAAGAAGTGACCTTTGAACTTCAAGTTTGGCTTCTTGAGGTGTGTCGAATGGACTTTGCTTAGGATAGATTATCAACTATATAAATATATATATATATATAAATTTTTCTAAAACTTGGTAACAAAATTATACACAACAACATTATCAAAACCACAAAACATTGATAAACATGGACATATAAGAAAGCCATGTAATTCCAAGTGCAAGTTGGGGTGTATGATCTAGGTTGTGTGAATAAGATCCTCCATGATTGCTTCATATTATGCATCTGCACAAAAAAATAAAAAATAAAAAATAAACGTTAGCTTTTAAAGATCAAAGGATTTAAAAACTCATAGCTATTAAATTGTCCCAGGAAGAAGTAGCATAACTATAAATTTACTGTATAAATGATAATTTCAAATGTAGTTTTGGCGTCAAAAAAAGAAAGTTGATAAGCCACATGGGTTTATCTGAACAATAATGTTATGTAGTCATAAAATAATAATTAGAATAGTATCTACAAATTGAAATGTGTTGATCAAATCACTCCAAATTTAATTCTTCACTATTGATTCATTCTCTTAGCATTTTTCTGAGTACAAGGAAATTCCGTTATTTACAAGAATATAAATTAAAAGAAATTAGTTTTGCCTTCTTTATTGTTAACTAAATAGAAACAAAAAGTCGTTAAAAAATAAAAGTAACAACAAATTTTGAAAAATTTTGACAGAAGAAACTATTGACATGGTTTCAAAATTAAGGAAACACCAATACATTTATATATCAGTATATATAAATAACAGATTATACTCTACATTTAAAATTCACACACGGACACACTCACACATAAGCAAACACTTGGTATTTCAGAATGAAAGAATTGAAGTATTTTCATCCTTACATAGGCTAGAGGAAACATTCATCGATGTGTTTTTTAATGTTCATAGGACCGAACTCTAAGCAGATAAGCGATTTACCAGAAATTGAAAGGAAGAACTTCTCTCATTCCCTACTATTTTTGGTAAATCGCTCACCGCATAGAGTATAGCTCCTAATTGTTTGTTTAGTCTATAGGTTTACTACCAAGTATTTATAGTATTTGAAATAACACATCCTGCAATCCCAACCACTGGATTGTAATTTTAATGCATTAATTGTTATATTCCAATTTAGGACAATGCAATAAATGACTTGTAGTGGTAATATTTCAAAATTATTTCTTTTATGATTAGTTAATTAATTTCTTTAGTTGGATGAATTTAACCATGATATTGTGTAGGTTAACAAATAGAATAATGTTATATGCATTAATTAGTGTACTAACTAGTGTATTAATTGATGATATAACATAATTTAAGAGGTTTTTGATATTTGTAATTTGTGTAATGAGTGGGGTCATTAATAATGTCATAACTAGTGTTAGTACACTAATTGGTGCATGTAGCACCACCACAACAAATATGTTATGTCTATGCGTAGTATATTTGTATACCAAAGGCCTTGGTGCTTGGCTGGGGATCTTAATGAAATTAGGCACATAGGGGAGAGGGTTGGCTGTGTCAGAAGAGATCGGGGAATGCGTCATCTTAATGCGTTTATTGACAAATGTGAATTGAGTGATCTACCCCTCCTTGGCCGGTCCTACACTTGGTGTAATTCTCAAGAGGCCCAAAAATGGAGTAGAATTGTGAATTATGCTGGCCATTGAGAATGGTTGGTTCACTTCAAAATGAAACTCTGGGGTCTGCCTAGGTTAATATCAGACCACTGCCCTCTATTGATAATGGAAGATGAAAGAGATTGGGGCCCTAAGCCCTTCAGGTTTCTTAATGCTTGGACCCTGCACCCCAATTTCTCTCATTTTTTCATTTCCTGCTGGGAGAATTCTACTGTCTCTGGTTGGGCAGGCTTCATAATCCAGTTCAAGCACCTTAAGATGAAGCTAAAGGTTTGGGCAATGAGGTGTTTAGTAATGTTACCACTAAACTCAAGGAAACCGAGGAGGAATTGCATGCCTTTGACAAAATAGCAGAGGAAAGAAATTGCTCAATCGAAATGGTTGAAGAAGAGAAGCAAGATGTGAAGTGTGGAAACTTTACAGGAGGGTGGAGTGGTTATGGCATCAACAATCTCGAATGAAGTGGTCTTTGCAAGGAGACAAGAATACTAGGTTCTTTCATGCTGTTGCAACTACCAGACAGAATAAGAACATGATAAGCTCCATCGATAAATGGAGTGTCTCGAGGCCGGCGAGTTAAACATGAGGTGTTCCTCCACTTTAGAAACACTTCAAGGAAGATTGGGTCAAGAGGCCCGCATTGGGAGGGATTTTAGACTCATTGAGGATTCCATTTCCCAACATCTTGTCTCGAATTTACTACATCGAGGTATGAAACGCCATCAAAGAGAGTAATAGCAACAAGGCTCCCGGACCAGATGGGTTTAACCTCCTTTGCTTTCAGAAGTTTTGGAAAAAAATGAAACAAGTGATTATGCAATTCTTCCAAGATTTTCACAACCACAGCAAACTTGCTTATGGTATCAACAGTTCGTTCGTTGCTCTTATCCCCAAGACTCCTAATCCCCATAATCTATCAGATTACAGACCCATTAGCCTGGTGGGTTCTTTATACAAGATCTTAGCAAAGGTTCTCTCGCACAGATTGAAGACAGTCATGCCCTCCATTATTGGTGATTCTCAAACTGCTTTCATAGGGGGAAGGAATATCCTTGATGGGGTATTTATTGCTAATGAAGTAGTAGATGGTTGGAAGAAGGCTAAGCAAAAAGGTGATCATCAAACTAGATTTAAAGCTTTCGATTGATTAAGCGGGAGTTCCTGTTCTCTTTGATGTCCAGTTTTGGGTTTGGACCTAAATGGGTCTCTTGGATTAAAACATGTGTATCTACTTCTAGAATTTCCATCCTAGTCAATGGTTCTCCAACTAATGAGTTCTCTCCGCATCGAGGACTTCGTCAAGGCGACCCATTGTCACCCTTTCTCTTCAACATAGTGGCTGAGGGGCTTAATATTCTTCTAAATAGAGCCCTAAATCTTGGCACCCTACATGGTGTCTTGATTGGGGTTGATGGGGTTCTGTTATCACATCTTCAATTCGCGGATGACTCCATTTTCTTCTGCAAGGCTGACATGGACCAGGTGGTGATTATTAAAAGACTGCTCCGATGTTTTGAAGTCCTTTCGGGGCTTAGAATAAATTATCACAAGAGTGTTGTGTGTGGTGTAGGGGTGAATGATGAGTATCTGAATGAATTTGCCAGTCTCTTGAACTGTCAGGTGCAAAGTTTGCCACTGAAATTTTTGGGGCTACCTTTAGGAGCCAACCCAGGTAGAAAATCAACCTGGAAGCCTGTGCTCGATAACATCAGATCTAGGCTTTCTGGTTGGAAGCGGAAAATGTTGTCATTTGCTGGAAGGTTAACCTTGATCAAGTCTGTTCTTTCTAGCCTCCCGGTGTACTATCTTTCCCTTTTCAAGATGCACAAGGCGTGGCTCGTGAAATTGAAAAGATTGAAATTTGCTTTCTTGTGGGGTGGTGATGGCCTAAAAAGAAAAGTTCATTTGGTAAAATGGGTTGAGGTTACAAAGAGTGTTTCCCAAGGGGGTTTGGGCATCAGAAGGATAAGGGATGTCAATGCATGTTTGCTTCTAAAATGGTGGTGGAAATTTGGAATTCAAATTTCAGCATTATGGAGGAAAGTTATCTGTAGCAAGTATAAAATTGTGGTCCAGAGTTGGCATCCGCCGGTGCAATCCTCCTACAAGTGCTCTAGGGTATGGAAGGATATCACCTGTATAGGAGCCCTTAGTGCTCACACGTTTCAATTCTTCCTAGATAACTGCCAAATCAAGGTTGGGAATGGTAGTCGTATCCGATTTTGGCATGACAAGTGGTGTGGATCTACCTATCTTAAGGAGGAATTCCCCTCTCTCTACAACCTGTCTGTTGATAAGAATGGTTCTCTTCAACATTTCTTTGCCAGGAAAACCAGCTGTTCAGTTTGGAACTTCCCATATAGAAGAAACCTCTACGCCTGGGAAGAGACAAGTGAAGCCAGGTTGATTTCATTGTTATCTTCTGCCCCCCCTTTGTGCCCCCACAGTCCAGACAGCCTGGTGTGGTCTGCTGCGGGTCCAGGTTTTTGTGTTTTCTCTGTGTCCTCCCTTTATTCTCTTTGTAATCCTCTCCTTGGGCCTCACCTCATTATCAGTGAATTCATTTGGAACAACACCTTACCTCCCAAAGTTCAGTTCTTTGGATGGTTAGCTTGGAAAAACAGAGTTAAAACAGCTGTATTCCTGCTCAATATTGGTATCCTTGGCAGCAATGTTTCCCCTTTATGTCCTCTCTGCAGAGTGGCCCCTGAATCTGTGTCTCATGTTCTGCTCCATTGTAAATTCTCTTGGTCCATTTGGTCATCTGTGCTATTGGAGTGGGGGCTCAGTTGGTGTATCCCCCAATCTGCAGCAGCTCTGTTTAACTGGTGGATGGGGGTTAAGCTCAAGCACCCTCTCAGGAAATTCTGGGGAGCAATCCCTCTGGTTGTACTGTGGTCCCTTTGGAGGCTAAGGAATGAATGTATTTTTAGAGATGCTCATCCTAATGCTGTAGATCTGTGGGAACTTATTAAGATCTGATTGGCTCTTTGGCTTAAAGCTTCTATCAAGGATTTCCCCTTCACAGTTGATGATGTGGTTCTCAATTGGAGTCAAATCAGGCTATGTTATTCAATTTAAAAGATGGAATTTGCAATCTGATTTTGTGGGTTCTGTGGGTTTGTGCTTCAATCTGATCTGGTATTATGCTACAATCTGATCTGCAATCTGCTATCTGTCTGTTTGTGATCTGAGCTTCAATCTGCAATCTGAGCTTCAATCTGTTTTGCTGCCTTGCCTCTGCAATTTGCATTCTGGTTTCCTGCTGATCTGCACTCGGCTCCATAGATGCCTTAAACCTTAAAGTAATCAAACCTTGGAATCCTTGGTCAGATGATAATGGACAATTAGTGTATGCTATACTTGAGTTCGGTTATTGCGTGATGGTTGTTTGGCTGGTAGGATGTTTCCAGCAGTGGGGAAGTCTACTTTGTTAGCATTGGTATTCTGCTACTTCTGCTACTTGTGCTCTACCATCTGCTATGTTGGTCTGTTATGTGCTGCATTTCTGGAGTGATCTGTGCTTGTCTTCTCTCTCCCTTGTTTTTTGATCTTTGCTTGTCTTCTCTCTCCCTTGTTTTCTAGTTTCTTTTGTTGGTTTCTCACCAACTGGCGCTTGGAGCTTATGTTAGCTCCAAGCTCCTCTTTATTGATGTTCTGTATCTTCTTTTGATTACTTTCATCAATAAAGATTTTTCTTTGCCGATCAAAAAAAAAAAAAAATGGTGTTATCCTTTCACAAACACTACTACAAAAAACAGATAAAGATCACATTTTTTTTTTGGTGTTATGTATGTTATTTAATCACACTTTTTAAGCTTTATTAAAGTGTGATATTTGGGAGTGTGATTAAAGGGAGTCATTTTTAATCGCACCTTTTAAGTGTGACACCTTTTAAGTGTAATTAAAAATATTTAGATGTGATTAATAACATTTAGATAACACCTTTTAAGTGTGATTAAAAATATTTAGATCACACTTTTTAAGTGTGATTAATAACATTTAGATAAAAAATAAATAAATATTACACTCACTAGCTTCTCATTTGCTTTTGTGAAGATTTGAACCACTAACCCTCTCACATCATAAATCTTATACAAAACATTCTTTCCACTACACCTCTATAACACCATATAATTATATATGCAACATATAGTATTTATATAGTACATAGATCCGAATTAATATAAAAGTATATATATATATAAAGATAATTATTTTTTATTGAACATAATTTATGTAAAAATAAATTATTTACTAGAAAAAAAAAGAGACAACTTTTGGCGACTAAACATAATTTTAGTCGCCAATTCTATACTTTTGGCTACTAATTATTTTTTAGTCGTTAAAAAATTTAATTCCCGGGCTAAAATTACCACTTTTGGCAACTAAACTTCTTTTTAGTGCCAAAAAGCCTCACTGGCTACTAAACATCTTTTTGATGGCCAATGCCTCGATTTTGGCTACTAAATTTTTTTTAGCCAAAAATCTCACTGGCTACTAAAATTTTTTTTGTTGGTAAAAGCCTCACTTTCAGCGAACAAACATCTATTTAATCGCCTAGTACTTCAATTATGGCTACTAAGTTTTTTTAACTTGCCAAAAAGCCATACTTTTGGCTACTAAAATTTTTTTAAATTAAAAGCCATATATGGGCAGCTAAGCATGATTTTTAGTCGCCAAAACCTATACTTTGGCTACTAAATTTTTTAGTTGCCAAAGATCTTACTTTAGCTACTAATGCTTTTTTAGTTGTGTAACAAGCTCGCGAGGGACCTCGCTACAGTTCGGATTCAATTTTGTGGCGGTTCCAAATCTTGAACCAAAGAGTCCAAATCCGGCAAATCGTTTTGAAGAAAAAACAGATTTTTTGAAAGAAGTGCCAAACATGGACTGCTTTGCGGATATGAGTCGCCACCTAAATATTTTAAAATGGGAAATTTAGAAACCACGACTCGGTGCCAAAAGGCCACGTGTCATCATCACCAAAGTTGGCTCGGGAACTTGGAGTGCGATTAGGGAAAGGTCACATCGTGAGCACCCCGCCCGGTCACAGACCGCCCTCTACTAACCATGATATCTGATTCTGAAAACTTTGTGCGTTCTTATTAGGTTATTAGCCTAGGTTACTATGTGATCGCATGACATACAAGTCTGGTGAATCGCTGAATTGGAACAAAACACTTCATGTTTGTTTGTTTGAAAATGGTTTGATGGTGCTACCCTTAAGTAGGCTAAGGCAATTTGCCACCCTCAGGTGGGCTTAGAAAACATGGTTTTGCCACAATCTAGTGGGCTTAAAACAAACATTTGATGAATTGTCCCAATCCAAATAACTCAACCTCCACCCACAGGCATTCAAGGCAGTTATATCACATAAGCATTTAGCCTCACGGTAAGCATGCTATTCATGGCAGTCACTCACACGCATGCAAGGATGCTAAAGCATAAAAACTTACAGAGTACTCCGAGCCAAAACAGGAAACTGATTAGAAATCCATGCATGATCCTAAGTATACAGAATGCCTAATGCAACACATGCAAAGATGTAAACTATAGCAGGCTCGGCTATTCTAAACATGGCATGTGAGATGCAACAGCTATCAAGTAATCAACTTGGAATTGAAATCTGAATGCGGTTTGTATGATCGCCGAGCAGTGCGTGCAAAAGCAGATGAATGATGCAAACATCTTTGTCATGTTGTATGCTAAGCTGAAATATGCCCTATATCTAACCATTGTAAGCGGATAAATAAAGGGAGAAAAATGGGGTTGGAAGACATACATCACACTCACACACCCTTATTACAACATTGCCCTCGAGGTCGAATAAATATCTGATCCCGAATAAAAAGAATATTCTGATTTCTAATTAATTAACAAAATAATTACAAAAAAGTAATGCTTGGCATGCAAGCCGGGGCTGCCTTCTTGCTCCGGATGATGAAATGATGCATGCAGAACCGGAGAACTTCGGAGATGGTTAGGCGGTCGGCAACCGAGGCACACGTGACGGTCCGAAATCGGGAACCGGGCTCGAAATGGGCAAAATGGCCTCACAGACGCAACGTAGCCCACGGCCTTTGAGAGATAGTCCACGGGACCACTCCCTTCCCTCGGGAAAAGCAGAAAACCGAGTGCGGTTATGGCAAAGCGAGACAAAACCTGAGAAGAAAGGTTCGGAAGCCGGAGGCGGCGCCTGGCCGCGACTTTGAGACCACGAGCACAATATGCAACATCACCGAATGCTCAATCGGTGGCGTCACGAAATCTTAAGGTCGGTCAAAAATGGGGTGTCTCTGATTGCCCCTCTTTGTGAACTTCGGAAGTCATAAGAATGGCGGGAGTGAATGTCAAAGCCGAGAGCGACCCATTTTGACAAGGCGAAGACTTAGACAATCATACAAGATGAACAGAGATGTGCACCCAGCGTGCTTATGAGCGAGGGCAAAATGCAAAGGATAGGCCGAGCCGGTGATTATGCAAGTGCGACAACTGTAATAAAGCAAGTATTGAGAAATAGATGCTGCAGTTTTAAGCAAGAATGCAAAGCAACAACTACATTTCATGCGATTAGGAATGCGGAGAATTATTCAATTCTCGTCGCGTCTCTACGGAGAAGATCGATACTGTTGCGATTAAATGCAGTACTTTTGACCTCAAATGAACCGTACATACAATATCGTACTGCAAAAGAGAGAAATTCCACAAGAACAATATGCTAACAACATATATTCAATGTGATTCTGAAAGTTTGGCACCGCGGTCTGCGGCGGTGAATGCATCGCGATGTGACCGCAGGTAAGGTCGCAAGATAGCACGATAAAATGCATACTGCGCAAGTAATGTGCACAATATAGTGCGATGCACAAAATAGCGCGAGTGAAATGTAATGCACTAACAAGTGAAGGTGGGACGCGCAAGATAGTGCGAATGATATAGTGCACAACATAGTGCGATGCGCTAAACAGCGCGATTGATTTGAAATGCACAAGATAGTGCGATTGTGGTGCGCAAAATAGCGCGAATGTAAACTGCACAAAATAGTGCGATTGAGGTGCGCATAAAATAAGCGCGATTATAAAGCGCACAAAAGCAGTGCGATTGTGGTGCAAAATAAGCGCGAATGATACAATGCACAAAGCAGTAGCGATGGAGTCGCCAAGATAAGCGCGAATGTAAAGCGCACAAAATAGTGCGATCGCAAAATAAGCGCGAATGTAAACGCACAAAAGCGGTCGCGATCGCTAAGCAGCGTGATTGATTTGAAATGCACAAAAGCAGTCTGCGATGGAAGTAGCGCCAAGATAAGCGAATGTAAGCGCACAAAATAGTGCGATCGCAAAATAAGCGAATGTAAAGCGCACAAAATAGTGCGTTCGCAAAATAAGCCTTGAATGTAAAGCTGCACAAAATAGTACGATTGAGGTGCGCAAAATAGCGCGAGCGATTTGAAATGCACAAGATAGTGCGATACGCTAAACAGCGCGATTGATTTGAAATGCACAAGATAGTGCGAGTGAGATACAAAGTGTAAGTGCACGAGACAGTGCGAGCGAGATAAAATGCACAAGAAAGTGCGATAAAATGAGTCTTCTATGCAAGTATGGAGGCATTTTCTATGCAAAAGATACGGGCATTTTCTATGCAAGTATGGAAGCACAATTTAGGCAATATTGAAAGCAAGCATATTCTCTGCAAGAATCATAACGATGCGCGGCACGCATGCAACAACAGTGTATATGAAAGTTCATACTCTATGCAATAGAGGATCATCAAATATGTACTCTGGTGCCTCTGATTTGCTTCTTAGAGGACTTCACAACACATTCAGCTCAAAAAGGGCACACCCTGTTCATGTTGGCGAGAGATAACATCTGCATGTGAAACCCTCTGGTGCTGCTTGAACTGCCATTCTGACTTGAAGCAGGCTTACACTTGAGGTAGAGGCGCACTCACACTTCGGAGAAATGGCGAGGCCTGAGAAGGTGCACCTAGAATGCAGTCTCAGATTTTGCTAAAGTTGAGACATGCTAAGATGCTCCAAATTTTTCCTCTTTTCTTTTGCTTTGCAGCCCGAAACTCATAACCCGGATAGGTCTGGTTTCCTTTGTTCTCACATGACTGGGTTGAACCTGCGGTTTTATGAAAGAACAAATTCTATTTTGCACAAATGTGGAGACGACCACGGCTTTTCGGAGCACAAAAGCGATTTTATTTTTTGAAAATGAGAAAAGGATTCTCAGCAGGGTATTAAGCCTACAATGACCCTGACCAAAACAACTCAACATAGAAAAACAAAAGGTAAGCGACCTAAACACAGCGAGACACGCTCGGGATAAAATGAGACAAAGCGAAAAGACCACGACACTTTCGGGCGTGCTCGAAGCTGTTTCACGGTAGTGTTTCCCACCCTTTCTCACTTGTGATTCTCACATCACTTGGCACTCAATCTCTAGTTTTATGAAAAAGCCCTTTTCTCACTTTTTTCTCATCGCACATCTCTCTATTCTTCAATCTCTCATTTTTCAATCCCTCCCCTGGGTGGTTGATGGATAAGCAGAAAGTTGTGGGCTTTTGCCCCTGGTATTCTACGATTCTTCTTCTTCGCATGCGACTAGTGAATTCCTCCTGAGAGGGTTGTGCTACAAATGAGTGTGTAGCAAATCTGCGGTGACAGGTTGATGATGCTCTGCCGAGGAGCTTAGACGTGATCAGATCTGTCAAGATGAGGGAGTGGAATATCTTGATCCATTCCCGTTCGTGCTTCGCACTTGGCTCGACACCTCGTTGCTCGAAGGATGAGGGAGCTTTTGGCCCTTTGTTGTGCCCTTTCCTGGCAGGTAGAGTGCCCTTCTTGGCAAATGCATTGATAACGGGGAAAAGAGAAACTGACTCAATGTGCCCCTAATTCATCATTTTGACCATTTTTAACTTTTGCTTTCTACTAAAAGCAATTTTGACCAACATGAGAGTTAGATTAACATGCTTGTTCAATTTTGATTTGAAATTATGCAAGTCGGCTATGACTTTGAAAATTTTCCTTTTTGGGTCCAAGAAAACGGTCCAGTTTTGGAAAAATGGAATAGTTTTCTAGAGAAAATCAGTCAACCTCAGTAAAAATTCCCAAAAACTATTTTTGCAAACGGCCCCTGCTCAACGAGCATGAAACTTACTCCTGAGATGCACAACCTTGGATCGGAAGGAAAATTGCCCTTTGCTTGAGAAATTGCATAGCGGAAAGTTGCCTTGTTTGAAGCAACTTGGCGCATTGAATAGCAGCGGAGAGTTGCCTTGTTTGAAATGAAGCAGTGGCGTTTTGAATGGCGGAAAGTTGCCCTTGTTTGATGGCACATGGCGCATTGAATCAGATCCTCGAGTGAGAGCACAACCAAATCCTCGGATCTGAAGAAGACAAGGATGACCAGAACCATCGCATGGACACAATCAAATTGAAGTGTTTCTGGTGGACTTCAGAATGAAATTGCCTACGTATCCCAAACATGGGAATCAAGCCTTACGTAGTTCGGGGTTAAGGTACACTCGGGTATTTAACCTCTCCTTTTTATGCTCTAACTTTTGCCAAGGCGCCTGTTGCAGGTTTTCGACCTTGCGAGCTTTGTTTTTCTTTCTTTTCTTTTTTTTATTTTTATTCTTTTCTCTTTCTTCTTCTTCTTCTTTTTTGCATTTTTCTTTTCTTTTTTCTTTTTTTTTGCATTTTTTGTATCTTTGCATTTTTTTCTTTTTGCATTTTTGTATATATATTTTTCCTGTCTCGCTCTAACTTTTGCCTGGGTCGCCCTTTCGGGTTTTCGGCCCAGCGAGCCTCTCAAAAGGTAAAAATGTAACCAGTCCATGCCAAATGGTTTTGAGATTGAAGCCCTCTATATCCAGGAGAGTGGCTGTTGTATTGATTTGCAGAAAGATCCACCTTTGGCTCTCCGAGCACATCGGATATTTTTTGTCCCTAGTTCGAGGGGTGCTTCTGCTCTAGCTTTGCAAGCTTCTTTTGACGACATCTGATCTTTTTGATCTGACTTCGGTGCCTCTTGTTCGAGGGCTGCTTCAAATCTAGCCACATCGGCCTTACATTGTGGTCGACCGTTGAACATTCTGAATTCAAGTTCAAGGTTTGGACGCAAATGGATTGAGTCTCGAGGCTGAGAGCGATCCTAGGCTGCACAATCTCAAGAGCGATTCCACACAGGTCTTCGCGAGGACCCGCATAAAACATTTTTTGAAAGTTTTTAAGAAAGCGACAAATCGCTCGTCTTTGAAAACGATGTAGGATCAATCTGGATCAAAGCGGGGTCCTTCTCGATACTCACGCTAACAAGCATGATTTCATTCATTAAGGGCTTATGCGCCTCTATTTCTCTCAATTGATCAAAGTTTTGCAAATCAGGAATTCCTCCTCTTTGTTTTCCTGCGGTGTTCAAAAGGTTTTGAAAAACTTAGGTCAATGATAACCGAGGCACAGAGAGCGGTGGAATGCCTTTGCCATTTCATTCAAATCCCGGCACAACTAGCACATGGCGGAAGCAAATGCGAGAGCGTGGAAATCACTGCTGTTCATTCAAATTTGTTGGCATTACTGGCTCCCTAGCAGAAACAGACTCAAAACAAAACGAAAAGACAAACACAAAACAAAATGGTGATGTCCGAGGTAACACCCCCAGAATCACCCGACTCCTACGTAACAGGACTGACTCGATACAACAAGACAGACCTAAGACAAAAGAGACTGACTCAAAACAAAAAGACAGACTCAAAACAAAGTAACAAAAACTGACCCAATACCCAAGTCAGAAAGCACAAAACTGGTATTTGCATATTGCTCAGAATAGTGCGTGCCATTCCCACGTCTGGAGTTGATTGAGCGTCGCCCGCAGGTGGTTCATCCCCCATTCACATAACATTATCCCCCAAGTTCACTGACCCAGTGCCGATAGACTTTGCTGAGCTCGGCGGGAGGATGACCTCGTTGTCAAATAGATCATGTACTTCATGGCGAAAGGCAGGCGATTGTTGGTAGCATGGCGGTTCTTGATGGTATCGTGATATTAGGTAGCATCATGTGTGGCCGGAAGAGGGTTCGGGAGACCGAGGCTGGGTTTGAGATGGCCTTGTCCAACAAGGATTTGGAAAGCTTTGGACAAAGGCATGTGGAGGGCATGGAAGACCCTCTGACCTCGGGGTTGGTACTTTTGGGCTTGTGGATTTTTGCTGGGTGCACCCGCAAAGGGATTGGCAGGTGCTGACCTGGCTTGCCGATCTCTTCTGAGTGGAGGATTTGAGCTAACAGGATTGCCTCTGGTATATCGGCCCTTTTCCCGGTTTACCCTTTGATTCAAACTACCCCCAACTTGAGTAGCGAAAGTGTCATCCACAGCTTTTGCAACAACTGTGAGGACTTCCTCTTTGTTCAGTCCCTCGGCTTTCAAAGCCTTAACAGCCAACAGAAGATACTCATGGGGATTCATGCCTACCCCTACCATGTTCTTTCCACTCGCTTCCACTTTGCCACGGGATTGGCCTTCCTCAGATGTAGCCCGCCCCAAGACTGGGGAGCCTTTTGACATGAAATTCCCAGCATGTGGTGTGGTCGATGATGGAGCCAATGTCCCAGAGGCGGATCGGTCACGATTCTTTGAAGATCTTCAATCATCCTCATCATTTCGGAAGTAGTGGGTTCATGGGTTTGAGATGATTGGGGTTGTGCACCCATCATGCATAGGTCCATGCTTTACGGAATAAACACCTCGGGCTTGGGTAAATGGGCGGGGTGATGTATATCTTTGGGTCATAAGCGGATGGCGGTGTATGGATGAGATTGAGGTAGGTGGGAAATGTTTGGTCATTGGGGCTGAAGGTGGAGCTATCGTCCGGTTGTCGATGAGATTTTGGACCTCATAATGAAAGCGGTAGCAGATCGGTGCCATGACATTCTTGATGGTACATACATCTGATTATTTGGCGGGGTTATGTCTGGTGGGAGTGGGTTGGGAAGAGGTTGAGGATCGAGGGTTTGAGATGCCCTCTTTCCATCGGGGAGTTTTAGTCGCTAGTCGGGGCTCATATAGAGGGGTGAAAGTTCTACCTTGGGCTCGGTGAGTCATTTGTAGGCTTGGATTGGCAAAAGGGTTATTTGTGGCGTGTATTGATTCGATGGGCTCGGGAATAGTGCTACTTCGGCATTGGCACTCCTTGAAATCACCCTTCTTGTCGGTTCACTTGTTAGGAATGATCCATTGTTGAGCGCATTCTCGACTTGAACCCCAGTTCATGCAGACTTTTGAAAGTGAATAACGGGCGACTATCAATTTACGCAACATATCATGCTCGAGGTTCGCACCATCATCGCACTTGATCCCTCTCGGAAGAGGCGGCGTCTGTCATCTGTCTTTGCCTTTGCTCTCCACCTCGTAACAAATTCCGCAAAAGGCTCTGTTGGGTTCTGGCGGGTTGCTTCAAGCTCTTGGATGGTCATTTCAACTTGGGTATTGTAGGAATACTGATCAACAAAGGCCTCAGCCAATTCTTCCCAGTTTTGCTTCACTTTATCCTCCAACTTAGCGTACCAAGTGGCTGCTACACCGGACAGGGTTCTTCCATACAAAGAGAGTTTCTGTGGCTTAGTCAGACCCATTGGTTTTAGGACGTCCAAGAAAAGTCGGATATGTACCATTGGATCTCCAGACCCGTCGAAACGGTCAATATGTGGCATCTTGAATCTGTCTGGGAGCCGTACAGCAGACTCGATGTGCCCATCCTCAATGTCGGGAATGGAGCTAAGGCCCTGTGCCCTTTTGAATTGCTTCTCAAGGTTCGCAATTTTCACTGCGGTCAGATCGAGGTCATTAGCATCAAAGGGATAACGCCTCTCATTAGGCTGCACCGGGGGTCTGAAAACTTGGGCTTGAGCCAACCCTTCTCGAGGATTCGGACACTGCAAATCTTCAACTGGCGGAAGTGGGTCAAAATTCGGCTGGGGTCCCAAAATTTGGATGTGGCGAATGCCCCAGATGGGCGCTGCATTTCAATACTGGTCTCAGCCTGCATGGCAGTTTCCTGATTCAACGCTGCTATCATGGCTACAAATTCTTCCGAACCCTGTGACATCACGGTCTGCTGATTCTGAACAAGGGTGATGTGACTGGTGACTGACGGATCAGATGAATCGGTGAGCCCTAACTGGCCTTTCTTTGCCTTGCCTCAGAAAAAGAACACTGGTTGCCCTTGAATTAGATTTCTGACCTAACAAAGTCTATCAGCACTAGTCCAATGTACCCGGGGGATATCAGACCTTACGAAGCTATGGTTCGAGACTACCTAGCAAAAGAAAATCGTGACATCTCGGTGATTTTACTGAGCAGAGATACAAGCATAGTTGAATGAGTGTGCCCTCTCTTGAATTACGCCCCAAAATTACGCATGTTGCTACCCTCAGTGGCCCAGAATCCCAAAATCTTGTTGGTACCGCATGAACTTTGATGCCCAAACTCATAGGCGATACATGCATTCCTGTGAGGCAGCACTCTAACAAGCACATAGCGAGATAAGTGAGAGCCAAAAACACCCCTATATTGGGGAGGGTTTCTGTCCTATTTTGTCAGAACTAGGGTTTCACTACATGCGTGGCGGCTTCAAACAACCTATAAGCGGGTAAGCAACCTGTCCTAATTTGGAATGGTCACTATGGATCCGAATATGCACTAGGTCGAATGGTCAAAAAGGGTGCCCCGGTAAAACCGGGGTTTGTGTTCCCATGCTGTCAGAGCCCAGAGCCGATCAGCCTTACGGATATGACTTGACAAGACAAGCCTCCGGCAAATCGTTCGGGAATGGCATATGGCAAACACGGTGTCCTAGGCGCACCAATGCAAATGCAATGCAAAGAAACACACAAGTGTAGTCAAAACCAGATATCACGAGTTCGAGTCAAGTTCTCTAAATCCCCAGCAGAGTCGCCAGAAACTGTAACAAGCTCGCGAGGGACCTCGCTACAGTTCGGACTCAATTTTGTCGCGGTTCCAAATCTTGAACCAAAGAGTCCAAATTCGGCAAATCGTTTTGAAGAAAAAACAGATTTTTTGAAAGAAGTGCCAAACATGGACTGCTTTGCGGATAATGAGTCGCCACCTAAATATTTTAAAATGGGAAATTTAGGAAACCACGACTCGGTGCCAAAGGCCACGTGTCCGTCATCACCAAAGTTGGCTCGGGAACTTGGAGTACGATTAGGGAAGGTCACATCGTGAGCACCCGTTCGCGATCAAAGAGCCTCTACTAACCATGATATCTGTTTTTGAAAACTTTATGCGTTCTTATTAGGTTATTAGCCTAGGTTACTATGTGAGCGCACAACATACAAGTATAAATGAATCGCTGAATTGGAACAAAACACTTCATGTTTGTTTGTTTGAAAATGGTTTGATGGTGCTACCCGAAGTAGGCTAAGACGAATTTGCCACCCTCGGGTGGGCTTAGAAAACATGGTTTTGCCACAATCTAGTGGGCTTAAAACAAAAATTTGATGAATTGTCCCAATCCAAATAACTCAACCTCCACCCACAGGCATTCAAGGCAGTTATATCACATAAGCATTTAGCCTCACGGTAAGCATGCTATTCATGGCAGTCACTCACACGCATGCAAGGATGCTAAAGCATAAAACTTCTGAGTACTCAGCCAAAAGCAGAAGCGATTAGAAATCCATGCATGATCCTAAGTATCTGAGAATGCCTAATGCAACACATGCAAAGATGTAAACTATAGCGAGCTCGGCTATTCTAAACATGGCATGTGAGATGCATGACTATCAAGTAATCAACTTGGAATTGAAATCTGGTCACGGTTTGTATGATCGCCGAGGCAGTGCGTGCAAAAGCAGATGAATGATGCAAACATCTTTGTCATCTTTGTATGCTAATTGAAATATGCCCTATATCTAACCATTGTAAGCGGATAAATAAAGGGAGAAAGAAATGGGGGTTGGAAGACATACATCACACTCACACACCCTTATTACAACATTGCCCTACGCGGAGGGTCGAATAAATATCTGATCGAATAAAAGAATATTCTGATTTCTAATTAATTAACAAAATAATTACAAAAAAAAACTTGGCATGCAAGCCGGGGCGCCTTACTCTTGCTCGGATGATGAAATGATGCATGCCAAGAACAGGAGAACTTCGGAGATGGTTGGCGGTCGAGCAAGAACCGAGGCACGGCTTTGATCCAGCAACCGGGCTCGAAATGGGCAAAATGGCCTCACAGACGCAACGTAGCCCACGGCCACTGAGAGTAGTCCACGGGACCACTCCCTTCCCTCAGGAAAGAAAAGCAGAAAACCGAGTCTGGTTATAAGCGAGACAAGGCCTGAAGAAAGGTTGGGCTTGGGAGGCGGCAGCGCGACTTGAGACACGAGCAGGCACAATATGCAACATCACCGAATGCTCAATCGGTGACGTCTGAGTCTTAAGGTCGGTCAAAAATGGGGTGTCTACAAGTTGCCAAAACCTATGCTTTCAGCGACCAAATGTACTTTTTTAGTCGCCAAAGATGTTTTTTTATTGTAATAGAGTGTGATTAAAAAAATATATATATATATATATATAATTACACTTATTTAAAAAGTGTGATTAAAAAGTAGTAATATATATATATATATATATAATCACACTTTAATTAGAAAGTGTGATTAAAAAATACATAAATAATCGCACTTTAATTAGAATGTGTGATTAAAATATATATATATATATAATCACACTTATTTAAAAAGTGTGATTAAAAAGTAGTAGTGTATATATAATCACACTAATTAGAAGGTGTGATTAAAAAAGATATAAATAATCACACTTTAATTAGAATGTGTGATTAAAAAATAAATATCTAATCACACTTATTTAAAAAGTGTGATTAAAAAGTAGTAGTGTATATATAATCACACTTTAATTAGAATGTATGATTAAAAAAAAAAATATATATATATATATAATCACACTTAATTGAAAAGTGACATAAAAAATGAATATTATCACACTCAATCAAATTAAGTGTGATTAAAATATCAATCTAATTTTTTATTACACTTCTAATAAAAGTGAGATTTTTTTTTTGGGGGTCAAATTGTGATATTTAACTATTTTTATAATAGTGAAATTAGTATACCACCACCTAAAAATAGTTGGCGATGTTGAATAATCAACCAAATGATCTACCTAGTGCTTAAAAAATTGTTAAATATCAACACCGTAAGAAAATAGCCGTGACGTAAGAAAACAGTTTCTAACAATGGAGAAATAATGGCTTTGATTGGAGCACTAACTATTAACGATCTCTCTTTTGTTTTGGGTTGCATCTAAGACTTTCTAAGAGTAACATAATTTGGACTTGATATGGAAAAAATGACTTGTGACGACCTGGTGTAGAAGTTATAATGGCTCCAATCGAAGCACTAGCCATTAACAAACCCTCTTTTGTTTTGAGTGGCCAATCTTGATAGGAGTAATTAATCGGGACTTGATATGGAAATGACTTCTAATGGCATGATCAAGATGTTATTCGAAATTAATACGTGAAATGTTCTTTTAAATTGTTCTGTGCCCGTTATTGTATTGGTCTAAACACATTTGTACCATTCATTTGTGTGAGGTCCACGTATTGATTTGGTTAAAGTTTTATCTTATTTAATGCAACCAAACATAAAAAATTATAACACTTTTTAACGAAAAGTTTTTAGATGTTTACAATAGGAAATTATTGAAATATGGACCCAAACCATTTGGTGTTCGGTTATGAAATTGTCAAAGACTAAAACCATCATAAAAAATAGAATCTAAGTCTATCCATTACTGTAATGGTCTGGGTCTAGACACGACCGTTTTGACCTTTTTGATACATGTACATACCAACCATTGTGATAATTTAATCCTATCCTTATTGTCATTTGTATTCTTTACCCACACTTAAAATTCTTCACTTGGGGATTCTATAATGCTGTGTTTGGTTGAGGGATTTGAGGAAGGATTTGGAAAGGAAAATGAAAAAGGTAGGTGAAATGTGAAAAAAAATATACCTATATTTCACATAGTTTCACACACCTTTTCTCTTTCTCTTTCCAAATCTCTCTCCAAATCTTCTAATCAAACACAACATAAGAGTAACAAGGAAATTTTTGGGGGAATTTTCTAGGTTAGTGATCGATCGCAGCTCAAGGCGATCGATTGCTTCATTTGAGTTTTTGTTGAGTTTTTAATAGAATATAGCAATCGCTGACTGATGGATCGTCAAGTGATCATTGCATTCTGAAATTTTGTGAGGTATTCCAGCAGTGAATAGCGATCACTGCGTGATCGATCCCTTTGTGTTGTGATTGATTGCCTGGTAAAAAATCACTTGAGTCCGCATGTTATTTTATTTTTCTCACTTCTCTCTTCTTTCTCTCTCTATATTTTACATTTAACACACAAAAGCTTAGATCTAAGCCACTTGGAGCTAGAGTTTGATAAAAGCTTGAGTAGTATAGTCGTAGGTTCGACTTCATCGAAGCCAATTGTTGTTTGGAATACTTTCAAATTTTGGGGCTTTTCTTTCTCCTTTTATAGATTGAGGTAGGGCTTTCCTTCCTCTTGTAGATATCAATTGAAATGTATATGTTCTATCTTCCTTTGTTATGAATTTTATGAGATATGTAGATATTTTATGTATTTATTATATCAAAAATTAGGGCTTTGGGAAATGTTACCATTCTTTCAAAATTTATTTTCAAAAATAAAGATATGTGAATGACTTTCAAAATCTTAAACAAAAATGAAGAAAGCCCTAAGTTTTCAAAACCCTAGGATGAGGGATTGATAAAATTGTTGGGTATGTTTGTCTATTGTAAATTGGAAAGACTTTTTAAGATTTTACTCTGATTAGATACAAGCAGAGATAATTGTTGGTAGCAATCGGTGGAGGATTGTAATATTGTAGAAATTGATTGACAACTTAGAAAAAATTAAAACTTTTGAAAATCATGCATTGAGCATTTACATATCATCATGGAAACTATATATTTTGGATAAATTGTGATTTTGCTAATCATTGTAAAATGTTGAAATCGTTAGAAATTTTAGGGTTAACTATTGGTGAATCCGAATAGTGTATAAAATGTTTTAAATGTGAAAGTTGGGCTTGAGGTCATAAGTGAAAGATCGAAAATCTACGTGCAATAGGTTCCAATTTCCTTTCGAAATGGGGGTGGCTTTTGGTAGTTATTTGATAGACTATTGGCAAATACATTCTTACCTAGGATTCATCACATTTTGGGTTGGATAACGTAAATTTGGAAAATTTGAAAGTGGAGGATTTGAAGACTTGGCATCGGATTTCTATCACATAAAATTTATTTTTGCCATGTAACGACACATGAATTGCATCCATGATCATATCAATTGTCAACGCATATTCCTAGAGTAAAGAATTTCTCTCCTGAACCTAGTGTTCACCCCTTCATGGAATAACTTTTTAGGTGTTGATGGCCTGCCACTAAGGGTGTAAATTTGGCCCAGTTCACCCGAGCTTGGGCTCGGGCTGGCCCACGTCGGGCCTCGCGGGCTCTTGCCAAAATTTAGGTCAGTCCGGCTCAGCTCACGGGCTAGAAAATTCGGCCCAGACCTAGTGAATATTCAGGTCTTGGGTGGGCCGGGCTAGTGGGCTTGGGCTTGAACATTTTTTTTAAAAAAAAAATTCCATTTTTTTCCACCAAAAATGACACTAGGTCTCGGGCTGGCCGGGTGGGCCAGGCTTTGAGCGGACCAATGGGTGGGCTTTAAAATTATGGCCCAGGCCAAGGGTCCCGTGCCGGGCTCACACCTGGCTATGGGCGGGCATTGGGCCGCCCACAGGTCGTGAGCCAATTTTTACACTACTACCTGCCACCGCCAAGGTGATGGCCATGAGGATATGGAAGTGAGAAGCTCATTGTTTTTTATTTTTCTTTGTTTTGTATGCCCTATTATTTTGTATTGGGCTAAGGCCCCTTGAAATTAGACGTTGATATCTTATGTAAATGTTTTACACGCTTGACATTCATATTATGTAATGATTCAATGTAGAATGCATGTGAAATCTTGTAACCTCATGAAATGAATGAATGCAATTGGTAGAGGACAATTTATTATCATGTATTGTTCTCATTACATTTTCTTAATTATGAACATATCCCATTTATCTTTCTAAATGAATTATATTTTCATATCTTAATTAAAGAAAACAACTTATTATATTCAATCGGATCCCTTATAAATTGGTATGTGACAATTACAAGGAGTAACATAATCATAATATATATATATATATATTTTTTGGATAAGAAAGCTAACTGCTTGATGATTGGGAGCTGTATGAGCGGTCACGTCCATATATAGCTCCATGAGAAGGGTGGCAAATAAAAATGGCCTTGTTGTACTTTACTTCCATCTCATAGGAGTAACATAATTGAGACTTGTTATGGAAAATAAGTTTTAACGATTTAATCTAACAGTTATTTTCCATTAAGACGTGAAATATTCTCTTAAGTCTGAACAAGTATTCAGTGCCACTTACTATATGTCCCAAAGACATATATATGTACCATTCATTTGTATGGGTCTATGTCCCGAATATTTTTTGCTAAAGCTTTATCTTTTAATAATGCAACCAAACATTAAAAAAATTATAAAAAAAAAAAACTGATTTTGGTATTATGGAACTTGTTCCCTCTTCAACCATTATTTATTGGAAAAAATTAAATAGTTCAAAAAAGGCACTTAAAATGTCATATGAAAATGAAATGTGTAATATAGGTTTTTGTTTTTGTTTTTGTTTTTTTTCTTGGGGGGGAAGGGGGGGGGGGGGGGGGTGTCTAATATAGGTTCATGTTTATTGTAATGTGGATCACACCTAGAAAAAAAAAAAAAAAAAAAAAAATGCTTCATTTCATTTTATCACAACTTTTCAAGTACCCTTCTTGAATTTTGTATCATTTCTGTGGGTGATTAGTAGGTGGCTGGAGTAACAAAAGTGGTGAAGGGCAGGGGTGGTTGCAGGGATGATTAGTAGGAGGATGAAGGATGGTTAGGGTTAGAGTTTTTAGGATTAGGGTTTTCATATTGGTCTTGAAAGAAGATAAAAAATATTAACACATCTGTATTTTTACGTCGTTTTTTAACTTCAACTTAAATTTTTGTTAATTTGGATGTAATTAGTAACATTAGGTGATAAAAAAAAATGGTAAAAATTTTTTTGGTTAATTTGAAACCTGAAGGGTTGAAGTGTTCAAGGAATACACAACGAAAGAATAAATTTTGTACAAAATTTTATTAATGCATGCATAACATCATTAGTAATATATATAGTGATCAAATTTAGATTTCACATATTGGATGGGATTTGGGGTGGCTACTGTGCATCACTGCACAACAGTCACGGTTGTGCAGTCAAATGAGTCTATTTTGATAATCTAAACCGTTCTTGATTTTTTGCAGGTATGTTCTACTTGATGTATTCTAAAATGTGAATGGTTTGAATTATTAAAATGGACCCATTTAACTGCACAATAGTGACTGTTGTGCATCCCTGCACAGCAACCACCCCAAATCCTATTGGATGCTATCTAATTTATCAACATTATATTGTTTAATGGATCCTACCTCTTATGTATTAACCAATATATTGGTGACATATCAATAATGTCAAAAGCTATCCTTGAGAGGCCATCCAAAGTGATAAGGGGGTATCTTCTCCACGTTACTAATAAGGGTTGGATTCTCCTATTTACCCAGTTTACTGGCTTAAGAAGGTGATTTTTGAATTTTGAGATTACCTTCCTGAGGTGGGTATAATGACCCAGAAACATTGATAAACATGGGCATAGTCCTATGATTCCAACTTTAAGTTGAGGATGTATGATCTATAATCTAGGTGGAGCAAATAAGATCCTCCTTGACTGCTTCATATTGTGTGTTTGTGTCCATCATCATAGCAATAATATATAAAAAAATAAAAAACATTAGCATTTAAAGTTCAAAGCATTCAAAACTTATAGTAATTAAATTGTCCCATGAAAATATAACGTAACTAGAAATTTACTGCCTTAAAATTATCTCGTATGACAATTTTATTTGTAATTTTGGCATAAAAAGAAGAAAGTTGATAGCCCACATGGTTTATCTAAACAGTATGCTACGTGGTCAAAAACATAATTACAATAATGTCTATAAATTAAAGTATTAGTGTGAGTCGTACTTCATCCTGTAACACTTGGAATTGATACAAAATACGGGTTATGTTATGGTATACACTCTTGAGTTGTGATATTAGTGGAGTTAATTGTCACAATTCTTATAACTAAATCATGCTAGGGTCATAACTAAAATATATATATATATATTTGTCATAATCGAATCCCACATAAGGAATAATCAAAGATCATTTAGATAGTAACCAAAATAATAATGGGGTACTTACGTGTAGGTCCTATTAACTAGACTTATTTACCTAAAGGTCCTAACTAATAAATTCAACACTATAAAAATAAAAGATTGATAAATTTATCACTATAAATTTATTCATAAAAACAAAGAGACTGATAAATTTATCACTATAAATTTATTCATAAAAATAAAAGACTGATAAATTTATCTTTATCACTTAATAAATTTATCAACAGGACTTAATGGGTAATAAGTCTCAAAAGTAGGACCTATTGGTAGTTTACCCAATAATTATACTAATAGAAATTTTACTATACACACCCCCTATATATATATATATATATATATTGTTGAGATTTATATCATATCCCACCAATATAAATGGAAGCACACCGTGAACACACCGAAGAGAAAAGTAATCACACAGATTTTTGTGGTTCGGCCCAAATTACCTATATTTATGGGAGAGAGAGTGATTTCACTACATGAATAAAATAGAGAATACATGTGAAATAACCAAAACTCTCAAATCCTATATTCAATGTAGTTGAGCTTTTCCCGAGTTTTGAACTACCAACCTCCTACATTCTAAACCTTTAACAACACACTCTCTCCAATATGCCACAATAACACCACATAAATGTATATGCAAAATATATTATTTATATAGTATATTGACCCGTATTAATATAAAACTATATATATGAACATAATTATTTTTATTCAATATAATTTATATAAAAAATAAATTATTTATTAAAAAAAAAAGGAAGCCACTTTTGGCGACTAAATTTTTTTTAGTCGCCAAAAACCTTAGTTTCGGCTACTACCAATAATTTAGTAGCTAAAAAAATTAATTTCCGCCTAAAAATAACCACTTTCGGCGACTAAACTTAATTTTAGTCGCCAAAACCTCCACTTTTGCCGACTAAACTGAATTTTAGTTGTCAATTGTCTACTTTTAGCTACTAAATTTTTTTTAGTAACCAAAAACCTTTACTTTTGGCTACAAAATTTTTTTTTGTTCGTAAAACACCTATAATCGGCGACCAAACTATTTTTCAGTCGCCAAAACCTATGCTTTTGGCTATTAAATTTTTTTAGTCGCCAAAAACCTTCACTTTTGGCTACTAAAATTGTTTTAGTCGCTAAAACCTATATAATCGGTGACTAAACTGATTTTTAGTCGCCAATAACTATACATTTGGCTACTAAACTGTTTTAGTCGCCAAAAGTCTTCACTTTTGGCTACTAATTCAATTTTAGTCGCCAATTGTCCTACTTTCAGCGACGAAATTTATATTTTTAGTTGCTAAAACTGCTTTTTCTTGTAGTGTCATCCTGAAGCCTAGCAGTATTTTTTCTCTCAATCCTTGCATCTCTAATTTTTTCCTCCTTTCTATCTCTTAGAAAAACTGATAGTCCACAGGACTATTCATAATAGTCTACCCATAAGAATCGTAATTCAATATAATTAGATAATTAAATTCTATCAATATTAAGTTCCTAGTAGATTCCAAACTAATAATTGTATGCGACCCACATTTATTACATGAATTAATTCTAACAGTTTCTAAGTCATATGTGAATATAAAAGTTCTAACACTAGTGAAACCCACAAACTGAGACGAACCCAACAATAGGGCTAAGCAAGCCATCTAAAAAATTCGCACTTCGAATAGGTTCAGTCTAATTTAGTAGGTTTTGGTTGATTTTTTGTATCCGTGATTTGATTTTGATTTGAAAAATTGGAGAACCGGTCTCTGCGGATTGGTTCTAGATTTGAGTTCACGGTTCCAAATTAGAACCAATCCACACCATATATAAATTAAATCATATACATACCATACACCTTGATGCATACAATCTTACCCTCGTATATGTAAAATCAAACCTTAATTTGTAACATTTCAATGAAACTCTTGCTATGACGCAGTGCTATTATTGCTTCTATTCTTGTTGCTTTTGTAATTTTAGTTTTGTAATTGTTATTGTCACAGACAAAATACTTGTTTGATAGGAGTTTTATGCTTGTTACATGTTGAATAATGTGTATTTATTAGATATTACATTTGTTGAAGTTTAGAATAATATGTATGTTTATGCTTCAAAAAATCATGGGCAGATTAATATTGAGATGAAAATATTAGATAATTTTTCTTTGTAAATAGATTATGTGAAACCGTAGTTCCAAATTGAGCCGAACCGTGTTTAAATGGTTTGGTTCAGATTGATTCCATAATTTAAATGGATTGGTTTGGTTCCAATTTTTATAGAATTGTAAACAACAGATTGGTGCTGATGTTAACCCAAACCGAACCAATCCAGACCTTGTTCACCCCTACCCAACAATAAGAGTTATGCTAGGAATACCAAATAATTTACCAATTTTTTTTTTTACCAAACCTCTTATATGTGTATAAGACCTACACACATGTAGGTTTGTATAGATCTCATGAGAGCCATTTAGTGGAAAAATTGATAAATTATTTAGGGTGGATAACATTTTCCCAACGATAATAGCCATGCTACGAAAGGAAGCCAATAAGGTGGCTTGTGTCTATTGCCCATTACCGCCTTGGAGTGAGTAGAAACAAGTGTGACAACTTTTGTATCAGTACCACATAAATTTCCATATGTCATAATTGTTAATATCAAAATTTTCACCCCTCTAATGGTTGTGCCATAGGTGATGTCAAAGACAAAAAGTGATTTGGCTTTCCAAAAGTAGTGTCCCAATTGGTCATGCTAAAAAATGACAAAGTTAAACTTTGAGTCAAATTTAACTCAAGATTTGGCAATGCCATCTTGTAAAATTAGGGCCAAAATCAACTATTTTCAGATTTCAACAACATTTTGGTACCAAAACTTTACAAATCAACAACAGTAACACTGGTTCTTAGATTTTGCAGCCACTAGTCATATCACCAATGATTTGAACAATCTCTCCTCTTATCAACCATATTATGGGCTTGATCAGGTTATTGTTGGTAATGGAAACACTTTACTTATTCATCACACTAGTCAAGGTCTTCTTGCTACTCCCTTCTTTCCTTTTCATCTATCAAACATGCTTCATGTACCTTTTATTTCTTCCAAATTAATTTCAGTCCATCAGCTTATTTCTAATAACCATTACACTATTACTTGTGACAAGGATATTTTTATCATACAGGACAAGAGTACCAAGAGGGTGCTATGTAAAGGCTTTTATTTCCACGATCTTTATCATATTCCTAGTGTTGTTACATCTGCATCTTCTTCACCAACTTGTTTTGAGTCCACTGTGAATTCTTCTCATTGGCATTTTAGATTAGGACATCCTTCTTCAAGGAAATTTCAGTATATTGTTAAACATCACTTGTTACCTTCTTTATCTATTAATGCTTCATTTGTTGATGATAATAAAATGTGCTCATATTGTTGTGTTTCCAAAAGTCATAGACTTGTATGTAGCTTGTCTAATTCTACAGTTAATAAACCCTTGGCCCTTATTCACTCTGATGTATGGGGTCCATTCACTTCATCTGTTTCGTCATACAAATATTATGTGTTGTTCATTGATGATTATAGCAAGTTTACATAGTTGTTTCCTCTTCATTATAAAAGTGAGGTTTTTACTAAACTTTTGGAATTCAAAGTGTTTGTTGAAACTTAATTTTCTACTCACTTGCAAGTGTTAAGAAGTGACAATGGTGGTGAATATCTTAGCACCAAGTTTCATGATTTCTTAAAAAGTCAAGGCATCCAACATCAATTGACACCTGCCCAAAATGGAGTAGTAGAAAGGAAGCATAGACATCTCATAGAGACCACCGTTGCCTTTATGCCTCACTCTTCATTACCTCTTGCTTATTGGTTTGATGCTCTTGCCACATATGTTTTTCTCATTAATAGACTTCCTATTGCTAAACTTAATTTTCTCACTCCTTTTGAAGTATTTTACCAACATACTCCTGATTATACACTGCTTAGAACCTTTGGTTGCAGATGTTATCCATGGCTCAAACCTTATGCTTTTCATAAGCTCCAACCTAGGTTTGTGCCTTGTGTGTTTCTTGGTTATATTCTATCCACTAAGGGCTATACGCGTCTTGATCCTTCTACTGGAAAAATTCATGTTTCAAGACATGTTTTTGATGAAAATGTCTTTCCTTTTGCTTCTTTTACACCAACCAAGTCTGCACCTCATTCTTTGCCCCAGTTGAGCTCTTTTTTCTAGCATGATCAGTCTTCCTCACATGGCTCCAACTATGCCTTCCCCTGCAACTCTTCCTTCTATAGTTAGGTCACCCATTCCTATTGTGTTTGGTCAATTTGATTTAGTTCAGCCATTTTCTAGGCCTGCATCACAGTCTGGTCCTCAGCACTCTCTACCACAAGTTGTGCGTTAGTCTGCTTCCCTTGACAATTTGTCCATCCCAGCTCCATCTGTGCCACAGTCTGCTGCTCCTCTTGGCAGTCTGACTTCTGATTTAGCTTAGTCTGTTGGTTTGCCTCCACCTTAATCTATTTCAAAGTCAAATTCTCAGGCTCCAATTCTTATTTCTTATTTATCTATTATTTTACTTCATCTTTCTCTCACTCCTACTCCCCTTATTTCTCCTCTTAATACTCACCACATGATCACTAGATCTAAATCTTAGCATCATTGTTTCCTTACTTTTTCTGATCATATTGAGCCTCAATCCTATCAAGAGGCTTCCCAATCAGTTGCTTGGACTGCTGCAATGGAGAATGAATACAATGCTCTGCTCAGGCAAGGCACTTAGACATCCTCCATTGGAATAGTCTAAGCGGTGATTGAAGCCTCTTGATGATGAAGAAGTGAGGTAAAAGTGAGGAAAATGAGGTAAATAATAAATGAAAGGAAAAACTTTTGACAGACTGAAGGTGAGGAGGCAAGCTGAGCAATGAAGTTGAAACAAAGGAAGGAAGCCTCATGGTTCATCAAAAACAACAAGTAGTTGAGAAGGTTGGACAGGTTTGATGTGTGGGAAGATTGCAGTGTGAGTTTGTGATGGCATTGGGTGATGATAAAACTGAGATTGTGAAAAATGAAAGATGCGTGAAAGTGTTGATAGTGTGTGAAGCTGTGAGTAGAATAGTACTAGGTTGAAGATGTGGTGGTGTTGGTAACATAGGCTTGATGAGCTGGAGATCTTGAAGGTTGAAGAGAGGTGTCCAATCTGTACCAACACTCTAATGCTGAGTGATTTATTTTTCCACAGATCTAGCAAATCACTTGAGAAGAATTAGATGCAGCAGAGTGAGTAGCATAACTTTACTGATATCCTATTTGACCTTGGCCTTGATGATTATGAGATCTGCCTCTGCCTCAAAGACTAGAATTGCCTTTAAAAAACCTGCTACCATCTCTTCCTTAACCTCTGTAAGAACCTCCTCTATAGCCACATCGATGAGAGGTTCATTCATTATGTTGCCTTTTTTAACAATATGATTAAGCTTGTTTTTCAACTGGTGAATATGTGCTCTTGAAAAAGATGTAAAGCGTTTAAGAAGAACACTCCACACTTCATGACTTGTGGAACAATGAAACACGGAAGTGAATATAGAAGAGAGAGTTGCAGTCAAACAACTAAGAATATGAGTGTAATACCCCTGTTCTGTATTATGTTAATTGGTCTCTAATATGAGTATGATTATGTGTTGAGTATGATTTTGTGTGCCATTATGTGAAAATATATGGTTTTGAATCTCTATCTGTTCACTGTAGGAATATCTGTTTGATTATCTACTTTGGAAATTAAATTGGAGGCCTTATCGGCCACAGAACCTGAAATTAGTTATGCCATTGTGATTAGCGTAATTTTTAGAGCCTACGGTGAAATTTAATTAAAAATTGATTCGGATCAGATTAAATTGATTTAATTAATGGATTAAGTGCCAAATTACTTTATATCATTAATGTATTTGAGAGGGAGCTTTTAGAGGCCATTATACACCTTCACTTTGTTCCTTTGGAGCTCACCATCCGAAATTCCTCTTTAGAGAGAGAGAGAGAACCGGATTTAGAGAGAGAGAGGGTTCAATCTTGAAGATTTTGCTAAGGAGCTCAAGCTTTGAAGGGGCTAGGCTCAAGAACTTGCTACTATTTGGAAGATTGAACCTCTAGGTGAGCATTTGATCATGGATCCATGGGTATAAGTTTGTAAATTGAGTGTTCAAGTTAGTTGGGTAATCAAGAGCAAGAATTAAGATGAATTTGAAGTTAGAATGAACATGCATGTGCATAATTGTTACAATCTTGGGTGTTCTAGCATGTAGCATGTTAAATATGGAGAATGGAGCATCAAACCTTACATGCATGAGTAGTTTTGTGTAGCTTCATGATTTGGAGCATCATTTGTACCAGTTGTAATAGAAATGAAGTCAAAATTTGACATGCATGCATGATTGATGAGGATATGAAGCTTAAATGCATGAATTCAATGTATTGGAAGTAAGTTTGGTATAATTTGGGTTTGCATGTGATTGATTCATGGGAATTGAGCTTCAATATGTTGTAATTTGGTGTTTATATCATGTTGGTATATGCATATGAGTGCTATGGGCTGTGAAATGCAAGAAATATCAGTTTGAATGTGTATTTGAAGCTCAAGAACAGTCCTGGAAAACCCAGAAAGTTTGGTGCCCGCTCGAGCGGGGAAACCGCCCTTCGGCGGAAAGTCGAGCTCTCAGCATTTTACTGAGACATGGTTCCGCTTCGGCAGGAAGTTGGCCTTCGGCGGGGAGCTATGTAAAGAGCGATCGCTCGGCGGCCGAGTTCACGCCGAGCTGAATTAAAGGCCAAGACTTTTGCAGACCTAAGGGTCCGCTCGAGCGGGGAAGTCCACGCTCGAGCGGGGACCCTATTTTCTGAAATTCTGAAAATGCATTCTGTGTTATATTTTTCCGTTCTCTTTCACTTGTAAGCACTCTTAGGCATATGTTAAGCATTGTAAATGAGTTAATGAGATAAGAATGAAGCCTAAAGAGGAATATGTGAATTAAAGAACGGATTGAGTTATTTGTGACCCGTATATGTTATGTGATGTGTAGGGTCAAGCTCCAGGGAAAATATGCAAGCCGATCACTGTGAGTAATATCGATATTTGAATGCTTGTGAATGTTCAATTTTTTATTCCCTTTAAGCTTATAAATTGCTACTTGGGATTGTGGATGTAAGATGAACATGAATGGACCAAAGGTCGTTTTGTTAAACATGAATGAACCAAAGGTCGTTTTGATAAACATGAATGGGCCGAAGGCCGTTTGACACGAAAGTGTATATGGGCCTGTAGACACCCCATTTTTGACCGTCCTCAAGACTTGGACGTCGCCGTTGGAACACTCGGTGATTATCCATGTTTGTGTTCGTTTGGAGTTCCCGGAGTTCTCGGCTCGCGTGCCGTGCCTCAGGACCTCCGAACTCGACCGTTTGTGTTTGGTTTTGCACCAAACACCTGTGATTACCTTTGAGGCGGGAATGCCTTGAGGCATCCCCACACCACCGGTGGGGCTAGAGGCTACCGGTGGTCAGTGGTTGTCACCGGCACTATATTGTGCGGTCGGCACTTTTGTGCCCGATCGGCCTTTGTTTTGGGCGAAATGACCATTTTGCCTGCCGACCTTGTGCACTTTGCATGTGAGATATTTTCTCATTTGTATGCAACTTGTTTCTCCTCCATACTGCGTGTATGGAGGGATGAGCTTGGTTAGTGGCCAACCTTGTAAGCTTTTGGCCTATAAGAGGGAAGCTCTCCCTCTTGGCTTGAAGGTTAGAAAATTTCAGATTGTTAGCCATTGTTAGGGAGAGCCAAGCTCTGGTTTTAGGGTTAGAATAGATATAACTTCTATATCTCTCTCATTCCCTTGTTTAACTAGGTGTTTTGTGCCTTACTTTTGCACACTAGCACCTAGTGTCCCACCTTTCTCTTGGTACAGAGGTTCTAGAGGTTAGTTTAGGTGATTCTTGGTGGATTGGAGCTCAAGGGACCAAGCACAACAACCTTTGTGAAGGTAGTCAACAAGGGTAAGAAACTTACACTTTATTCCCCATTTTTGCAACTTGTTTTTACCTAGTTTAAAACAGTTTTTGGGCTTAGTGTTTGGCACATAAAAGTTCTGTTTTAAGTCCTCTTTATTGTATATTAAGAGTGCTTTGTGGTTTGAGGAACTTTGACCACCTTTAGGCCTTGAAAAGGGCACTTTTGTACCATTTTGGAGAGATCCGAGATTTTGGTCTTGGGATCTCTTCACCACTTGAAATCTTGAGGATTTGGTGGTGAAAGCATGCCTTGAAGTCTCAAGAAGGAGAGGGCCACCCCTCTCCTTGATGTCCTTGAAAAGGACAAGGTTGGCTCATTAAGCGAGCTCCTTGTTTAGTTGTGAATTGAGCATGTTTTGGTTGTTTATCATGCTTATATTGTCATATTATAGCATGCTTTCAAGTGGGTTTTAGTACTCTTTGCATGATTTGCATAGTTACTTTGTAATGCCTTAATATTGCCTTAACATGACTAGCTTGTTAGCCTATATTTCTAGCATGTTTTAGGCTTGCATTTGTGAAGCTTGTAGGCTTATTTTGTCATGCTTTAGCTCTGTCCATAGCTATTTTGGCCAATCTTAGCATGTATTTTGTAGCCCTTTGTATTTGGCTTGTAGGCCTCAAAAGCATGAATATGTGGTATGCTATTCTAGCTTTGTTTTTGATGGTTGGGACCATCTTCCATGCTATTTCAGTCCCTCATACATGTTTGATTGATTGCCTTGCATGCCTCTTTAATGCTTTAAAGGTGTGTGTTAAGTACTCCATGTTTTGGTCTTGTTGCATGCCTTCATGCTTAAGCTTCTTAGATGCCATCTAAGTGGACATTTGGCCTTGTTTTAACATGCTAGAAACCTGATTTAGGTTGTTCAATGCATGCCTTGTTTGCTTTGCATAGATGTGGTTCAATGCTCTCTTGAGCTTGCCTCAAGCATAGGCTAGTTGCATGCTTTGTTTGGCTTGCTTTGTTGCATGTTTTGGCCATGTGTTTTGTATGAATTTCAGAGCCTAAGTTGCATGCTAGTAGTCCATGTTTAACTCATTTCAAGTGTACTTGAATGTTGTTTATTATGCTCAAGTGTTGGTGTCTTAATATGTGCATGTGTGCGTGTGCGTGTGTGTTTAGACCCCATCTTTAGGCATCTTGGCCACTGTTCTTGGGCCTTTTAGAGCTGTCCAATTCATGTGTAAGTCCATTCCTACTTTGCTTTGCATGCTTGTATGTTCATACAACAATATTCTTGCATTGCATCGCCATATTGCATGCTAGATGACATGCTTAGGGTTGCATTTGGCATTGTGCATGCCAAGCCTCTTGAAGTGAGTTTGATAGAGGTTTGGCACCTTTGTTTGCATTGCATGCATTTGAAATCAAAGTTGCATTCTTGGTCCTTAGGGCCATCACGCGTAAATCTTGATTGGTGGCAGGAATCGAGCACATGCCCTCTTAAGTCCATAGCATGATTTGGGATGTGTTTGGTGCATATATACCTTGAATTGCATTGCCTTGCCATTTGTTCCCTCTGCTACTGTGAGTTGCAGGTTCTGCAGGGACTTTGTGCCGACCGGCACTTTTTAGTGCCGACCATTTGCCCTGAAGGCACCGATAATGAAATCGGGGCGTGGATTCCTTCTTGGGTGGCTCCTGACTCGGCCGATGATACTTCGGTGCTCGAGAGGCACTCTGAAGTTTTAGAATTTTCGAGAAAGAAGCGAGAGAAAGCGAGGCACACTTGCACTTAGCAGCGAAGTCTTGATCGACCCTCCTTCCGAGGCATTTATCGCTTAAATAGATTAATTATTTGATTTAATTAATTTAGTTGATTTGTAATATTTAATTAGCTAGTTTAGTTAATTATTTATTTATTCTGTAATTATTTATTCGGTCCCTCTGAGTGAGGGCAAAAATGTAATAAGTGTGTGTGAGTGGGCATGTATGTCTTCCAATCCCCACTTCTTTCTAACCCTTTTATTTACCCGCTTACAGTGGTAGATTAGGGCATTTTCAATTAGCATACCTCATGTAAACGCATGCGTGCATCATTCATAAGTATTACATACATTGGGCTCGGCACATCCATAAGCATCGCACTTTCGATTTCCAAATTGAATCGTGCTATGTGGTAGCATTTCATATGCCATGTTAGGGTTAGCCGAGCCTAGTCTAGCTTACATCTATGCCTGTGTCGCATTAGCCACTTAACATGAAACTAGGTCATGCACGTTTGCTAACTGGGTTTTGTTTTTTGGCGCGGAGTACGATGTAAGTCTTTATCGCTTTAGCATATCGCATGCGTGTGAATGTTAACATGACAATAGGATTGCCATGCGGCTAAGTGCTTATGTGATATAATTGTTTGTATGCTGTGGGTGGAGGTTGGATTGTATGAGTTGGGAGTACTCGTTGAAATCCGTATTTTAGCCTACTTGCAGTAGCAAAATCTAACACGTTTTCAAAACAAAGCGGATATGCAATGTTTATTTCCAAATTAGGCGATCTAGTCTATACTTTTGTGTTGTGCGCATCACATAGTGATTCTAGGTTAATAACGAGGAATAAGAACGCATAAAGTTTTCAAAAGCGGATATCACGGTTAGTAGAGGCGGTCTTGGACGGCGAAAAGGGTGCTCATAGTGACCTTCCCGATCGTACCCAAGCTCGAGCCAAGACCACTTTGGTGATGACGGACGTGTGGCCTTGACCGAGTCGAGGTTTCCTAAATTCCCCATTTTAAAAATATTTAGGTGGCGACTCATGTCTGGCAAAAGCGATCCATGTTTGGCACTTCTTTTCAAAATCAGTTTTCTCAAAACAATTTGCAGGTGGACTCTTTGGTTGATTTAGAACCGACACAAACTTTAAAGGGTCCGCAGAGTCGAGGTCCTCATGGCGTTACAGGCGAAGGCCGTTTGATATAAATGTGGGCTGAAGGCCGACTGATAAATGATTGGGCCGAAGGCCGATTGATGAATGATTGGGCCGAAGGCCGATTGATATGAATGAGTGGGCCAGAGGCCGTTTTGACACGAATAATAGTCCGAAATGAATGATAGTTCAACATGAATGAATTGGGCCCGAGGCCGTACGTTGCGTTTGGAACCTCAATTACTTAACTTACATATGTCTATGTATGTATTTATTAGTTAGAAATGCAAATTGGGCCCAAGGCCGTTTGATGTATGTTGTTCCAATGTATGTTCTTTATCTGGTATTATTCACTGGGCTTTCGCTCACGCTCATTCATGTATTTGTAGGTGAGCCCAGAGAAGTCCAAACCCAGCCTCAGCAAAGTCAGTGGGGAACAACAAAGATTTTTGGGGAAGTCAGCCCTTGTGTCTTACGCACAAGACCCGCCTTCGCCTTTGTCGTCTGTTTCTATTCTGTTATGTTGGCGAAGTTTTGAGTACGTCTGTGTATAGTTTTGCTTGGTTGACTCAGTTTTGAATGATCCTGTCTGTACAGAAATTTGTGTTGCTATGCTTTCTGTTGTGGGTTATTAACATATGTATGACTGGAATGTTTTGATGTGCATATAAGCACGGCTCTATGGACAAAGTTTTTAATTTGCTTCCGTTTAGCCCCTTTTTCTCTGATGAGTTTTGTCTTATTTGGTTTGAGGCCATAAGTAATCTCATGATTACTGGCCGGTTATAATATAACCCATAGAGGCGGGTTAGAATTGACAGTGGTATCAGAGCACGAGTTAATAACTCACACACTTGTCCAAGAAGAGCAATAAGTGTCTAGATGAGATCTGGGATGCATTCATGTGATAAATATGAACTTTGGAAGCATCAAGAATATGCTTAAGTGTTTCGATATGAACAGTTATGTGCTATAATTCGCAAATTGCTTGCATGGTAAACCTTTGGGATATGTATGCTCTCTAGTATATGTATACTTGTGAACCTTTGTATAAAGTATAATGCTATGTTTGGCATAAAGGAATGATTGTCTAAATTCTCCTTGGATGTAATTGTGGTATCCTTAGCGGAGGCCCTCGCCCAGGGGACATAATACTGTGGCTTATGGTCATGAGGCCCTAGCTCGGGGGAAATAATACCGTGGCACAGGCCCTACTTGGGAGATATCCGTGGCCTATGTATGAGATATGTTGATATGCTTGACCAACATGATATGTCACGCTAAAGGAAGTATCACACATGATTCGAATATGAGATATGAATTGTTACACTAATGTGTACAACAAGTTTGTTTTGTTATAATGCACGTACATGAATATATGCACCATGAAAAGTTGTTTATGTGCATTCAATTTTGCCTACGGGTGTCTATGTGAAATATGAACATGATTTGAGTATATAATTACTTAGTAAATGTTCAGCATGCGATATTTGATAAGTATGCAATTATATGTTACGTAAGTGATTAATTGCATACGACATGTGAAAGGAGAATATAACAATGTGCCTATGTGCGAATGTACTTATGTGATTTTGTGTTTAATTTCGTATTGGGCATCCTAGTATTTGGTAATGTTTGATAAGAACTTGTGTAGAGTATGGGCAAATTAAGGGCATACGGGTTGGAAGGTTCTTCCATAACCCGACTGGATAGACTGGAAAGAACAGTACAAGAAATGGCAAAGGTCTTAAGACAACAGTACCAGCTGCCGCTACGGCAAGAACCTTTGCCACCAACAGTGCAAGAGCACCAAGTGAATGGATTAGAAGTCAAAAAATGTGTTGAGGTGCCAGACCGAACGCTGATGTCCAAGGCTAACATGAATCGATCTTCTGAATGGAAAAGCAAGAGGCAAGGCTTTTTCTCAAAGAAGGAGTTATTTAAAAAGCAAAATACGGGATCATCGCGCACTTCAAACTCTACAAGGAACACAACACCGACATGTAATGAATGTGGTAAGACACCGATGAGTTTGTCATCGAATTTCTGGGGCTTGTTATGGGTGTGGTGGAATGGACCATCTGGTAAGGAACTGTCTCCGAAATGAACAAAATGTGAATGAATCCTTTGCCTCGGCTAAATCCATACCAGTGGTAGGAATTGTTACTCAAGATGGAGTAATTGCACTCATTCCAAGAAGCACTCAGAATACTGTGATTGTTATCCTAGGTATCTATATTGTTTATAAACGAATGCCTACGTGATGATTGATTCTGAATTAGTACGTTTGTACATCTTCGCTTGGGATATTATTTGATTCGGATTGGCATATCTTTCCATATCTGCTGCATGTGTATCTGGATTGGTTAGGCCCATATGATTGAGACCATGTTCATTGGAGATATATGCTCCATTTGGGAAAATTTGCGAAATATGTATTGGGGTATCGATTAACTCTGCACATGCACATGTACATCTGAACATATGCTTAGGGTGATTTGTTATATTACTGTTTCAATGACTAAACCACTGGATTTATGATTCTGTGATCGTGTGACCGAGTTGAGCACCCTAAATGATGAACTCTATAATTGTGAGACCATGTATTTTGATTGGTAAAAAGTTGACTGGATTATGTGACTATACTGGGCTCGACTCATAAACCTATGCTTTTGTGACTAATTTGGAACTTTTGCGTAACAATCCTATACTATGTGTACCCGAGGAATTCTGTATAATGTATTACTATGAACCATGTTCCTGCATATAAGGCTTATTTGGGGAACTGCTATACTGATTATGATACGTACCTTCTGATATGAACACTTGCATGCTTATGTAACTATACCTGAACTTATGTGGACAATACCATATTGTACATGATTTGAAACACTTTGATATGAACTATTGTGGTGAATGATTCTGATATGACTTTGAGAACTGATGTACTTAGGGCAGTTGAGAAACTACCAACCATGTACCTAAGCAAACGAAGTATGCCTTATAGAACCGAATGTGCCCTATTTGAGAAAATTTTTATCTGATTCGATCCGATAGAACCTTTGCCTAATATAGTTCTGATGGAACCCTCATTTGATATAAATTGATGGAACCTTTGTTTGATTTAATTTGGCAAGACCTGTGTCGGGATTGGTTTGAGAAGACCCTCTGCCTGATTTAATTTTGTAAAAAGGGATTGAGGATTGCCTGTAAATGAATAGCCAGATTATCTTTGGCAGAAAAACTGATAGACCTGAAACTTGAATCTGTCTAGAGTACTTAACCTATTAGAAAGACCTTTTGTGGACTATGACAGATTGATCTAACCACGAACACCGTTGAGAACCAACCCCCAACTATCGAGGACATATGTCTTGAAAATGAGCCGAATTGTACAAATCCCGTGATTGGGTGTCTTCAGGAACGATACTTGTGTATTGTCCCATCCTTGTTGGTTTGACGCTATGGGGACTGATGACAACAGATTGATTTGATTGTGAACCGTACTGAATATTTATCCTCGACTCATCAGAATATGTTTCATGTGTTTGCTTCAGTGTTATCGAATTTCAGGAAATTAGGTTATAGTAAGTGGTATTGTGTCTGTTTTGATGACATTCTTGAGACGTCCTTTCGTGCTAGGGGACGTTAAGCCTATGTAGCACCTTTGATTGAGATACCTTTTGCCACCGACGGTTTCGTACAGGTGGGTTTGACTAATCAATCTCGAGTCGGCCACCGACGGTCGCGAACGGGTGTGCTTGATTCCGAGACGATTATTCCTTTGTTTTGTCCAGAATGTCATCCTTTAGTGTTATGCAGATGTTATAGACATCCAAGAAGCTTTGAGTAATCCTGATTATCCGTAAGTGTGCGAATTCAGTACGCCTTGTAAATACCTGCCCAACGCCATTATATTCTGTAAATGGGGCTCTGAGAATGTATGAATTGTGTTTGACATGTGATTGACTATTTTGATATTATCTTTGACATCATGGGGATTAATATATGAATTGCCTTCTGCTTTGGCGACTGTGAAATAGTATGGAAAGACTCGATGGAGCAGGGAATTGAATATTGAACTGAATTGTAGACCGTAACCTGTTAGATGAATTGAGAACACGCGTACTGTGTTAGAAATTGACTGCTTTGATGTTATTACATCTTACGATCAGTATTATGGGGGTATACGAACTATGTGCGCTGTATGGGTGATTACTTCGATGTTACCGTTGTTGATTCGAGAATCAGTATCTGGATCCACCTTATATCCTTGAAGATTTTTGATTGACCTTGGATAATTGTGATGAGTCACTAGACTAAATACCGAATCAGATTGTGAATTGTGGAATTATTGAAGAATGAACTGAACTTTTATGACAAGGAATAGACCGAACATCTGTGATAAAGTTAGCCGGTTGGTGACCTACCTTGAAGAGGACAGTTGGTGAATGTGTCTAAATGTTTTCCAGTGCCCACAGGTCGAAGTTGAATTTCAGATAGTGGCGAGACTACTTCAATCTCTCTATTTTGGAATGGAAATAGGAATATGTGACTACGAATTTTGTTGTGGGGCTACCTTGAGCACCCAAGGTATACGTCCCGTTTGGGTTATTATATGTAAGATCACTAAGTTTGCTCATTTCCTCTTTGTGGGGTTTTCGTATGATGTTTATGGATTAGCCACTGTTACGTCGAAAAGGTTACTCGTTGGCTTGGAATCCTAGTATCTATCGTTTTAGACAGGGATCCTAAAATGTGTTCGAATTTTGATAAGCCTTTAAGAGGCAATGAGAACTAAATTGTGATTTGGCGCTGCTTTCCGTCCGCAAATTGATGCATAATCGAAAAGAACTTTTTGAATTTTGGGAGAAGTGCTCCAAATTATGCAGTAGAGTTTCAGGGAATTTGAAAGATCTATCCATTGTTGGCGGACCTTGCTTATAACTACAGCTTACACTCTAGTTTTGGTGCGACACCATACAAGCCTTGTATGGAGGAAAAGGTAAGTCTTTGACAGATTGAGAACAGAGTGTCGCTTGATTTTGAGACTAAAGTAACTGGCTACCGATAAAAATTGGAACCGTTGAATGAGAAGTGTTCCGAATTATTTCGACTAAAGGTAAAATAAGTTTGGAGGACCAAACTTCCTAAAGGGGGGGAGACTGTAATACCCATGTTCTGTATTATGTTAATTGGTCCCTAATATGAGTATGATTATGTGTTAAGTATGATTTTGTGTGCCTGTAGACATCCCATTTTTGACCGTCCTCAAGACCTGGACGTCACCACTTGAACACCCGGTGATTACCCATGATTGTGTTCGTTCTGAGTTCCCGGAGATTCCGGCTGCGCGTTGTGTCTCAGGACCTCTCAACCGGCTTGTTCTGTGCTTGGTTTTGCACCAAGACTTGTGTGTTTTTTTTGCATTGGAGGGTAGGAGGAGGCTTGCTATCCATCCTTGTATCCCACCGGCTGCCCCTGCTATCCACCGGCACTCCGTTTTGGCCATCGGCACTTATTTCTCAAGAACTTTGGCCGGTCGGCACTTTATGTTGCCGACCGGCTCTTTTTTGTGCCGATGATCTTTTTTGCTGGCCGGTGTGTACCCTGTACACCTTTGAGGCATGATGCATACCAGCTGTGCCAGCTGGAATGCACTATCACACTCCCCCGTGCACAGGGGTGATCCCTTTGTACCTTTGCACCCTTAAAGCTTCTAGAAGCTTGACCCTTTGGCAAAAGCTTCTTGGAGAAGCTTGGCCAGCTGTCTTGGCTTCTCCAAGAAGCCAAGACCCCTTTGCCCCCCCCTTGATCTTTTGGTCTTGCTTAGCCATTAAGTCTTGGCTTTAGTTTTGCCTATATAAGCTCATTTCATCTCCCTTGAGCTAGGTTAGAATCTTTGAAGGCAAAAACCAGAGATATATCTCTATATCTCTGATATACATCCATATATATCTATATCTCCATCTCTCTTATCCTTGTGTGTGTGTTCTTGGCCTAAAAGGTGCATTTTACCTTATTTTTGCACCATTACACACACCATTACACCTTAGCTCGAGATTGAGAGACTTAGAGGGTTGTTTGTTGAAGTTTTGGACTGATTTTGATCACTAGAGAGTGGCTGGACCACCTGTTCTTCAAAGGATCTTCAAGGGTAAACTCTTTACTTTAGTTTCCCCATTCTTGCAACTAGTTTCTACCCCTTTTGCTTTGTGTTTTGAGCTTTGTTTATAACTAAAAAAAAACTTGTTTTTACCTACTCTTGAACCTTCATTAAGGTCATTTTGTGGTTTGAGTAAAGACTCACCCTCTTAGGCTTTTCTTTGGCCATTTTAGCCCCTTTTCTTGAGGCTTTGTTTCCTTGGTGTTTTTGGTCTTCTCACCACTGAAAACCAGTGGATTTTCAGTGGTAAGGAAGGTGTCTTGAAGTCTCATATAGGGGAGGGACACCCCTCTCCCCTTTGTCCCTTGCTTGCCTTTGCTTTTTGACCTAAAGAATAGCATGTGTGCATGGTTGGTTTTGGCTTCATTTCAGAGCATATTAGTGGTTAATATGATGTGTTATGCCTCTGTTTTAGGTTAGATTTATGGCCCTTAACATGCCTCTCATACTTGCTTTGTAATGCTTTACTTTGCTTGGAAGTGTGCCATGTCGTTAACCTATCATATCCTCATGTTTTAGCCTTGCATGTTATAGCATTTGATCTTGATTTGCCATGAAAAGGCATTAGCCCTTTGTTTTTGCCATGTTTGGCGTATTTGGTATGGTTGTCTTGCTTGTTGGCTTATAAGCTTTGGGTGTGTGAGTCCCTAACATGTTTAGTCTACCTTGATCTCATGATTTGGCATCATTCTAGATCACATTTCAGTCCTTATATCACGCCTATAAGTTTCCATTTACTACCTCATTCATGATTTGAAATGTTGTGATGTTATGCCTAGGAATAGGCCATTTGCATGCTTCCATGTTTCAAGGCATTTTGGGATTGCCATATAAGGAGAATGGGAGTAATTTTGCATGCTAAGAAACTGTTTTTTTGGTTGTCCAAAATGTGCCATGAGTGGTCATATTGATGGTAGTTAGATGCTCTCTTTGGTGCCCTTGGTTTTGGGCCTATTTACTTGCATGCTTGTATAGCATTTTGCTCATGTTTTGGGGCACTTTTCGCCACTATTTTTGGGAGATTTGAGGACCGCCCCATTGTAGTTAAATCCACCATTGTATGCTTGCGTCATGTTTGTTGCATGCTTGTTTCATTAAGTGTTATAGCATGATGAGCCTATGCTTGATTTGTCCAGGCTTACGTTGCATTTGCACCTTGCATGTTGCATTACATTCGGCATGTTGGCATTTTAGCATTGGATTGCGTTATGGAGTCATGTTTGCATAACATGCATTGCATTACTTGGTTTGGGGTTGTCAAACCAAACATAAGAGTTGAGGCAAGTTCACACTACAAGTGGTGCAACTCGTTTCAACTCTTGGTCACCAAGACCTTTGATCTATACATGATAAGGTTTTGGTCTCATTTGTGTGTTGCATGCATCACCATTAAAATGCAACCTTGGTTCCTTAGGCCATCATGTATCAACATGCACAATTGATGGCCCAGAACCAAGGGGCCATGTCTCCTTGAGTCCCAAACATGATAGGAGGCAGTGGCCGTGCATACATATGCTAAAAACCCATGCCATGCATTGCTGGTCTGCTGCTGCTGTCAAACTGTCCCCTGCAAGAACTTTCTGCGACCGGCAGTATAATGTGCCGACCGGCACTATATTTTCAGCCGATAGCCTCGAAACGATTGGTCAATTTAAGCGACGGTGGCCATTTCCTCTAGCGGTGGTGTCTTTGCGGTGCATTTGGAGGATGTCACGGGACTTTGGCGATGTTCAAAAAGCGGGGCGGTGGAAGCGAAGCGGCGATGGTGCGGTATGGGCTTTCCGGGCAAGTTGGATCGAACATGCATCATTCGCCTATCTCGAAGCAGGGCTGAGGCCCCCTTCTTTTTACATTGAATTTAATTTGATGATTTGAAATTCTGTAATAATTCATTATGTATTTGGACTGTATTATTTTTGATTTGTCAGATATTCTTTTGGTCCCTCCGAGTGGCGTATTTGTAATAAGTGTGGGTGAGTGGTGTATGTCTTCAAACCCCATTTCTTTCTCCTTTTACTTACCTTTTTAATGGTTAGTATTAGGGCACGTTTATTTTAGCATACCTTATGCTATGCATGCGTGCATCCATGCATTTGTTGACATGCATCGGGCTCGGTACATCATACAAACTGCATTGTATTTTCAATTCCAAATTGAATACGTGCGTCAAATGATTGCATTTAACGTGCCATTTTAGGGTTAGCCGAGCCTACTCTAAATTGCATCCTTGCCTGTGTTGCATTAGCCACTTAACATGACCTAGGGACATGCATGTCTGCTAACTAGTTTCTTGTTTTGGCACGGAGTACGATGTAAGTATTTATGCTTTAGCATATCGCATGTGTGTGAATGTTGCCATGACAGTATGCTTACCATGCGGCTAAATGCTTATATGAGATAAATTGTTTGAATGCCTGTGGGTGGAGGTTGGCTTGCTTGAGTTGGAAAACTCATTAAAATCCGTGTTTTAGCCTCCTCGTGAGTAGCAATTTCAAAAGCATTCTCAAAACAAACGGATATGCAATGTGTGTTTCCAAATTAGGCAATCTAGTCTATACTTGTTTGCTGTGCGCATAACATAGTAATTCTAGGCTAATAACCGGAATAAGAACATGTAATGTTTTCAAAAACGGATATCACGGTTAGTAGAGCCCGGTCTTCGGACCGGGCGAAAGGGGGTGCTCATAGCTGACCTTCCCCAATCGTACCCAAGCTCTCGAGCCAAGACCTCTTTGGTGATGACGGACACGTGGCCTTCGGCACCGAGTTAGGGTTTCCTAAATTTCCCATTTTAAAATATTTAGGTGGCGACTCTGTAATCTGGCAAAGCAGTCCATGTTTGGCACTTCTTTTCAAAATCTGTTTTTCTTCAAAAGAATTTGCCAGAGTTGGACTCTTTGGTTCAGATTTAGAACCGCAACACAAAAGTCGAGCTAGCGAGGTCCCCGCGGACATGTTACTGTTCCGCAACTCTCTTTGGGGATTTAGGGAGCTCGCCTCGAGCTCGCGATATCCTGATTTGTCTACACTTATGTGATTCTTTGCATTGCATATGCATTAGTGCGCCCTAGGACCGTGTTGGCCATCTACTATTCTGGCGGTTTCTTTGGAGGCTTGTCTTGTCAAGGCATGTCCATAAGGCTGACCGGTTGCGGGCTCTGCCAGTATGGGAACACAAACCTCGGTTTTACCGGGGCACCCTTTTTGACCATTCGACCTAGTGCATATTCAAAATCCATAGTGACCATTCCAAACTAGGACATGTTGCTTACCCGATATAGGTTGTTTGAAACTGCTGCGTGCGTAGTGAAACCCTAGCTCCTGACAAAATAGGACAGGGAAACCCTACCCCAACATAGGGGTGTATTGGCTCTCATTTACTTGTTATGTGCTTTTAGAGTATATCTATACAGGGAATGCATATACCGGTTCGAAGTGAGGTATCGAACTGAGGGCACCGATATGATATTTTGGGGAATCAGTTATCCGTGGGAACAGGAATCAGACTTGGGGGCAATAATTCAGAAACAGTGATCAGTATTTGAGGAACAATGTATCGAATTCAGCGTGTTATCCAAACCGTGTGTTGCATGTTTATTTTATGCCGTTGTGCTGTCCAATTGTCTGTTTATTTATACGCTTTATTTATCTTTTTATTAGGTAGTTGAGCACAATTGCTACCGACCCGATAGATATCCCCAAGCACCACGGTCGAGGCGTCGACTCCTCGATCGAGGATCGATAGAGCGGACAACGATGTACTACTCACTACCCCGGTTACTAAGGAGGTCGGTCGAGCGAAGGACATTAAATCTGGCGGTCGATTCGAGAGGGCTTTATCTACCCCACCCGTGTTCAGTAGGGATCGGGATTGTGTGTCATCACCAGAGAGAGAATATATACCAGTAATCCAATCAGAGAAGCATAGCATGGCTAGGTTGGACGAGATGGTCTGCCACCTTCAGCAAAGCATGAAAGCAATGCAGCAAGATGTCGTCCGTCGGTGATTTCGCCGGACAACGAGCCAGTTATGAGAGCAATGAGACGATTGCGAGCTAGAAGCGACAAACCGGAGCATCCGCTTCGCATCAAGTTCCTCCCCCACCAGGAATCCCTGATGTCGGGGCGACGACCAATGTTGACCGTCTGAGTTGCCCACAGGACCGCCCCCACCTCCAACCCTACCACAAATCCAACCTCAGCTATCAAAAACACCCACCAACCTACCAGACTCTCCCTTTGAGTTTGAGACTGATCCCACCGCACTAAAGTTGAGCAAACTTGAAAAGTTGTTCAAGAGATCCCAAGGGGTCAAGACTATCCCCGACATTGAAGATGATTACACCGACGCAGCTGTGACGCTGCCTGACAGGTTCAAAATGCCTCATATAGATCGATTTGATGGGTTCGGGGACCCCATGGTGCATTTAAGGCTATTTTCAGATGTTCTAAGGCCGATGGGCCTCAGTAGGCTTCAGAAATTGTCTTTGTTTGGCCGGACCCTGTCGGGTGTGGCAGCAATATGGTATGCTAAGCTAGAAGATGACGTCAAGAGGAATTGGGACGAAATGGCTAAGGCCTTCATCGCACAGTATTAGTATAATACACAGATTGAGATCACGACCCGTGATCTCGAGGCGACTAGGCAAGAGCCTAAGGAGAGTTTTTTAGAGTTTGTAACCAGATGGAGGGCCAAGGCTTCGATGATGACCTTGAGGCCTACGGACAAAGACCAGATTCGAATGATTGTGCGCAATCTTCAGCCGAAGTTGATGCAAAAGATGATAGTACTCCTCTTTCCTACTTTTTCTGACCTACATGAAATGGGAGTGCAGATTGAAGATGCCTTGAAGCAAGGCTTGATTGATAATGACCGGGAGCAACCCCGACGAACTTTCAATCGTGGTAGCACTGCAGGCCCGAGTGGCACTACTACTACGAGAGCCACCGAAGTAAGCATGGTCACTGCTAACCCCCCTCCAAGAAATACGGCGGCTGCACCATTCTTCGGCGCGTCCGGAAGCAACCCACAAACAACCAAATACCCACCCAAGAACACCCGAACCTTCGCCCCACTTTATATGCCCCTATCCAAGGCTTTGGGTGTGCTAATCAAAAAAGGGCACTTGAAATCCCTAGAGCCGCGGTCCTTACCAGAAAAACTTCCCCGTACCCATAACCCGGCCAAGTATTGTGCATTTCACCAGCAGCACGGTCATGACACTGACCAGTGCTATCGGTTACGCCATGAAATTCAAGATCTCATCGATAACGGGGTGATTTTACCTCCCGAAAAACCCAATGTTACTACAAATCCCCTCCCCACACATAACCAAGCTCCACCACCCAAAAGACTTAATTTCATCCATACCGGGGGCGTGTCTTACAACCCTAGTATCTACATCACACCCACCCACCTGCCTAAACCGGAGGTGTTCCTTCCCGATTGCACTGACTTGTGCATGATGGACATCTCTATCACCCAACCCAAGCCAGCAGTGGTGACCACCGAGAACAGAGGAAGGGAAATTCCAAAGGGGAAACAGGTTATTGAGTCAGAATCTGCGGAATCTGGGAGTTACGTTGGGAAGACATACAGTCCGAGTGACTACATTTCATCAAAAGGCCAAGATGGGCCCGGAGTAGAATTGCCAACAGGAGGAGAGTTGTGTGTAATCCAAGGAGATAGTCTAGGACAGGGAACAGATGTTGTAACAGCGGTAGAGGAGGACCTGGCCGATCTCCAATTTCTGATGACCAATACCCGGAAGGACGCGATTGCGTGGTTCGATGATGAGGATTCAGCGGAAGTTACCGGGTGGTTGGACGATCAGCTCGATGTGGTAGGAGAATTTCAGGAAGAGCAGACTTCAGCAAGAATGAGAATATCAGCGACGGCCGGAAGGGTTGAAGAGCAGAACACATCGCCGGGGGGCGCCGGTGTCAAGAATTTCGCCCGAGATTGGAATGTTTTGAGTACGGAGATGATTGAACAGTCAGTCATGTCAGAACAAGTAAGTTTTGAAGATTCC